>CAADRB010000069.1:142395-217448 GCA_900708905.1 Hymenolepis diminuta | reverse complement strand
GTTAGAATTGCTATAATTTAATTAGTTTTCTACTTACGGTTTAAATATTCAGACAAGCCGTTCGACGCCGCACGTATAGGTACCCCCACTGTGAGTCTAATTTCTGCCAAATTCTAATTTATCCATTCTTTTCTTAAACCATCATAATCAGTGTTTGTAAAGAGTACTGATTTCATTTATGTAATATTGTCTCAAGCCGAAAATTATCTTTTAAAATTCATCATGGAAGAGAAGACTTGAATGAGTCTTTCTGTTTGCTTTCAATTTCTGAGTTAAGGAAACTTATTCGATTACCTCAGTAAGTCAAATCAGAATAATCTTTCAAAAGACCAGATATTTCCTAAATTTTGATCTCATGCGCATACTACCTCTGCCTTAACAATTCATTATCAGGGCCTAAAAATAGTCTCTTTAGCTAGTAGATACTCGATTGCTTTTCTGTGCTAAATAAGCCCCTCCTTCAATTACAGTAAACTTTACTAAATCTCTTTTTTATTTGATACTAAATTTTATGGAATTAATTTTTCATATTCGCTGTTTTTTTATGACTTAAATTGTCCTGGTGGCCTTATTCCTCCACCTGCCATCTTAATACGCTTATCGATTTAACCCAGTTTTCTACTTAATTTTAGGAACAACCCTGATAATAGCACAATTATCGCCTGACTAGGCTATCTGCTAAACAGATACTCTGTCAGGAACTCACTATATGGTTCTATTTCGGGTTAGCGAAATCAATATATTCTAAATTACATCGTCGACTTTACCTCAGATACTCCTTAAAAAACCGATTTTAGGGAAAGCACTGGTCACCGTGCGCCTCTGCCATGTCAGTGGTCATGGGTTCGATTCCCATCGGTGCTCACCCAGTGAGTGGAATAGCCAACCGCACTGGTTAAATCTGGCTGTTATAGAGTGTAGTAGAATTCGAGCCTCTCATCAGAGAGGATTCGTGATGTCACTTTCTACTCAAGAAGAGCGTTGGAAAACGCTTTCCTAAATGTGTTTGGGAATTATTATTAGAGCCATCATTATTATTTTGGGAGAATAGTGGTTTTTAAGTCACTTTTTATTGGAAAGTACGTGTATATATGTGAGATAATTCCATTTGTAGCCTCTGATAATGCCTTATCACATCCCAAAATTATTATCATAAAGCTTCAAAGTCCACTTACTTTCTTGTTCTTTCAGTATATGAAAAGGGATCAGAATCATTCGCTTTTTATTGGGATTTTCATCATCATTTACCCGTACTAATCCTTGAAAGTGCCTATCATTTTGGCTTATGCATTTGATGTATTTTTCTAAAATACCACACTTTTCTTGCAGATATCAAATACAATCTAGGAAAATAATGGCCCAGCCACTCGAAGACCCACGTATGAGTCCGCGTTACCCACCCTGCGAAATGCTACCACTCACTCTGCAGTCCCCCTTCGAGTTAGCTTCAGCATTGGCTCCTCCCACCCGTTTTCCCCATCTTCCTCCACCACCTCCTCCTGCGCCAGGAGCTTGTGCTCCCCATCCGATGCACATGTTACAGTGGATGCGGTCCATTTTGGGAGCGGCAGCATCTCAGGGAGGTCCTGGGGGACCATCGCCTCCACAGCAACCGCCTTCTCACACCCCTCCTACAAGTAGCGGTGGTAGTGGAGGGGTATTTGCTAACTCACCTGTTACATCAGAGGCTCTGCATTTAGCGGGACTGTTGAGTGGTGGAGTGAAGGGGGGTCCTTCACCCCTGGGGATGGTGTCACCTCATCCAACTCATCCTGTGGCGCCACCGCCGCAACCAACACCCATACAAGCAACATTGCAGATGAGTCCCTATTCTCATGAACAGATGACTTGGCAAAATGATGGTCAGGTAAGTAATAATATTATTATCTACAGCAAAGCAAAGCAAATATTATTTTTCCTTTGTGGAAAAATAAGTGGAATTAAGTAACGGTAAAGTCCACTAAGAGATAAGGGGAAGGGGATCAACAATATCTTAAGTATAAAGTTAGAGTATCAGAAGAGTCTTCTCCAAGTTTTTGGATTCGGGTTATAAAATACCTAATTAATGTTCAGTTCTCTGCTTCAGATTTTAATATTCGTCACTATGAATTATTAAGCTGCTTCTTTTCCATGATGTCCGTCCAGACCAGTTGATTTATTTAGATGATTGGTCTTATCACAGAAATTATATTTTCTACACATACTTATGTTCTTATAGCCAAGAGCAGGTAGATGAGTTTTCGAAGGCATCTTTTGTGTTACTCTATTTAGTTTAAAATACAATCTTGTATTAACTTCTATAAACACATTATTATAACCTCTATTTATTTGCCCCAAAGAAGATTTAATTGTCTTAATTTTTTACATTTATCTAGGTACGTATAAGAAATAATATTTGTCAGCATGCGCATTTTTAAAACAGGCATATTAATTTGGTCTTCCAAGTACTATTAAATTCAATATAAAATGTAATAACTAACCACTTTCTTAACAAGAACCACTGTTATGAATTGACTTCTTTACATAAAAAATTTATTCCGCTTTTAGATATAGAATATAAACAGACACTTAGTTAAAATCGAATAAGGAGATGGAATAAGGCAGTTCAATGTATATACATATTTTGAATTCTTGCAAATTGTTCGTTAATATTGGCCAAGTGAAGAGTGACTTTTTTAAAATATTTATTCCAAAAATTCGTTTTTAAAGTTTCCAGCGGATAAGATAAAAAGGGAAATGCAATGAATAAAAATAATTCTTTATTCATTTGAAAGGCACTTTGCAAGGGCATTTATAACTCATAGGCTTAATATATTCGAATAGGTATTTCCTAAACTTCCTGATGGACCTTAATTAATAGAAGCGATACCAAATCACCTACTATTAGTATCACGAAATAGGCTATTTTTCGAGAGAAATTTAACCAAAAACAAACTCTTCGAATAAATCCTCCTCAAAGGGAAGCAAGCATTCTTAAAGACAAATTTAGTTTTTAAAGTTAATCTGCCATACATTTTTGCCACAAAATTTACATACCTGGATTTCCCTATCATTCAGTAATGGGCAATAAAATACGTAATTCGTGGGTGTAAGTATTAATGGGAAAATATTCACAAATTAGCGCTGATTTCTGATAACCGGCAACTGTAAACAATCCAGAATAGCAATTGCACAAGTGTTAGTAATCAGATGAGTACTAATTACCTGCTCGCACGCGAATCGCAAATCAAATCATCACATTGTATTCAATCAGATAAGAAGGCAATAAAATACCCGGCAATTACCGAGCCATGACCTGTGGTCAATCCTCCATTTTGCGTGATGCTTCGAATTACTCGCCTTGTTCCAGTTAATAAGTTATCAAGCTGATAGGGGTAGTCGAGCAGTCCTAACAAGGAATGTCTACTGATATCGGATTAAGTAGAGAGGTTATGCCGATAATAAGTGTTCTACCGATACAATTTAAACAGATATTTATTATTTTCTCTAGGATGAATCTGAGCAACTGAGGCGATTTCGACAGGCTCTCTGCACTGGAAATCTCGACCCACAAACGATGAAGATGTATCAGAACTTTAGGCAAGATAGGATGAAACAATGTTACTAACTATTTAAAAGTAGTTTAATGGCGTTAAGGTAAACGATTCCTTTTTCAGGTATTCATTGAAGATGAGGGGTCATGGAATACCACGTCGCAAGAACACAACACGTGAGACTACGGGACTTTTGAAAGCTTGGCTTAATGAGCACAGAAAGAACCCCTATCCCAACAAGAGTGAAAAGATAATGCTGGCCGTTATCACGAAGATGAGTTTGACTCAGGTTTCCACATGGTTCGCGAATGCTCGACGTAGGCTGAAAAAGGAGAACAAGGCAACTTGGAGTTTGGCTTCATCTCTAGATCAGCATTTTCCTGATTTGGAAGATGAAGGCTTTTCTGTCACCACGGGAGATGTATATCCCACGGATGGAACTCCAACTCCACCTAGTCAACATAATAATTCACCTCTACATTCGCAGTCTTTTGAGAAAAGCGAAGAAGATTTTGGGGAAAATGTAGGCGAAGATACATCAATGCCGGCTGCTAAATCTACGGAATCTGGAAGAAATGGGAAAATTTGGTCGGTCGTCGAGATGACGGAAGAACGATAATTTAAAAAGCTGGATTTCAAGTCCACAATGTACATATTCATTAAGTTTGCATGAAAGTTATTGACAAAATTCTATGTTATTATGAAATAATAGTATGATATACTTATCTATTTTAGTGATCAAGTGACTTTGTGCTTAAACAGAGGTGTGGTTCAAAAGCAAATAACGTGAAATTGTCACTGAATGAACACGCTAATCAGTACAGTTTGCTAAGTTTCATTTTAATAAAATAATGAGAAAGGGAAGCACGGCTAGTGAAAAAGCTAGAATTAAGCTCTGCTCGAATTTAATACTTTAAGGGTTTAACATTAATATAATATTTCCTTCTTGATAACTCTCCTTTTAATCCGTCCCATCTGCGTAGAACTTTGTCTTTGGGTTCGACCGAAGTCCTGTTGTTGGTTCAGCTTTCTTTCCTGGCGAGGGCTCCCTTCTTTAGAGGTACATGAAAGATTCTCTGCCAAGCATTAGGAGAACATCTTTTAGCATTTCTGTCAGTGCTCCTTCCTTTTTCGGTGAACTTCATTTTTTCGTATTTCTTGATTAGGAGTTTTCGTTCTGGACACCCTAAACAACACGTTTCATTTATTTCTGGTTGTAACGAAAGATTCCCATTCTCTGTTTGATTAAATTAGTATCAATTCTGGTTTCTTTATTGTGCCTACAGCAGAATTTAGTTGAAGATGCTGCTTCTTCTTCTTCGGATTCTTATGGTTCGATTTGTTCTGTACCTTCCTCTGAGCGGTCAAGGTGAACTCTTCATTCGCTTCAGCAACTTCGGTTCGTCCGACCGACCCAGACCACTTAGGTCCAATTCTGGCTGATTTGCTCCGAAACACTTGGTTATAACTTGCTGATTACTTGCTGTATTTCTTTCTACCTTTAAAATCCAAGATTCTACCGGAAACATTCCTTATAATCACTTTTGAAGAAATCAGTGCTGGTCTTCTCAAATCTATTCTCTTTTTCGTGAAATTAGGGTAACGTATAAGGCTGAGAACAAATAATGAAAAATAATAATTAGTAAATATTGTATAACCAGAATCCGAGGATCAAGTAAAGAAAGTCTCTTTGACACCTTGACGGTGCTCTCAGCATCCCCCTGATCTCTTTCTCATTATCAGTTGTTGGACCTTCTCTTATCCCGGTTTAACTTGCTTCCCACAAATAAAATTACCGCAGGTAGTAATAAAAATTTAATTTATTAAAAAGTGCGTGCCCAAGGTACAATTTTAATGAGACACGTATCTATTACTACAATATTTTCCGAGCAGGATGAGGAACAAAAATTGGGAGATTTTAGTCTTGAAGCCACGGTCCTATATAATTACAGTTACGGTTAGGACTCCTTTGTTCTTAAAACTTAATTCCTTGAGATGTTGTGAACGTTTGATCGGAGCTTGGCTGTCAAAGTCATCTTGTGAAATTTTAATAGATTATTTTAAGTGCTAATATTTGAATTAATTGATTTTTTTATTAATTTCATTCGGTTCATAAGAAATCGTGCAACACAAATAATCCAGTTTAAAATTTTGTGATTACAGACAGTTTACCAGGATTTGATAGAAGGACTTTTGTAATAACGCCACGTCTTACGGGGCCACACCGATGGAGTATTTGGAATAAGTCAAACAACTCATATTGCCAGATCAATTCAGAGGTAGCAGGCAAGCCACCTCAATTTATTAATAGGTAGTTTCAATTATATATACAAAACATTTCTTTGTTAGACATCAGTCATGTCTCGTTGTCGGTGTCTCGGCGTGACGATCGACACCTGTTTAGGTATCATCTATAAGCAAACACGCAAACACACAGTGGTACCGCCTGTGGACACTGTAGTGAAGATCTAATCGCAAGTTAATCATTTCTAATCGCCAGGTTTTGAGAGACATCTGCTGGCTATAGCAACTTTTCTAGGGGCAAAGAAAATGGAATGAAAGTTTGTGATTACCAACTCATGCTCATTATTTCGGTCGTCAATGTAACCTACTTTATGAAGATGAATTAAGCTTATGCGGTCTGTTCATTTGTTCTTTGTATATAGTTTAAATGGAATAAAGGAAGTTAAACAAAGTTTACAAGCGAAAAAATATTAGTGTCAAGAATTTTAACGAATTTTAAGTATCTACGCAAGCGGGATGGTAAACGAGTGCAAAAAAAGTTTGAATTAGGGGAGTGACCAAGACGAAACGAGTAATGAAGTCGGGGTATCAAGAGTGTTATTTTGTTCAAGTTATGGAAGCAATGATTTGCCTGTATGCCCATAGGACATATAATTCATTCTAGAATATCCTCATGTTCAAATTCCACGAATTAGCTCCAAGATTTATGAGCGAGAGTATGTCTAATATATCCAGAACCTTTTGACGAGTTGATTTAATTCCGTGATTCGTCATACCATCTCGCTTTATTTGCTACAGGCGAGAACAGCAAAAATAAGAAAATTTCGAACGCTACTTCCTGTTCGAATGAGTGATGTAACGTATGAACGAATTTCTTCGTCATAGTCCTTATTTTTGTTTGCAGATAAAGTTTACATTCTTTAGAACAGTAGCACTTTCAGATGCATGAATTACAACTACCGCATGAGATCACTATACTGTTGATAATTTGAAAGTTCAACCCCATACTTGGTCCTTGTTAGACCAGGCTTCAGTAAAATCCTTTTAATACTAGGCTTTTTTTAATTCCAGGGATATCCTATATCACGAATAGCACTTTATAACCGCTAGATCTGATCTTTTCCGATAACAAGTGGCCCATATGAGAATGGATTTCATACAGCTCTGAAGTTTGAAGATTGTATACTCCTCTACTATAATTCATATGTCTAGTTGATCTCTCCGATTGATGAAAGCCGATTCATTGGGTTACCTTCTGTATCAGCGTATTAAAAAAAATAGATTTGCATAAATATAATACTTAATTATCACTCTATAGCCATGATGTAGCAATTATATCCATAAACATTATTCTTCATGGTCAAAGAACAAATATTTTACAAAGTTTCAGTTTTAATAAATGTACAAAGAAGTGCAACATTAATATGAGGTTTTGCATCTTATTTCTATTAAATCCAGATTTAATAATGTCCACATTGCTTCATATCTGATCTGTCTTTAGCAGTTTAATTTCGTTATTAAATAGTAGGAAAAGAATGGTAATTAGTAAGTGGCTCATCAGTTTGGATTTCAATCGAATTGAAGCCAATAATGATACGCTATTACCTGCACTATGATAATCAATTACAAACGAGTTTGCTTTTCTACTCGGCCCTTGATAATTTTAATGTTTTCGTCAGTGTTTTCTTATCTTAATTTTGTTATAAAACAATGATCAACAAATTTCGAAGAAAGAGAAAATATGAGTTTGATCAAAAAATAAAAGAATGGAAATAATGAAGCCTATTATTCTCTGCTTATTTTTAGAATCAAACGTTCGTTACATTTAAGTGTTGCATCAATCATTACCATCTTTATCAAACTCGCAGTTGTGTTACTGAAATTTTGTGGTAGTTATCCATTAAAGTATAAGTAACTTGCCGTTTTAAAGTAACGCAAAAAATAATACAACAGCATATAGGATGAATAATTATTAATTTGTAGTATCGTTTAAATTTTTATAAATTCATAAATTAAACCTTTCTCATTATTTATTATCACCTGTGAAAAAAACAAAAGTTTCAATCATGTGAAAGCTTTTTGAATACAGAAAGCGAATAAACAGTGGAACGAAACTGTAATTCAAATAGTAGAAGATAAAGGAGTCAGGATATCAAGAATCCTACTTCAATTGAGTTCCGTAATCATTTTTTGTAATAGATGAATATAGTTCACTATGTCATGTCCTAATGTTTCAAAGTCTACGTTTCATGGTTTGATCCCAAGGTTCAGGATGGATACGTATCGGCGATGTCCCAAACCTACTGACCAGCAAATTTAAGTGAGTGGTTGATCTAAATTTGCCTAATTAGACAGCTAAAAGCAGCTAGCCGATACAAGGTAAGGTTTTTTAAACGTAGTAGAACTCACTCGAGGTGTATTCTAAATTCTTTGCTCTATTTATTTTTTTTTTCAATTTTAAATCACACTAGCCTAATTACTTCCATAGTTAAACATTATGAGTTTAAAAATGACAATTATAAGCTGAAAAGAATGCCACGATTTTATGAATAGAATAAAGCGAACTCTAATTCTAGTAGATCATGAGCTGTCCGTCCGTGTGAGTGACATTTCTTGGCACAAATTTTCTACTATTTTTGGTGTGCAAATATCAGAATTTGAGCATGTTTATTTTCTCTTTTTATGGTTACTCTAGAAAGTAAAGAGTATGTATTATAACATAGACTTTTGCTGAAGCACTTACTCTGTCGTACTTAATAAATTTGGAATCGATTATCATTACATTGTAAAGTGAATCTGTAGTGCCTCAAGAAAAAAAATATGCACTTTCATTTGAACAGTGCTTTAACATATATGCTAGCTAATTTAGCCAGATTTTTATTTTTCATTTCTTCATTATCAGAAGCGAACCATTCAAAAACTCAAATGTACGTAATCAAATGTTTATTTTACTTCTTTGACCACATTGTTAAAAGAAAATTTGTCACGTTTAACCAAATGAACCACGGACGCATATTAGTTTAGTCAAGTTGACAGTGATAAACATGCACTGAACTTGCTAAAACAAAATCAAAATACACAGCAAATTAGAATCTTGTGCAAAATTCTCTTTGAATCACGCAGAAATTAGCGTTATAATTGGTGGAATAGAAAAATCTGATATTCAAATCGTATTCCAAATTCTGCTATTTTTATAATCAAACGTAAACAATCAATATAATGTAATTAATCCATTCAGCTTTTAGAATTTGGCGCAAAATTTTCATTCTTTCGAAATTTTCAACATAGCTGTTTTGTATTTCTTTAAAATTTTGTAGAAATTTGTCCTCTTTCCTCATGTTTCAATAGAATATATCTCTTGGTAGGAGTATAGTAGTTAGTTGCCCCTATGCACCTCATTCTGCTTATTAGTTACTATTAATTAATTAATATTTTTACTACAATGCATATTTAACGAATGAACATTGTGGCATAAGTCTCAATTGTTTTGGCTAATTAAGTTAACGATAAGACAAGCGTTTGCATGCTCATCTTCGAATGCAGAGTTGGAAAAGAAGAAACAGCATCCAAATATCGTTCGAGATCTGCATATCTGGATAGGGATTTAATGTTGGGGCGATAGTTGACAATCACTTAGAATCCGATGGAATAATTTGCCTTATAAATTTTACAATGCCAGCGAGAAAATCCGTCTCTTGCTTCACGAATCGCAATTAATCCAACTTGAAAAAAAAAACTTCTCTTGTGGTTTTGAACAATGATATTGTAAAGAAATACAAAATATAAAAATACATAAAAATATCGATAAAAAACTCTGGATTGATCGGAAAGAAGAGAGTAATATGCAGCCATATATTTATTTAGAGGGGCAACGGATTAAAATATCGATTTGAGCTTATCCAGGTAAACTGTATAACTAATATTACAAAGAGTATTACATCATATTAGAAATTCTATAAAACACCTATAAACTTCAAAGTTAATCATATTCAAAGTGAATTTGAAATATTGGTTTAAGCAGTTGTGCTAGTTAAGATAATAGGTAAAGTTGAGAACTCGGATAAAATAAGATAACTAGGGACGTGTCACTACGGCACACACCTAGTGAGCGGGATGGCCATCGACAATGGTTAAGCACTGTCAGATATCACAGAAGGAAAGTATTTTCTAAGGCTTATTTTCGAAAGAGGAATGTGCAGCATTCAACCGAACGCACACGTTGACTCAACTCTGTGCGTCTTAATTGTGTACTGATTTTTTACTGGTTTCCCATCTGACGAGTAAGGAACACAAAACCATTCAATTCTTCTCAGCTTACCTTAAAAAGCTCTGTTTATCAAAATCTGAATTTCACCCACTAAGCGCCGACCCTTGTACCCCTCTCCTTCAATTTCTATTTTTATCTCTTATTCATTTACGGTTGTTCAACATAAATGTAATCGCACTTAATTCTTGGTTTTCACACTTGGGAAAGCCGGGTGCATCTTATTAGTCTTCAGAAAGATTTTGCTGGGGATATCTCTAAGCCTAACGTGAGTAAACTCTTAAATAGTTATTTTGAGGAGATTAGTGCCCTGGCCTTCCTTGTCTCAGGACACTCCCTCTTTGAAGACTTTGATGGAGAGATAATGAGTAGTAAGGTTGTTTGTGATCCGTCAATTCCTCAATAATTGTACTTTGGTAAATTTGGATATACAATCAAAAGCTGTCTTTAAACGTCGAAGAAAATCTGACATTTTGTGCTCAGATTCTGAAACGCGGAACCCATGTATCAACTTGAAAAAAATTGGAGATTCTAGATGAGGCCTGTCAGCTCTAAATTATGCAATTAAGTTCATTAGCCTTTAGTAGAAAACAATAATTAACCGATCTTATTTGTCTGTTTTTATACCTTCGAAATTTTGGTGAGTTTACAGCACATCATATTTATGGAAACCCAGGGCAGGCGATTTTGATCTCAACAAATCTAGGTACGAGACATATGATCTACTGGTTTCGCCGATTCTGATCTTGATAAGCATTATTAAATCATTACTTCAGCTTATTATTACAAATAAACGCTGTCTGAGACGCAAGACTTTAGTTTAATCAAAGTCAGAAGAAATTTCTTTGAGTCGTCTGCCCTGCCTTATCCTCAGAAATTGTTTAAAAATCCACCTTCCTCGTTCACTTGCCATTGTATCCTACCAGTCCTCAGGAAGATCATTAGTGCTTGGGGGAATATCTACCCTAATTTAGTCCATCTCCTAAAGAAACTTTACTGGTGGGATTACTGTTATTTTAATTGGCACTACATGCGCTCCTCCAATGGATATACATCTTTAACATGACAGACTTCAGCGTTGAGAATCACAACAGATCAAATAATTGTAGAAACCGCCATTCACCTAAATATGAATCAAGTCGACACTTACAAATTTACTTTACCAATTTCACTTTCACAGTACACTTCGGCGAAAGACAACAAACCGAGCGCACCTTCAAATCTTCCATACATTTCGTCTATGAACAACGAGCGATAACCAAAAAATTGGTACTTCATCTAGCTAACCACCCGTAAAATTTATTTTTAAATACAGTAAGGTCCCCTTTTTCTATTCCAACAGGTTGTCTTCGCATTGCATTTCTAAAGTTAAAATTAATAGAAACTTGAGTAGAGGTGAGAAAGGAAGGTAAGCACCGTAAGGATTTTAGCAGACATACAAATAAATATTGAAGACCTAAAAAAGAGGGAAATCGAGGAAGAATACAAACCTAAGGGAAGGGTGGAGGTGGAATAGGACTTAAGGGAGGGAACTGATGTAGTTCACAAGGGCAACATCAGGATCCCAATTTGAGGCTTCTAAGAGAGCAATTGCACGGTCGCGGGGCACATTTTGGCTTGTTAAAAGCTCCACCTTTGATAATTGTTCCGTGGAGAGGTTCTGATGGAAAGAAGTAAAAAATGTAAGTTAAACAATAACTTCGTATAACGTAGATAAGTATCACTTTGACCAACTACAAATCAACAACAACAACATTCAATATAGTCCCTAACTTCTAACAAGTTCTTTAAAGCAGAACAAAAAATTAAATGGAACGCAACACGCTAAGATGTGAAAAAACATCTCCTCCCGATTTGTGAAAAGACTATTTCAGGTTCTTGCAAAAAAAAAAATTAAAAATGCGAAGAACTAAAGAAAAATATTATAAGATAAGCATGCATTTATTAAGACATTCAAATAATTATAGTCTAGTTAGATAAAGGATGAGTGAAAGCCTCCAATTTTTTAGATAAAGCCTGATTTCGAAGAGAAGACTCGGGAAAATTTCCAAATCTATAATGTTTTAATTATTATTCTGTACGACAAACAAAAGGAGCATACAGCAGAAAGTTTACCTAACAACAGCCACCTACGGAGGGAAGGGGGGGGGGGGGAAGAATTAAAAGAAAATAATAATCCGAATTCAGTTAGGGGTAATCGTAAATTATTAAGTAGTCGTCAAATTAATTCATCTTCAAGTTGCAGTGACAAAGGCTCAACTACGTGACACCAGGCATTAACGAGTGAATTAGAATGATTATAATAAAGATATTATTGACAAGGTTTGATAATATATTTGTGCATACTGTCAATATTAAAATCTTATGATTATTCAATTACATTTTAATTATTCTGATGATATTTAATATTTTAATGGGGCTTAAATACAGGTAAGCATTTGAAAAGAATGACTTATCCTGAAAATGCTTTTCATAGATACTGAAATTGAAATTATTCATTTGCATTTAACAGTGGATAAAGTGATAGCATACAGGTGATCTTCAATTTAGAGTGGAAAGAGTTCAACTACACTACAACGAGAAGCAAGGTATGAGATGAAATCAGTTCTTCAGTAGCTAGTCATGATTTAAAAAATGTTTATATATATATATATATATATATATTGTTGATATTAAACTAGACCATATTCAAGTTATTCTAACAAGTTATAATAACAAGTTATTCTAGTATTTAATGGGACTTGACACCGAAGAAACTCTCAAAAAGCGAAAATGATTAAATAAGGAACCATTAATAAGAATCTCTAAGATGGCACTGCTCTCACTAAGTCAGGGCATTTGAAAACGATTTTTTATGGTATTACAAGCTTAGAAAATATTTATAAAACGTAAGCAAATCACGAGGTGGATATTGGTTGCATGACAATAACCACACGGGGAACACAATCAGGCAAGTAAAACTGGACATGATCGCTCTCAGCAAGATAAGGAATTGAAAAAGAGTTTTTATCAACCCCGAATTAGAAATTATTTATGAAACTCAAGTAATTTACCCAATAGAATATTCGAGAAGATATAGATCACATGGGGTACTGCCAGAAAACTACACCCACTCAAATAAAGTTAAAAGTTAACCTTTCGCTAACATGCGTAGAAGTACGGAGAAGCCGGAGAAAAGGTGATTCTTAATATAACGTTAGAACAACAAAAAAACAGACTCGTTATATAGTAAACAACAAAGGGATAATACAGCAAAAAATAAATAAACAAAAACGGTGTGGCCAACCTGTTCAGTACCATTTGTCCCCGGTTGAGCACCCCGATCAAGAGAAAGTTTCGCAAAATGAGGTAACTCCGATTCTGGTAGGAAAGGAACACGAGCATAATCACCAACTTGAAGGACATTTTCAGCCAAATTTATGCAACATCTGTGTCTCTTTAACATGTCTAAGCCAATCATAATATCCATTTGTTGATCCAGAATGAGAAATGAAGTCTAGAAAGGAGGGTGAGAATATAAGGGCAATCTTACAGGAAGAGCTGTGTTATCGAATTTGAGCATAGCTTGATGGATACGACCGATAATTTTCTGCGATCCAACACCGTACGCCATACCCTGAAAACGCTTATCAATTAAACGTTCAAGGTTACATCTTCGAGCACATTCTAGACTCATGAGGGTAATTTGAGCTCCAGAGTCGACGAAAGCCTTTACGGCGTAGCCATTTACTTTACAAGCTACGTAGAGCATAGTGACTTGGCCGAAAGTTTCAGGGTAATTTTCCACCGCCGCTTCCATCTCCCGATTGATATTACTTTCGTGGATTAGTTCTTCAATCTTTCTTTGGACCTCCGGGTCAAAAGGATCAGCGTTAGCCAACTCGTGAACGGGATCGGGTTCTTGAAAGTTTTGGGATATCCGATAAAAGGCTTCTGGAAATAAGAGATGAACGTACGTGACTGTAGAGAGAGCCTTATACAGAAAAAAAGCGAAGCGAAACATACCACGATCATGTAGGGCGTCATATAAACGTGGATTTTGGGTGCGCATCGATTCAAGTTGAGCCGGAGAGAGGTTAAGTAATTGCTGACGCAGTATCTCAACAGTTTCAGCAGGATGAGATGAAGACGAACCTGATGAATTCTATAAGAGAAATGAATGAATAAACCAATCGTACAGATGCTCCGGATCCTTTTATCCTAACAGAAATCATATCATCATCTGCTAATCCACAATCAGCAATTCTGTTTGAGGACTCAATTGGCAAGGCTTTGTTATTCTTGAAGAACGTGAGATCTGTTTCTGCAGATCCCACCTCAAATGAAATCATCAGTCTCAGTTGGCTCATAAGCGTATCGTTTGGAGTATCTAGCGTATAAATTCGCCCATTTGGAAACAAAAATGAGAGCTTCATAGATACGCAAGCAGATCAACAGAGGGTGAAGCCCAGATTAAACGCGTTACGCGGGACGCGTTTCAGAAGCGTGGAAATTGATTTTATTGAAGCAGGTTTTAGTAATAATTTTGCGTTATATTTAGATGTTATTATTCATTTTTATCGACTTTTCATAAATATTCGTGATATTTTTTACTTTATTTTTAGATATATTAATATATCACTGACGCAATTCGCTTTATTTTTAATGAAGCTTATTTTTACATGTTATAGAGATTTTCTGTGCTCTGAAAATTTAAGTGGAGGCATAATTACGGTGATACACTACTATTTCAAATTGCTACCTGTTCCATAATTTTTATCAGTGGTAGCACCGTCGGATGCAAAACATGAATTTATATATTAAAATTGTTAAAACTAACTAAAGCACCAATTAATGATTTTACCCATTTTGCGAGCGATACATCCTTTTGGCTTCTTATCTACTTTTACAGATATTTTCAATAGATAATATTGTTATCATGCTTGATAGTCTTATGAATCTCGTAATCCATTATGAATCAATACAATGTTGTAATCCTTTCTATATTTGCTGCGTCAATTACATTACGGCGCAATATCTGGCACCCTAAGTAGAATGCAAATAACTCACGCTTTTTACTTTATAACGATTTCATTGATTAATTTGATGGAGAGATACAGTCAAATTTTAAGGCGTCTTTTTGTTTTAAAGCAAAATTATTCATCTGTGAAATGTACAACACTTCCAAGGTTGGCCAAAGAAGTCTCGCTTGCGCTAGAACATTCCGGGTAGTGGGGACGTGCTACCGATCGCGCATCGAACAAGCACGAACGTGAATGCAGGAGCCCCTCACCCAATCAGCAGTCACTATTCGCACAGAGCAACGTTAACTGTACAAATCTTGCGGTAAACTTTTGACACATGATACCTTCTGTGTTCTCACAACTTTGAACGTAGCCAAGGGTGATTTGTACTAGAGGGCTCTGTTAGAGGATAATTTTACTTGTCTGCCCCTAGTTAGACTTCTAAGAGGATTAGTAAGGTTTTGCCGAGGTCTTATTTGTGTTATATTCACTAAATATGTGAGTAACACTTAAGAGAGTTTTGAGATAACTTTGACCAGGTATCAGTATTTATGTCCTGGAAGTGCTGTGGTACGCATTTATAAACGAGTTTATGACATTTTTACAAAACATGAGATTTACTAATACCAAATATTTGCTTTTACATACTCTCCTAGCATTAAATGTTTGGAGTGTGATCATCAGTTCATTACTAAAAAATAATCAATAAATTACGCATGAAATAAAAAAACTAGAAAATTAATTTGGGATAATTTCAGAGGAATGAATTTTTATTTGATTGAAAATAAAACGATAGTTTACGATATATCGCCTAATCCCATTTTTTTAGTTTAAGCTACATGTGTAAATTATTAGGTCAAATAAGGCAATACGATTTTGATAGTTTGCGTAACGGGTGGGGTCTATGTTGTTTTCTAATCAGCTTGATTATCCTTCAATTTTGTTAGCCTTTGTGTATTTGCTTAGAATAATAAATGTCTAAAATAAATGCGACATTTTAATTTCAAAATATAAGGATATTTTATGGGAGGTACATTTCAATACGGCTAGATTTTTTGATTAAACTTAACACATATATTTTACTCACCTTACTTTTGTTGACTTTGAGCTTTAGATATTGAGGTATTCATCGCCATGACGGACGTAAAATCCCTTCATCATACAATGATGGGAATAACTTCGGGTAATCCATTATTTAGTCCATTAAAGAAGATCAAAACCAAATTTTTGCATCTATGTGTTAAAAATTAAATTCGATGGTTTTCTAATTTTAAATGTTTTTACCTATTTTCCTTAAATTTAAGCTGTGTCTTTGGGGCTCAAGCACTTGTTCATGCAAAACTTTATAACTGCATAAGTTCGCCCAACTAAAGTACGTTTATTTTTGCAAATGGAACCGCAGGCGATAAAATATTACTATCGAAATCTTGGGCCAAGCAGATTTTATGCAAATATTTTGCAAATGAACATTGTGTTTTATGTTCACTAAACAGGTGGAATCACGGGCGCAATTGAAGTTGTCATCACCTTCCCCACTGAATACGTCAAAACACAGCTACAACTGGATGAACGTATGGGAGCAGCCCGTCGTTTTCAAGGCCCCATCGATTGCATCAAACAAACTGTCAAGACCCATGGGTTTCGCGGTCTTTATCGAGGATTATCGGTTCTTCTCTACGCTGCTATTCCAAAATCTGCCGTTCGGTAATCATTAACTTTTATTCAAGATTTTTCAGCATTTCTGTGTGAGAAAAATTCGGACAGCTTTAAAGGATATTTCTTGCAATAAACTGATTAATTTATCCCAAGGCAAGAAATGATAATGACTAAAGCTAGAGACCGATCTGATATTTTTAAACGAGTTAATGATGATCCTAACTGAATATAGAGATACTTACCATGTAATAAGGAATTTGCTACCATTAGTTTTTTTCACTTAAAGAATTTTTGTTGTTTTTGTGGATTTGCGTTACGACAATTAATGACATCTTTCCCAGTCTTAGTTCATTCTCTATAAAAAATAGTGATTTCAGTTTTAGTTTTGCTGGAAACCGTCACAAAATTCTCAATGTGTACTCATTAGACCCAGTATATGTGTGATCCATTCATAATTTAACAACATTTGTATGCACATATTAAACACTTATAGGTACTTTTTTTCTTGAGTGAATACACCTGGGCGGTTGACAACTTCTTATACATTATCTGTTTATGAATCTAGAAAATATTATTCCATCCAGACAGCTATATGAATAGCTTTAAAGTCTTTCATTTGTTTGTAATTTTATAAACAGTTTGGCATTTTCTTATGTTCTTTATTCAGCTTAGATTAGAGAATGTGGTTTGGTAATTTTTGTTATTTTCCTCACTTTATTAAGAAATGTAATTTTTATGCTTCTCAAAAGTTTACCAACTATTGTGAATGACATCCTAATAGGCTGTGGTTTGACCGTCAGAAAGTCATTGAAGTTCATTGCATTTGCAGTACCGATATCTTTTCTTATGTGCATATTGTATTTGGAACTACGTATCTACCTAGAAGGCCCCAGGAGTAACATGTCTTAGTCGATTGCGTCAATTTAAACAGTTTAGATAAACAAACGAAGTTGATCATACACAAATTATCGTGTCTCAAAGGGAGTTTATCGTGTTATCAGGCAATGAGTACATGAGCATCATTATCTGCAAGGAATCGCATTTGCGTAGCACTGTTACAGTTGATCGTTTTAACATAAATCTTTCCAAGACAAGTTTCACCACTTGTCTAAGTAGAACCGTATCTGTCGGAATTTCCATCAAATGCTCCATTGTCTTAATCATGGGTTTATTTTTATTAACCTAAATTAAATTGAACTTCATAATTGATATGTCTTATTAAATTGAGAAGGAGAGGTCAAACTTATCTCACAAGCGTTAGTGATAAAATGTAAAGAAAATATTTTAGAATGTATCCTTAACAATGTTATTGAATGGTGAAACAACGCAATTTTAAAATTAAAGACTATTCTTAATATGAATTTAATAAAATGAATATGATATCTTATCTCTACACAATAATTTCAAATAGTGCAGGTTGATGACCCGTGTTTTAGTTTAGACTCGTACATTTTTTGATAAATAAAAGGAAAAATATTCCCATAATTGAATTTTTCTGATTGATATTTGCATATTTGCGAAAATGTTTGTTTACAATACTTGAATTTAAACACGTACAAACTTTAAAACTGATTATGAATCGAAGTAATTAAAATTAATTATTGAAGAATGTTCTGCAATTATTTCATTACAATCGTCTTCATCTTGTGGTGCAAGTTGTTTATATTACTTGTATTTTTAAACAAGAAACTGGTCAATTCTCTTAGACTGACATATTAAAACAAGGCTGCAGCTCTGAATGTACTTTACAAGCAACCGATCAACTGATAAAATATTTTTTCGTCCTTGACCCATTAGCCTCGAAACTCTTGAAAATCAGCTCTTATTTAGGAAGGAACAGAACTCTAGCTTAGAAATCACTTAACGAGATTTGTCATTATGGTAGATTTTGCACTTTTGCTATCACTTATTTTCCTTTATGGAAAATATATTACCTTCAGAAACCTTGACAACATCTGAGATAACAAGAGACAATTAACACAGATACCAGTGTATATGGCTTTAATCTGCCAGAAATCTAACAGACTAAGTAATTCCAATTTACAAAACCAATTAAGTTGAATAGCACCGTGTACAAAGAAACAAATGGGGTAAGACGAGGGATTAATTATCAAATAGGGTGGGGAATGAACTCTTACAGAAAAGAGGGACATTCTGAAGTCGTAGCTGGATAGGATATCCATATCTTGGGATATAGAACCTAGCGTTAGAATTGGTTATTCCAAAATCTGGGTTACTACACATTCGCCATGTTGAAACATTGATTGTAAACAAGGTTGCCAGAAATATACACTTATTATATTGAGGACAAAACGGCATTTATCCGAATATATATATATATATATATATATGTAGCATTTCGGAGAAATTTGGTTCATTTGGGTATTTTTACTTTCATTTGTACTTATGGAGCCCTACAGAGTTAATTTTTTCACTAGTATCAAAGTTTACATCAGCTAAACGCTTTTCCCATAACTCAGTATATTTGTGCGATATGAAATGCATGTTTTCTTCTAATGTCATCCGAATTGGGATTTATCGAGATGACGGAGAATGGAAATCTTCCTGTGAAATCAATAGTGATTCCAGTGTTCTGTTGCGGTCATATGAGGCGAAAGCCAAGAAGAAGGAAAAAGACAGGTGAAGAGCAGGCTAATTCTGCCCAACTATCCGAATTCTTTTCTGATCAAATCAAAGGGTTTATAGCGAAACCAAAGAAGTCAAACGAAAGTGCGACTTCAAAAAGAGGTGACGAAGAGGAAAAAATAATTATGCGAAATTGTTAAAAATTTTCTTTTTATGATTTGAATTTTACTTTGATTCTCTTCCTATTATCATTAAAATATTGATTAAACCTTTTTATTGTTTACGTGAACTGATATGAATTACGATGTGCTATGCATAGTTCGGATTGAACTGTAATAAGTTTTCGCTATAACAGGGAGAACTTGCGTCTTCCTTCTTCTGGTTGGGATATCGGTGTTGTAGGTCTTTGTGAAATGTGACAACGAGACAACAAGTGAATGTAATCTTCGCTCATAAAAATCGGAGCTCATGCCCTCCAATCGCCCTGAAAACGAATCTCTTGTTGAAATTCTGACAAAGAGGCAACAATCAAAGCTTCAAGAAAGAGTCATATTTCACTCTTCTTTCCTTTTGATAAATGCCATTTTGAAAGTTCTACGCCTCCTTGCCCTGATCATATTTTCGATCGATTGTATTAATCATACTACATTCGTAGTTAAAAGTTTATCAAAATTTACTTTACTAACAGTTTTAAATAACAACTCTAACAATTTTGATCTAATTTTCAATTTTTTGTCCTTTTTCAAGGTTTGGAGGATTTGAGGAGTTCAAGCGACACAACCTCTCTCCCGATGGCACTTTGACACCTGCCCGAAAATTACTTTGTGGCATGGGTAAGTTTCTGTTTATTTTTAAATTTATAGAACTGAAATTAAAGAAAAAGGTTAACCTCCAAACCCCAGATATGCGAATATCTTACGAAATTAAGAAAATTTGTTCGTAATATTCGGATTTAATATAGTTATGAGTTCGATTTAATCTGAGTAAAAATTTTATATTAACATCCAATCCCTTTTCATAAATCCTCTAAACTTTCTTTTTTTAAATTCGTCTTAATTCATCTTTTTATTTTAGGAGCGGGTGTCTGTGAAGCCATTTTGGTGGTGACTCCAATGGAAACGGTGAAAGTCAAATTCATTAATGATCAGGTCTCTCCGAATCCTCACTACCGTGGCTTCATTCACGGAGTACATAGCATCTCCAAGGAATTCGGTACTCCACTGTGTTGAGTTATTCGCTATTGTAGTGTAACTGTAAGATTTCTGTCCACATATCCTTTAAACCAGAAGATTGTTTATTCAAAAGACTTACCTTCAAAATTACGGAAAAGAGCGTACGGCTTGAATGCTGTTAAGGCTATAATACAAGACAGGCGAATGATTAAATTTATATTCCTATATTTATAAATATAACTCACCATCATTCTTAAATTAAAAGTGGTCTTCCCTGAAGTTGTCTGTTTTGATAAAACTAAGATAATTTTCACTTATTCAAATTATTCTAAACCACACAGTGTAAAAGTAGAATGATACATAGTCTTTAATTTCATGGCCTCGTACTGCTGTTTGTTTAGTAGAATATATTCTTTTGCACTAGATTTCATTTACGCATAAATAGAGAAATAGGAAGTGAATAGTCGAACACGCCGACCAATCTTGGCGGGAATATCTTCGATTTGATTAGTAATGACAGTCTTGAGCCTTACCCATGCTTTTCATGTTCCTATCAATTTCGATGAGTTAGCTGCAAATTAACAGAACTGCAAATGCCCGGACTTACTTTGCTATAGCTTATTATGTATTTCATTCAGACCATAGGGATTGGACGATAGTTTCATTTAATCGGTTTAGAAAAATAATGTTATTACTAGGGCCCGGTTTTAGTTCTTTAAAAAATTAATAAAACTGAAACAGATATTGTTTAGTCTAACTTTCAGCTTTATCTTCATCTCTTCTGACGAGCTCGTTTAATTTTTATCCTTATTTTCATCCATGATTGATCACGTCTAAAAGTTTTTTCAAGAAATTGAATGTGAATATATTATTTTTTAATAAGATTTCCCATGTGTTTTTTCCATATTTTTTAAAACAGCTTTCTTTCCCTTATTAAAGCAAACACCTCAATATCGGGTACACGTTATAGCTTAAAATTGCATTGTAATAAGTACTCTTATATATATATATATATATAAAGTTATTTTGTGTACTATTCTCAGAACCTATCTGGTTAGTTTCGTATTTAACTGAAATGGGAGAAAAAACACTACTTCCCACTCCTTTCACTAACCAACCAAACGATAAAAGAACTATTCAGTTTACTTTAGGTTTCAAATTTCGAAATCAGTTTAATTTACTAACCAGCAAAAGATTCTCACTGGAATCATTAATAAATGTACCTGAATTTAACGGAAAACGGGGAAATGAAAAAAACCATAACCTGCATTTCTGTGAGTCTACTCCCTACACAAAATGAAGAATGACAAACTTTTTCTTCCAATTAGCTTAGCATCCTTTAGTATAAGTGTATTACGTGCAAATAATCGATAAGGGAACTCTTCGGTTTGATTAGACTTACGTTCTTATGTAATTATATTAATCAGTTCAAGAATGTCTACGCTAACAATATTTAATTTTACCTAATCTAATGAACATTGGTTGCGTAGTGGCCAACATGCATATATTCTATATTTAAGGCAAGACATCCAGCAGTAATTATTCTTGTTATTTAGGGGACTCAATGGCTTTTTCTTTATTTAAAATGAGATTTAGGAAGCCCTTTCTTAGTCTAGACGTGTTGTTGACATGTACCTGAAAGCTTTGCGATTTGAAAAATCTGTCGCCCTCTTATGAGAGATTTTTCTAAGAAGGTGAGATTACTGCCAAACTGAATTTTCGAACTGGATAATTCACAGATAATTCACCTACCGAAATTAACTAAAAGTTCAACACCATTCAGATTTATCTCTAAATGTTTTAAGTCTAGACTCATAGACGCAGCCAGCTATATCAATTTTTACTTTGAAATTTCATTTATAACTTAGATATTCAATGAAAATCTTTACTAACTTGTATCTTCTGTTGTCTTAAACGCTGAAGTTTTTTGTTTTTTTCTCAAAGTAGGAGGAAGAGAGCGAGTCGCATGAACTCTTTGTGGGGGAGTTTAGACAGATTTTATTTCTTAAGAAGGCATTGACAGTCTACATTAATAAACTAAACTCTCTAATTTAAAACAAGATCAGGGAAGTTCATATCCTAGGTCATTTAAATTCACGCATATTATTTCTTTCAATGGAAGATACAAACTTGATTGATCTCCCTAAAAAATGAGTCTTTCTCCGCTATTAGCAAATGATTTGCCCTTTTAACTGGTGGCTTAAGTCGTACGACAGAATTGTGTATATATATATATATATATATTTTTTTTTAAATGCTAGTTTGTCCAGTTAACTAAATGTTAGACTAATAAAAGGCGGAGTAATCTTCCTAAGAGTTTGCTGTCTCAAATTTTCCAGAAGTGTAGAAGGAGACGGTAGGCGTTTTTTCCCCTAAATTCTCCAATGACGGTCACAGTTTGATTAGTCTCAGACTTGCTTTTTATGAATAATTTCGTCTTCTTAATTTAAGATGCAAAATTCTGCTCTATATGGTGTTTCAAAACATTTTACATTGAAGTTATTATATTTTTTGTGAAGATTCCAAATTTAGGCATTATATTGAGTGATTCCACATGTAAATCGATGTAATAAGCATTAATTATATGATCTTTAATTTTCTTTTATAAAACGTGTTCGAATCTCACATTCATTTAAAACTCATATTTTCTTAGTTTTGTTATGAAATTTCTACCTTTATGGCTTATCATTGTTATATATTTGTTTATTGGAGCACAGTCATCACAGACGCAAATGTTAAATTCTTTTTAAAAAACGCGCAAAATATCGATTAATTATGCACATTTATTTTAAAGTACATTGTGTTTCGGTTAAAAGTAACTAAAAAGTACTTAAGTCGGTCGAACTAATATAAATTGAAACGTTATTAAATTCACTGTTGTTGAAATCGATATGCTATGACTTATGTTGAATTACGCTATTTTTTGGGTGTTAAATTAAGTTTTTTCATTCTTTTATTAACATTTTTGAATAAGAGAAAAATTTTTTTTCTTGAGTAATTAGATGAAAACCCCTCAAACTTCACGCAGAGCTCTCCTGATAAATTATATCAATTTATCTACATTACTTCTAACTTTCTATGCTTCAAAAGTAGGAAATACATACAAATTCAAAGGGTTAAGATGCGACTTTCTTATTTCTTATATAATTACATACTGGATCGCATGTAATCTTTAGATGACCTCAAACGGAGCGGAAATGTACGCTGTTCATGAACCCAGAGCGTGCAACTTAAAGAAGAAAGTAAATTATTCGTTTACATGAATCTCTTTAAGATCGATGTTCACTTTTTGAAATTTCATACGTTAAGTATACAATTTACAATTTGCTTCAGTTTGCCTCACTGTAGGTGATTTCATCGATGGTTAATTGCACTTCGGCATTCTATTAGAGTTTCACGTAGCCAGCTCGAATATTCACATATTAAGTTACTATCTGAAAGATTGGAGTGGTAATCAGACACGAATATCGATATTAGGATGCATAAGAAATAAATAGGCTTCTTTAAAGAATACTGTAATGGGTCTGTACACTGAGAACGTCAACTTGACACTTGATCGAGACGGAAGACAAATAACGATTTAATTTTTATGAGGGATGGGGAAAGACCGGCTGTGAGATTCCGGTTGTGAAACGAAGATTTCTGCGTAGCCCCAGTTGCGATTAGGTCTTTTTTGTCTTCAAAAGCAACATTCCTTGTGAATTGTTAAGAGCGTTCGATTGGACCCATCAAAATTTGATACTCTTAATAAGTAATCTTCGTGAAAGAAACGTTTTCATCAGTCAGTTCTGAAAGATAAACGTAAAGGTTTGCTATAATTAACCAATCATTAATTTAAAACTTTTCTAATTCTGTTTAATCGATATAGCAAAATTACTTTCTTGACGGAGATTTGGAATAATTAATGAGTTGGCATCTTTAAAGACTGTGGCCAAATTTCAATTCACTAACTAACTTGATAAATCTCATTCCCTCTCTTAGGTCTCTCGGGTTTGTACAAAGGCGTAACACCGACAATTTTCAAGCAGGGTACAAATCAGGCGATCCGTTTCTTTACGATGGAGAGTCTTAAAGAAGTTTACCGAAAACATCGAGGTGACACAGCACCTAATCAACCGGTACCTAAACTGATCACCGGTCTTTTCGGTATTGTGGCCGGAGTTGCATCTGTCTATGGCAACACCCCCCTAGATGTTATCAAAACTCGTATGCAAGTGAGTATTTTTGTTCATTAAATAGTTCTATTATACAAATTAAAGACGATGCATATGAGACGAGATAAAACGAGTTTGGTACGCATTTTAAAGTTTATATATACGGAGTTCGTAACGTATCTGAGAACACTTATATTTTTGTAATTTAAACTAACCCGATAATAGTTAAAGTATTTTTATATCAGAAGATCTCATAACAGATACTACCATAAGTAATGAAATAGAAGTGTCAATAAAAGTGAAACAGAGAAATTTAGAAATTTCATGATTTCGAAAAATGGTCTGGTCTTTCGTTTGCAAAGTTAAAAAGTAGTTACTGAATGAAAACAATGGAGACGAATTGGTCACAAGCAAGAGAAAAGAGTACAGTCAGCGCTCTGCTCACCTACTCAGATTACTTGAGTTTGTCAGAAGAGCGCATTGTATACTAGACGAAAATTGTGGGAAGTCAATGCCCGACATCTTGTCAAACATCTTCAAGTGTCTGAAAGAACAATAAGGAATGCTGTTCATTAAGACCTCGGATACGAATCATACGTTTATAGGCGAGGTTTGTTGATGTCGACACAAACAGTTCAAAAGAATCATGTGATGCGTGTAAAAGGACTCTTAAAGAAATTGAAGCACCCAGAAGAAGAGAAGTGTCTCTGTTTTTTCTCCTACCGAGAAAAGGATTCCATCAGGATGAAAATGTCAATCGAAGAAATGATAGGTGGGTATGTGCGGATGAACCCAAATGAAGTTCCAACTGTTATGCACGCACACAAAGTTTCCAGCAACAGTGGCGATTTTCGGTGTTGTTAGCAGTGAGGGAGGGGCACATCATGACTCCTCAATTTTTCCACAGAGCCTTAGAATCAACGCAGATACAGATGCCTATGTGGAGACCTTTCAAACTATTGTTATTAAGCCGCCTTGGATAGACAGCGTAGAAAATGGAGGAAGACCCTGTGTCTTCCGACTGGAATCGGCTCCATCCCGCAAGGCTCTCAAAACCCAGGATGGCCTAGAATTTTCATGTCATCATGTCACACTATATTTATGGCCTCCTACCTTACCAGACCTTAACCCTTTGAATTATTACGTGTGGGGCGGGACGTGGTTGAAAAAAAATTAATGAGCATCCTCAACACCAAATTCTCTCTGAAGGAAGCAATGGTCCGAGGAATGGAGGACATGAATAAAGACCATCTGATGAAAGCTTGCAGTCGCTTTCGGACTCGAAATGAGTCAGTGATAGGAGCCGAAGGTGGATATATAGAATAAGATTTAGGTTTATATTATGTTTATTTGTTTTGTAAGCTTCAACCATCAAACGTTTCATTTTCTGTTCTTCTAAAAGTGCGTAAGGTGTCTTAAAATGCCCTATGTATCCTGTATATCAGCGACAATCAGTGACACATCATATATAAGTATTATTGATATTACTTTACTCAATTAAATATATATTTAAATCTTTATCCAATTAGCAAAAATTAAATTGAAATAATCATCCAATAAATAGGGAAACATAGGCTTGTATATTATTATGCTGTAGTATTAAAAATTAATTACAAATAAATAATTTGATCTTTCAGTTGAATTTATTTAACCACTAATTTTCTTTGACAATTGTTTCAACTATTTTGAATACATTATGAAGGAGAACACTTTCTTCCAGTCTCTGTATTCAAAAAGCTCGTTTCTGAAATTCATAGCATGGCACATTCTTGAATATTTAAACGTCTTGAGATCTTTATTCGTCAATCATCCTGTATATCAGGAATACATCGCACAAAACTAGTTCCATTAAGTGTGCTTCATTTTCGCAACTTCTAGTGACGTAATAACTATTTTGTCATTATATTTGGAGTGACTGAAAAGTAGTTTAGAGGACTGAAAGCAAAAGTCATTAAGACCGAAAATTACATCCGTTCGTTTTCCCTGGCTTGCTTTAGCCTGTATTTATCTCCTCACTCTTTTGAGTGTCTCATGCAACCAGAGGGATAATTGCAACTACATTCGAATATGAAAAATACAGTTAAATCGTGAAGTCCAATTATCAAATCAGAATAAGCAATTGAATCATTTCAAATAAATCAATGCTTCCTTGTCAGACGTTGTCACAAATTTTAAGAAGTGGGAATTGTTGAATAAAAATGAATAACTTTTATCTAGTAAAATTAACAATCTTATTGTTAACTATTTGCAAACATCGTGTACTTGTTAAAGTAAAGTAAAGTAAAGCCTACTATTACGATTATTCCTCATTATTACTGAATTGGGGAATTTGTGGCTACTTTGGGAGGCTAAGAAGGTTATAACAGCAGCGAGCACACATTATTTACCATCTTTGATGGTTTGTGCAAAGCCGGAAGCCAAAACGACTTCGATTTTTAGAAAAACAGTGGACTTCCCAAAATTCGAAAAAAAAGTCTGAGAGTTTAATTCTACCAAAATCTAAGCTAAAAATGTCTCCTGATATTTCAAAGATGTCTACTACCGCTGCTTCTCTAAATTCTAAATATGTTACTCAATGTCTGGTTGTAATTGTCTTTCCTAAGGTGCTTCCTACTGCAGCTCTTGTACAGGTGGTCAGTTATAATATGAAGTTGCAGTCATCAGTCAGAGATTGTGTAAAGGTAACGAATCTCACGCACTCTAAGGTATCTTCCATCCCCGCAGTCGTTCCAACACGACTTATCTTCGAATCTACCGCGTTCAAACAGCATTCAGTTCCGAAATCTTTTCTGATTGATTACGAATATGAGGCCTAAAGGGACATGAAGAAGGATGTTGCACTTTTGCCTCCCCCAAAATTCCTAAAATGTCCCCCATGATCAAGTCTCAAAAAATGTCTTGATCAGTTTAACCGCATTTGAGCAAAACCAGAGCTCCTTTTCTGTTCTAAGTAATCGGCACCAGTGGATGATAAATGGATTTAACCTGAGAAAATTTGTCTTCCTCAATCCGTTTCTCACTCATCGAATATTATCAAAAATAGTTATGCAAAATTCAGGTGAGGCCAAACAAATGGCTGCACTAACACTTCCCCAGAGTCTCTTTATGTGCTCTCGAACTAAGGTTCCTTGGTCTTACTTTAATCTCCCTCTTGTTAAATCTATCCAAATAATCTCTTAGCTTATTCAAAGAGTCTTGAGGTCATACCCATTAAGTCTACTATAGCCGGTACGTTCAACAACCTCAGTCGGGTATTCACCACTTACGACATATCAAAAATAGTTATTTAGTAATACTATCCAGTTTCCTTCTACTCGGTTTGAGGACTTTTGTCGTGATCTAAATATCTCCCTTTACATTCTCCGCCTTACCTCAATTATCTGGATGAACAAATTGTTGACATTATGAAAAGGCAGCTTCTCATGTCACAAGGGGGATGATGGTAGTCTTTTACAGTTCATACACCGGTTGACTCCTCCTGTCGGTTTCCAAATTTGAGTGCGCTATCGTAAAAATCTCCGTTCTCGGCGCACAGTCTTAACTTCCAAACCGAATACGGGTCCAGCGGAGATCTATCCGAACGCGTGTGGTCTCCTTCCGCCTCGGAATCCTGAAACTTATCGGTCCGACTGTCGCTCCGGACGCTTCCGAAGACTTCCGAAAAGAATTAAATTTGATCCAGAGCTCGGTCATATGGATAAATAACTTCCGTTGGGAGGTGTTGAATAAAAGTAAATAATTTTTATCCAAGAAAAGTTAACTTAACAACTTTATTGTGAATTATTTATAAATATGGGGTTTTGTTAAAATGTGCTAAATTTCGGGGTCGTTGCCTTGCGATATTTTAAAGTCCACTATTGCTGACGTTCCACGTTATTATTGCGTTCGGGAAATTTGGGCCTATTTTGGCGGGTTAAAAAGGTTATAGCAGATATTAAAACAAGAAACATCTCTTTTGTTTTTGATTTTATTTTTTTAAAATTATCCTTTTCATTTCTATGTATATTTAAAATTTGTTACTCGGACTGTTTTGTTTTAAGCTCCACTTTCAGGAGTTTATTAACTTGATACAAATTATCTCTAATACCAAACTCAAATTTTATCGGGATTATGCAAATTAGTGATCCAATGATAATTAGAGTGTGAAGAAGATTGCCCACCCTAATCCCTGCTTTTGCAGTGAATACAGTTGGTTAAGGATGCCTTAAATGGGGTTTTAATATCTTACGTTATTTGAAGCACGTTTTGGGTTGGCTGAACGTCTTGAGAAATCCCATTGTAAAACAACCTGCAGATATTGCGATTCCTTAATAGTAAATGTCTCCAAGGAATTAAGACTTTTGATTAAATTTTAATAGACATGGGAATAGTTGTTTTATTCAAGTGCAATAATAACAATAAATTCGAAAAATAGGATATCGTACAACACTGATTATAATGTAAATTATTAGACAGTGTTTGAATAATCTTGGCATAAACTCAATTTTTCTGAGAAGCATGCTTACATCGTTTATTTACTCTAGATATGCTTTAGTTGATTGAGTCACTGGTCTACCGTTTGTTATTAAATCATGTAATCGCATTCTCTTATTGCGTATGGCTTAGTACACCATACACTTTCACTTTGCAAGAGCCGTCTCGTCTTTGGGCTCATTAGCTACTATATGAAGATTACTAACAAATTCACTTGCTTAGGCTGGTAATCAAGATAACGCTGATGTGAATAAGGGCCCTATTTGTAAAATGGCAATTAAAGCAGAATGAGAGTGATCATTTAATCTGTCTATAGATAAAGCTCTTTAGATTAAAATTAAGATTAATTTCGCTACCACATTTTCACTTTATTATTTTGACAAGTCCCCTATTCGGATATACTTCTACTGTGCTTTGAAAAGGTGGCTAAATCAACTTGACATAATTTTGCGGAATCTAGAAATGAAAGCCTTTTGATAATCGCTAATAATGCAACATTATTTTCTGTTCGAACTGCTAACGACTTCTCATTATTTCCGTTTTTCCTTACTATTTCCACTTCATCGAACTTACATCTTAGAGGGAAAGCAAGGATTAAAACTCACACGTCAGCCTGACAAGGCCAGCCCTGTGATCTACCCTTCAAGTATCATTTCATTGTCAACAACCCTAATAGGTGTCACAATTGCATTTACAGTTAAATACATAAGTGCATGATTATTAACTTAATCCTTGTCTGAATTATTCTTATACAATTAATACCCATAGTCATGGCTCACTAATTTAGTTATTCTTTTTATCCTTATATTTACTAACTTTATTCTTCCCTGATTTCACTGCAGGGCCTGGATGCGCACAGATACAAGAATACATTCGACTGCGCTCGAAAAATTCTTAGAAGCGAAGGCCCCTTTGCGTAAGTTGATATAATCTCTTGGGTCACTTAATTCTAATCATTTTCACTCTATCTATCTCTCTCTCTCTCTCTCTGCTTATTGATGAAATGTACTTTCTTTAAATTAAAGGGTCACACTAATCTAGTTTATTCGTGTGATTTCTGAAAAAAAGACATTTTCGTGCAATTAAATTACATGCGTGGGTGGCCTTGTTTTATCGCAAATGAGATAGTTTTGGCTTTCTCTTCTTTGCTAGGTTAAGACTTGAGGCTGATGAATATCGTATAAAATCATTTTGTCTCCTCAGCTATCGGGAGAAAAAATGAATTGAAGTGGCAAGACCGACCAATAAGCGCTGGACATTGTAGACAAACATTTGTCTTAATTTAAGAGGACGAATCATGAAATTCGAATTTTGGAACGTGAGTTATCCATGCGGTAAAAATTGTACAATCCGAATCGAAAAAAATCATGGAGTATGACTCTTTGATATCTTAACCTCGCTCTCGGAATTTTTATCTCTTCCCACTTATCATTGGCTTGACTTTATGTTAACCGATTTTAGTTTCATCCCACAATTAAAGATTGCAAAATGTATTTTATTTTACCGTGGCTAATAACAATAAAAATGGTTTTAGTGGTTGGCAAAGGCAATAATCGGAGAAAAATTCTGGTTAGAATGAAATGAATTTGAATTACATGACGAATGTTTAATAATTAAGTCGATATAAACTCTCTTAAACCTAGGTTACCAATGTTGCAACGATATGTAAAAAGTTCCATTGTCTAGATTTTCACTATAATATTGCTAACTACCCACTGAGGAATACTACAGCCACTATTGCTCAATTTAGGGCAGAAGAGGGGAGAAGACCTATTTTTCAATGGACTGCTTCTTTATTAAGAAAATGCAATTTCTTGCGTAGATTTGGACATGTGGGAAATGATTAACTGACTGATTAATCAGTAACTGAAGTAATAAGGATCGAATTTCCATGTTCGTGGAAACTCAATGGTGATAATCCCGTGCGCGAGGCAAACTTGTAAAATTTCTTCAGACGTACTGAAATATTCATTAGAATAAATCGAATATTCAGTATTCGATTTTCTCGCATCAGTAGGCTGTTTTCTATCACCAGAATCTAACATTTTTTCCACTGTTCTTAATCGTCCTGAAATATCAGACTTAAAATCCAAGGCTGTATTTTTTTTAAAGAAGAGTGTTTCATCAAACTGTTGTATAATTTGATAATATACTGCGGGTGAATAAAATAACGGCTATTGTACTTGTATATTCCAGATTTTACAAAGGAGCAGTTCCGCGACTGGGTCGAGTATGCCTGGATGTCTGCATCTCCTTCATGATCTATGACTCCTTCATGGAGTATTTCACCAAGGTGTGGCCAAGTCCTAAGCCCAAGGCATAAAATAGATTTTAAAAAAGTCCGCTTCTAATCTTCATTCTGTTTGGATGTTTGTCTCCCTGCTACAGTATTTCGTGTGAAAGTTCCTTGGTGTCATATTTAGCTACTGCTACTACTACTACAAAGAACTTGTCAGCAGGTTGTGATTTTAATCTTCTGGTTGTGGTTACCCTCTTTCCCCATTTCTGTTACTTCTCGTCTATATGATTCAATAAAAATATATTTTAATGAATATTAGTCCGTACTTTTATGGATGAGTTCGTCTAAAATAAAACATCAGAAAATAGTTGTGCTTTGTTTTGAAATACGACTGCAAGAATCGGTACTTTGGCCTTATTAATTAATTGATTTGTAAGAACTATGAAGTGGCTTATGTAAAAAGAAAGCAAAGAAAAAATAGTTGTTCCAAATGATGACTGCGTGCATTTATGTATGGCATTGAACTACTCAAATTCGTTTAATGCGGGCCCGTATGCGATAACCATTTATGCTGTATTTTTATCATAATAAAGAATAAATAAAATTAAGTTTAAAAATTGGTTATTAGAAATAATCTCCAAAGGTCGACATGTTTAAAATAATGAGATCAAACAATATTTATATTCTATATTCCTTCTCTTGGATTAGAATAGATAATTCATACTAAAAGAATGCTACCTGATTGAGAGGATAAAGGACACAAACGTAAATTCCTCAGTTTTGAATAAACAGTAAAACGTTGATGCAAACATTGCATTTCAACACTAACTAATATGTTCATGTGGCTTTTAATAGTGATCTAGAAAACTGTTCATTCAATACACATTTAAGTTTCGTGAATTATATCCATAAACGTAAAAGATTAACTGTCGTGTAACGTCCTCACGTATTCGGACTTTCTGGATATTTGATGTTTCTACTGGTACGACATCTAACCTGAGCGTCGTTTGGGTAAACTAAGATACGTAAGAAGATATGTAAAAGATATTGAAGTTTATAATGCACCGGTTTTAATAGCATAAAAATAGCATGTATTCCTCAAATATCGTATTTCATCTAAGATTGGTATTTAAATGAAAAACTTAATGGCTATTTTAATTTTATTACATGGGGAAATAAAATTTGGACATTATAAAAACACGATTATTAAAGAATGATAGACATTATTTCAGTGATAGTCCCATGATAATGTCAAGCTCATTCCCATATTAAGTAGAAAGACTGATACATTGTCACTTAGACATCCAATGATTGATCAACACACTGTCACGGGTAAAACGCATGGGGAGCATTAGATGTGACTCAAACCTAGATCGGAAAAGGGTTAAGGTGATCACTTATGAAACACTTAGATGACACATAAACATTATTTCCAAATTTTTAAATAATAGAATAATTACGAGGAAGCAAAAATGTTTTCTAATGGACGAGTATAAATTGTTAACACGTTAGTCATAATTATAATATTTAACAAATATAACTATTAAATACACTTTAAAATAATACAGACAATAATAGTCAATATATTTTGACTTTTTTGTAGTAAAACTATGAGTTATTTGTAATTTAAGAGTTATGTGTACAATTGTTATAATTATCTTGCGCCTCCGTGTTAAGCATAATTACATTGGTCTATTCCAGTAATGTAGGTTGTCAGTTTTGATGGGTCATTATCGTTATTTAGGAGCAAGTTAGAATGTAGATATCATCCATATTCTATACTAATTGAAGATGCGCATGCAGGAGATATGGTATGCTCCACGTGTGGTCTTGTAGTTGCAGAGCGAGCTATTGACGTTGGCTCTGAATGGCGTACTTTTGCCAATGATGCAAACGCCAAAGATATGTCTCGTGTCGGTGCAGCAGAAAATCCTCTCTTTAGTGGTAGTGACCTTTCTACAATGATTGGTTCTACTTCATATAACGATGCAAGACAGCTAGATGATCAGGGCCGACCATTGTATCGTAATCGGCGCAATGTTTCTGGATCTGATCGTGCACTTATCAATGCTTTTAAGGAAATTGGTCAAATGGCTGAACGACTTAATCTCCCAAAGAGTATTTCTGTAAGTGGATCCCTACTTGAAGTGTTTGTTTCATTCTACTTTGCAATTGCTGGTTTTACAGTATATATTTGAACCCGTAGGACCATGCCAATATGCTATTCAAACAAGTTCATGAGGCTAAAACGTTGAGAGGTCGTAGTAACGAAGCTGTTTGCACTGCTTGTCTTTATATGGCTTGCCGTCAAGAGGGTGTTCCGAGAACATTTAAAGGTGATTCTATTATCCTCACTTTTTTGCATTTCAATAGTTACGTTTCCCTACTCACGTCCCCGCTTTGTTTACAGAGGTCTGTGCCGTTACTCGAGTTGCAAAGAAGGATGTTGGAAAAGTGTTTAAGAAGATTGTAAAGGGTATGGAGACTGATATTGCCTCAGTATCTGTTGAGGATTTTATGACACGTTTCTGTGCCAATCTCAACCTGGACATTGCTGTCCAACAGTTGGCTAACACAGTTGCCAGACGGGCACTTAATCTCAACTTGGTGTCCGGTAGAAGTCCTGTGTCTGTAGCGGCCGCTGCTATCTACATGGCTGCTTTAGCTTTGGGCTGTCGGAAGGAAAAGAAGGGTAAATTAGTTGACCTGTTATTTCCATGGTTTGATGCTACTTTTATTATTTGTGGTAATCCATATTAACTTATTTTACCTTCTCTGTATAGCTGCGTAGTTATTGCTTTCTATTATTGATAGTCTGCTGGTTTTCTAATTTCATGTATAGCACTTCAGTGTTGTTTAGGTAGACTTTTATTTTATATCATAGTAGTAATTAGTGCTTTCTTCCTGAAATCTAACTTAGATCTCAAAGTCTTTGATTCTTTATCGGTTCTGATTTTTTGAATATTTCACGAATTCTTTTTTTAATGTATTTAAATTCATATTAACTGTCAATTACATCCTGAGAAGAGGTTTCACTTTTAAACTGCTATCTTTAATTATGGGAAGACAAATACTAAAGATCGTAAAAAAGTTCAATAAGAGCTGAAGAGCGTGGGTCAGTCGAGTTGAAGTGGAGAAGAAAGTTAGAGCGTTATTTAAATCTTGTATTTAGTGAATTTTTAAATTTTATTTAATTATTGCATCATGTCCTAAAGTTTTGGAGTTCGCATGTTAGCAATTAGTCCTAGGTGTCAGAGCTTATAGACTAATTAATTTAATTGAGCGGTTGCTCATGGTACTTTGATAGATTTACCTCTAGGTACCGTAAATCTGTCTTTGTAACAAATTGTAAAATATTCTTAATCAAATGTGTATTAATAGTAATATTACTTACGTTTTCGTGATGTCTTTTTCACATCGTAATATTGGATCAAAGATTTTCTCGTTACTATCTTTGCCTTTTTGATTGTCTCACTCATGTGACTTGTATTTTAGACTCTTACTTTAATTTACTTCTGGGTCAATGTCGATTTTACTGATTGTATGCGTCCATATAATTTTAATAGAGCATCACTTCCAAAGGATATGTTTATATGTAAATTGTGTTTCTTGGGAATGTATTTCCTTAAAGTTCTTTAAACTTCTTGAAGGATATTATGCAAATCTATCCTTCGTATCGCTTCCTGCCTTCTTCGAATCCATTTTCAACATGCTTTGAAAGTTTGATATATCGTTAGCCTATCTATTTAAGATAAAAATTTTCGACTTGTAATCACTAAGCACTCTTCTCGTTCCTATTGTACTTCTACAGTGTCTCACTAACAGCTGATTTTTTAATCGATGGTGCGAAGTATCTCCTGATTTTTGTCCTTTAAAACAGTGCCCTGTTAACGAGAAAGATACATTTGTGGCTTATTTTTGTAATCTCTCGAAAAATGGACATTTAGTTTGCGCACTCGTAGTGCTTATGAATCACAATATTCTATCATTGATAATATTAGGAATACTCGATAGAGCATGTAGGCAAATGAGATTATCACAACAATCAATAAGCACATTTACAAAATCAGGTGTCATGCGCTTGTTGCTTTAGGAAGCACGTCAAATGAACGAAATAACAAACCGTACTAGTTAATACTGGTCGGTAAAGGAGTTGCAGAAAGTGAGTCCGTTAATCAAGGGTTCTGCAGAACGCTGCATATCTATCTAAAATGAGCATTTAAAATTATTTTGCCTTTGTGAGTTATTAATTTACTGTTTTCACCTCAACACAAGCTATGAAGAAGACAAAATTATGAAGACTTACATTTGGAAGACCCAGAAGGTAAATCAGTGTTTAATCGGAATTCTGAAGCTACGTAAGCCATAATGGTCATAAGTTGGGTCAAATCAAGTTAGTTTTGATGTGTAAATCAAAACATGGTGTTAATAGAGAATTACCTATGTATATCATGAGCCCAACCTTCGCATTGTAAAATTCAGGGCATTTCCAAATTGACTATTATTAGCTGTTCCTAATCTGCTAGATTATATCCATATTTGAACTTGTTAGGACCATGTAATCAAAGTGAAGCTGTCATTGCAAAGAATTTTCATTAGTATCCTTTCTAAGTCAATGATTTCTGACTTGTTAGTGGAAGTAGTCTTAATCAGTTTCGAGTTTTAGTAGCTCGGAAATTGAAGAGCGAATTGGTTAATAATCACCTGTAGGAAGAGGGTTGAGTAACTGCCTATTGATTTCTAACCCTGCGTAATAAAATATAGGAATGTAACGTTTGAATTTAAAGAGCTGTATTGAGGAGAGCAGAAAAAGACGTCCAACCGAGAGCTAGGGAAAAATATGTTGAAAATAAGCACTTTCCTCGATACCCTTGAAAATTAAAATTACTCCCGCTTAGGTTTACGTTTTGAAGAACGTATTTTCCGTGGCTAATATAGAAAAAGGGCATCGTTAATTAACCGCCAATTTGTAGAAAGTGGCCTATTTTTCCATTACGGCGATTTTTATCGCATTCAAAACTAGAGACATCGAGATTGAGTATAGACCAGCGAATACTACTTTATTCACCCAAAAATCGTTCTAGACTAGGCCAGTCTAAATTATATCATTTATCTAACAAGCAGGGTAACGGTATTGCCATAAATCAGAAGAGGTCAGACTAGGGTTAGTGCTACATGGAATTTAATTAAATATTAACATTAAGTTACATGAAATATTTAGTGAAGTTTACGTATTAAAGCAAATGTCGGGATATCGCGAGCTTATATTATCTATTCGATTTATTTATGTGTTGGTTCCGTACAAAATAGTTTTGTTAAAATGCAAAAGTAAATGTCCTCCTCGAGTTAAGTAGATATTCCTCCGTTATTATTTATTTTCTAGAAACCAAGGGTGATACCTGCTCTTATGGAAAGTTTGTAAATAAATGAACTCTTTTTCTTAGGATAGAATTTTTTGCAGCACCTGTTTTTCCTCATTAGTCGGTATTATCGATTGGGTTGCATAGCAAGTTGAAGATTAATTCCTCTCTAGCCTCCATATTAATTGGGACTCAACCTTGACCGCGTATTTACTTCTATGCATCTCGCGCTTTTGATAATCATAGGTATTTTTAAACAGGCGTAGTTAAAATAACAGCCATAGTGATACTTAGGTGGCATATACGTCACTATTTAATTGAACTGCCATGGTTCCAGATGAACCTTTTGTTATGCTCTTGTACATGTTAGAAGTTTTTTACATCCGTGATTACGAAAGTACGTTGGAACTCAATCTTCGTATATAGGAAATGACATCCAATGCAAACAAAGCTGAGGTGGAACCCAACTATCCAAAACATCTTTAATCAAAGGATCTTTTTAATCTAAAGTTGAATTTTTATCTAAGAAAGATCAGATTTTCAATTTTTCGTTAATTACTGTCTGTTAAGATGTACCTTGCCCAATTTTGGAGTACAGCCTACAATTAAGGTCATTACACGTTATTATCGAATTCCGAGTTTTGCTTATTTTGGGGAATTTTTCGAATTAAAGAGAAATTCACTAATTCCACCATTATTTCTTTTCACTGTACGGAATTTGGTAGCTATGTGCTGTGTGTAAAATATACTGTTGGCTCTAGCTGTTCAAACCATTATGGGCTTTTACATATGTCTACTAATGCATTTTAGTAGTACTAATTTTTTGCTCAACATTGCTCTGATCGGTGATAGTTAAATTACTTGGGTTCCTTTCCTTGCACAGAAATCGGTGACGTGGCTGGATGTGCTGAGGCGACAATCACATGTACCTATCGTGCAATGTTACCAAAAGCAGTCGAACTCTTCCCGGATGATGTACGTCTGACTGTTCGTCCGGAGAAGTTTCCGCCTTAAGTGCTCTTGGTGTCACTCCATTAGCGGTTTGAAAAGGCATGGAACTTGTTCTCCTCCCTCCATCTTTTCCTTCTTTTATTCCTCCATCCACCATTCACACTTCGCTCCTCCAAACGTGCGCAAAATTTGTGCTTACATTATATGTACACATTCAAATGCTCTCTACAATATCTATCGTCCTCTTGTTTTTGTCAAGTATTGAACACGAAAATTGCATTAAAGATAAGCTTTACAAATATATTGAGGTGATTAACTCTTCGACATAATTGCTACAGTGATGATAAAGTTATATATTGAATACCTGTTGGTATTGTAGGTTTTTTACTACCCCTTTTGTTGAACATGTCAATTTGATAAATATGAAAACCTTTGAACCAGTAGGTTTTATAAAGTTTGTCTCTTTCTCATTTTGGAAAAGGTGTAACGTTTTGGAAACTACGCACGAAGAGCGAGCGAAAATACCTCTTGGTTGGGTCATATTTTAGTATATTATAACAAGCTGCATTAGTGTGGAGGGTTGAAACGCTTTATCATGAATGAATAGAGACGTTAGTGGAGTAGGCAGGCCGAGGATTTTGTTCATGGCTATAATCTAGGTCTCCGAAAGCCTCAAGCAGTATGGGCTTGGACTAGCTGAAATAGTAAGCGAAAACGGTAGCAGAAGAAATTGGTTATGAAACCACTTATTTTTGCGCTAGTGGATGTGTACTCTCGAGTATTTATTTCAAATTCAATGTAGCCCAACTAAAGGTAGAGAAAATGTTTCTTTGAATATGAACATCAGAATTAAAAGTCACAAATCAAAACTGGAAATGAATATCAAGTGTAAAAATGTTATACTAGGGTCTCACAGAGCTCTCATTTCAATTTACTATACACTATGCACCCTTTTTGTCTAATTTATATTTTTGATGCAATCTATAAATAAACAGACTCATTATTATTGAATAACATATTTGCTTACATACGCTAGGATTATTCTTTAGGTTATAGATACATTATTTGCGTTTAACGATTATTTTATTATTATTTTCTAAACATTCGTCCTTCGAGTATTCCGAATTCAGTCCTCCCCAGCGGTCTATTTGAATGCATTATTTTCTTACGTTCGCTCTTTGTAATATGTAATACAGGTTAAAAATAGTTTAATTTTCCAGTTCTGACGACTCATTACACTATGAAAGAAAAGATGGTCACTGTAAACATACCAGTAGATATGAGACAGACGTTAGGCAGAGAATCACCCCAAACTTAGCCGGTACGAATTATAGCGTACAGATATTGTAAGGTTTTGAAGTGTAGTCCAAGTTGTGGTACTGCATTTAAGACTTCATCAGTAACATCCTCACTAGTAGTATAGAAATTACAAAGTACCAACGAAACGGATTACTCACAATGAAACAATAATCCGCTACCTTTGTAGCGGCTGCTACACCTAATTAATCCACCTTAGCAGACTCCTCTATTATCACTTTGCTCCCAAAGTTAGCTACGCTATGCCCAAAGTGGTAAGAACAAGAATGATATTGAGTGGAGAGGGTTTATTGCTCACTTCCTTGTGTGTGTGTTGTCAAAAGCTTAGTCATTAAATACAAAACCATGCGAGGCTGCAGGGATCTTGATTGCTGATTGGTTGAGGAGGTCTCTATACACACGCTGGGCCTGTTCTCTACGCGACCGGTTACATACTGCACCTTCCAGGAAGTTCTAGTGCACGTGATTCAATCAGCCTTGTTAGAATTGTGAACCCCACACCTTATATAAGACACGGAATGCAGTTATTGTGTAACCAATAGGAGTAGGAATTAACCACGGGATGATGCAAAGGGAATAAGACATATAGGTGAATGGCCCATATAGAATGTAGAAAATTATGACCAATAAAGTAGGGAAAAACAAAGAATCATAAAGGGTGAAATTAACTCAAATCACTACACAAAGAATTACAGCTGCAAGTGAAGCAGCAATTTCGTCATAAAACGAATTAAAGTCACGAGAGGGTTAGAAATTGTACAACTGTTAAATAATAAAAGCACATCAGAAGAATAATTGTGTGAATGTATAGAAGTCAGATCATCACAAGGCAAGATGATAAAATTTTTGCATATTGATCAGTTTTAATAGCGCTGAAGATACCGGTGAAATGAAGAATTCTCTGTTACATATAGTTCATCAAGAAGGACTTCGCAGTTATGCCGAGTGCGAAGTAAAAGAAATTCACTTGAGTGGTTTTGACGATTTCCCTCTGAAGAATGTTTGCAGAAGTCGCTGTCTGTCATTAAAACTACTATAATAAGGACATATTTCCATAGAGTCTGGAAGAGATTCTTCGAAGGTGGATTATCCTGGCAGTTAAGGTAGACAGTTGGATTAAATCCATTGGAGAAATTGAGCCATTCCTCCATGCAATCAAATCCCAAATATATAATAAGAATGTGAAAAGTGTTCTTGACAAAGGTAGATCGTATTCTTACTCAATCTTGATATCGAATAACCCATTTAGCAAGAAATTGGTCGTCAAGATTGTCTGTATTGAAGGGAATGAGTAGGATAATTTGATTCACGACCTAACACATCTTAACTCTAAACGATCTTCAGCAGAGATCGAGATTTGATTGAGGAGTGTTGTCTTTGGATTAAAGGGAAAGGTGGAAAGCAGAAAAGTGGGAAATAAAATCCAGATTTATGGTTAATATTTAGATACGTAGTGTTGTATTAACACTATTGCAATATTGGGATCAATGCCGATCATACGGGAATCACTTTGAGGGAACATCAATGCTAGGTCACAACAATAGTAGATTAGGATTTAAAACGATCAAATGATCATAATTTGGTCTTATTAATGAGATACTAAGATGCTACATATCAGTCTATAGTATACTTAAGTGAATCAGGGGAGAAATTCCATTATCTAAGTATTAAAACAAATGGTGAAAAATGTGGAAATGAATCACTTTTTATTATTGTTAAATATTAATAACGTTGAAAAAGAGTAAGACGAAAAAACAGTATGACATAAATGTAGGACTACTATAAATTGTGTTTTAAAGCTAAGTTGATACACAAGAAAATTTTCTGCAGTATCTACAGCTTAGACATTTATAACCAAAACCATTTTCAATAGTTACCATTTTAAATAATGATTTGATCATGACATTAATATACACGGTAACAGAATATATGTGCATTAATTATATAAGTGCCTTTCCCCTAAGGAAAGTGCGTATCTTAATTGATGATTCTTAAATCAGCATTTAAGAACCAGTAATATCATGGACAGAGGAATCTGGACATTTATAGGACAAAAGTGAGAAGAGTAAGATATTTTCCAATATATATTGATTTTCACCTAAGTAAGCCTGAGATAATTAAGCTAAAAACGTTGCGGTATAACGCCTTTAAGTGAAGATATCACGCAGGTGATTGAACCTGTCTCCGCTGCGGGCTTGATGTTGTCGGAAGGACGACTGGTGTCTCTCGAGAATGACGAACAAGGTCAAAGCAGGTCAAGGGTTGGAGCAGCTGACCCTTCGTGGTGCCGACCTCCAAACATGCACTCGATGACCGGGTGGAAATTTGTGCCTTTTGGCTAAAAAAACTTTCGGGAAGAAACATTTCAATCAGAAATTCAACGAAATTAAATATAGACGATGTAGCAAGTGGACATTTGCCTCCAGATGTTTTTGTAAAGTAAAGAGATGTTGTGATCTACTCTCCTCTGCGGAATACCGTAACCGACTCTCAGATTCCCTTAGAAATTGTGCGAGTTACAACAAAGCGACACCACAATACAAAACGACCCAAGCCACTATATCAAAACAAAACGCAACTGTTCGTATGGATAAGTGGATTTATATTATGCGCCACTAACAACCGCAATGTAAATAAATCCCTTCAAACAAAAGGAATTAAAAGGGAATTTTTTGGGGAAAATATTATTTTCTTACACGTAGCAGAAACATTGGCTTATTAATATTTCTTCATTACTATGAGAAACTGCTATTGGTTATTCCGCTAATTTGTATGCCAAAGGTTCTAATAACGTGAAGACGGATCTATCGAGGGCCACATCGTTCGATTAGAAGGAATAAGTCAAGTCACTCATGTTGCCAGATCAGTTCGGAGGTGGCAGGCAATCCACCCCAATTTATTAATTAGCAAATTGGGTTTATATACAAAACATTTCTTCGTTAGACGTCAGTCATGTCTCGTTGTCGGTGCCTCGGTGTGATGATGATCTATGTGCAAAAACCCACAGCGGGACCACCTGTGGACACTATAGTGGAGATCTTATAGTCAGTCAATCATTTCTAATCGACATCTGCTGGCTATAGCGTCTCCGATCGAAATATGAGACATCCATCTTGGGGATCCGAGACGAATCCTTTAGTAGGTCATCATGCTGCCTAGTGTCCGGTATTTGTTTTGCACACATTAAGTCCTCTTAAATTGAAAAACTCATAAGTGTCGTTTTGGGCAAATATTATTTTCTCATTATTTAGCAAAGGTGAACTGAGAAATTGTGATCACCGACTATATTCTATCACTTATTTATTCCTTCCTTCCCGTGGAATGAAAGTTCCGAGTTCATGTGAGGGCAAATACAAGTATTTCAATTGTTTAAAATATGCTAATAGAGAGGACATAAATTCAGACCATTGTATGTATCTATTTTAGGATTTTGTGAATTGGCAGTTATAGAAAAACTGACACTGTTTGAGGCGGTTTAGCGTATAGTCGGAAGTCTTGATTTGCAAATTATCGAGTCGGTTGGTACTGAATATATTTCCTAAAAATTTGCTGGTTGAATATGCCGTACAAGGTCGAACGTCTCGTGACTAATATCATCTGCTTTTTTAGAGCAAGACTTGCCATTATCGAAGAAATCCCTTAACTAAAGTCGGTGTGGCTGTCATAGCTGCAGCAAGATTTTTAATAAAAGCAAGTTTAGCTTTATTGGATTATATTTATCCCATTATTATGACTACTTCATTAAACATGTAACACTGCGACTAATTGAAATTTCCAAACCTTGTAGCATCAATTTTTCTTCAGCACCAATTTTAAAATAAATGCCTTATTTCTTACAACTTGTTGAAGTTAGATTAAATTAGAAATGAGTTTGTTAAGGCCTTTAGTGATATAGATTAGTGGTTTATTACCTACTTAATAACATCCAATTATGCTCGTAATTACTTTACTACGTTCGCCAGTGGTTAAAATAAGGAAACAATCACTTTGTTGTTCCGCATACCCAAACCAAGCGTATAAGGCCTTTACCTATTATACGCACACATCCGCTCATATGCATTTCGATAGTACATTCTGACGTTCCGTGTAATTTCTTTTTTTATATATTCTGTGCGGAGTTCACCTCTTGGGACTTTATCTTATTCTGTAAATCCACTATTACTAATTGAAGTTTATCTATATAATTCAAAATAAGGTTTTCTTTTTAACTTCTTAAAATCTGATGTTGATGAAATGGTTAATTTTGGGCGGGGTTCGATATTTGCGTTCTTATTGGGCTATTCCATCATTCTTCTCTCTTATACGATATGCACGTTGTGTTTTATTATTTATCATTAATCTTAAATGCATTCCCTATATCTTCTATAGAAATTGCTGTATTACTTATACTTCAGGAAACTTAGTGATTTAGTCCTAGAATATGAATAAAGAGTGAAATTTAAATTAGTTGAACTTATTATAAATGGGACGTCTGTCTTCGAGAGACAGTATAGATAGTGAGATTCCGGTGATACACGCTACTTGATTCAGTATTAAAATTTGTAAAAGCGTGGATTATTTTTATTCCTCATAATTTTTTGCTTCAAATTGCTGAAAGTGTTGCAATTTTTATCACCTATGATAATACAAAACACTAACAATCTTTATTCATGTGAACATCTGGGTAGCACTCAAACATACAAAATCGCAAAATAGTACAGTGAGGGAAGTATCCATTGAAGTCAGGATATTAAGTCTCAATCCATTTGAATTGTTGAAGGGATATATTTTTTCAGTTTCTTTATCAGGAAGTTTCAAACCTCAGACCGAGATATTAAGAGAATGTTTACCATCTTTTATAACTGAGTAATCGGCAACGTCACTTTGATTCATTTAAATTTCCATGCAGCCCTGAGCACGTAGATGAAGCTAGCTTGGATATTTTAGATGAATCAGAGTTTGTTTGAATTCTCTCAATGTGAACTCTAAAATGATAGTTAATTTTTTAATGAATATTTTTAGTATTTATATTTCTTGTGACCATTCAAGATTAGGAACTGTTAACCGGTATGGTCAATATCAATCCCCAATAAATAAAAGTGCGTGCTTTTACTAAATGGACTAGAAGACATTGTCATTTAATCTGCAGGTCATCCTCTTTCTTCTTTCCGGGTCTGAGCTATTGTACTTATAACTGTACTCCCGTCAACAGCTTAGGTTATAAGTGGCTATACCGCGTTCTCCGCGGCATTTAGACCTTTCACTATTATAGGTAGCATGGTACCATTCGAATCCTACTTATTAACTCTGAGTCATGCGCATTTTTTTGTTCCCTTCGATTCATTAATCTGACTGACTTATAAAAATAATTACATAATACACACACATATATATATATTTTCTAACGTAGGAAATGGCACCTTTTGTATCCCATATTTAAGTGCGACTTTCACGAAAACAATTTTTTTGTTGTCACAAATTTTCTATCATTTGATAAAATTGGACAAAAAATACATATTTAAATCCTTAATACGCATTTTCTCTTCAGATGTCGTAGAAGTAACAAATATGCATAATGAGCCTTAGAAAAGCCCTCAATGAAGGAAGCATTTCATCGTATAATATTTACTGACTCTTAAAATCTTATACCTTATTGGACTTGTTTGCTGTTCCCCCTATGCAGGTGCTTTCCCATGGCTAAAACTTGTTCAGGTGTTTTTGCTGTGCCATGGCAATAAACAAAGTGACTTAAGTTTGAAAAGTGCAAATAGGTGATTCGCTAAATTTTTGAATTTTAATATAAAATAATACATGAAGTAAGGAAATTTTTCGAACGCTATAAGACCACCTGTTGCTAAATTAAAAATCGTTATGGTGGGGTCCTTTTTGAAGTTCTGCCACGTTTTAATATAACTAATTCCATTTTTAGATAAAGTCATCGTACTAACTCCTATAAAAGAAGTCTTAACAACACCAGACTTGGGCAGAAGAAGGATATCCTGGAGCAGCTTGTACGAGAATCCCACATTCAAACTCTTGTTTACATGATCAGTTAGTATCCCATTGTCCATCCGTGTGAATCAGGAAAATTAATTCTTCTGAGTCCAAAGAACATATGTTACCATTTTCCAATTTAAATTTTAATGGGGCTCGCACTGAATACGATGTCAACAGTCCCGGTGATTTGATATGTTCCGAATGTCCTAATCTTTAACAAAACTTAAAGTTGGAACTGGAAGTTGGGCACTGAAAGCCCTTGTTGGTCACGGCACCCTGGGAGCAGTGATTCCTTTGTAAGTGCAACTTCACTGCCTTCCTTTCCTCAAATAGTCGCATAAAGTTGATATCTACGTACTTTGTCCTTTTCGCCCGAATTCTCTTAAAGTGGGGATTTAAACCATTAGAGACAGGAATTGATGTGGTTTGTTGATCTAGACATGAAGACTTGGTCAAATCAAAAACTTTCTCAGCGTCCTGATCTGCTTGCCTTAGCCATTACTATGTTTAGGTTTTCCTTTTGATTCTCCTTGGAATCTGATGACAATAAAAGAAAATTTAGAACTGGGGAAGACTTTTCACAGCAGCTCTAAGTCAAATTCTTCTTCGTAGAAGCTTAGCTACAGAATTTCCAGAGGAATTCGCCCTTCATATATCATGGTTAGCAGTATTAAGGAGAGCCTCCAGTCTGTTGTTATCATGTTGTTATCACACATTCTTAGTACTATAATGGAAAGACGGAGGTAGAGGATTGGTTTTGCGATGATCATGATAATCTTTGTTTTTACTTTGACTGGTAATTATGGACATTTTAAAATTGGTAGGAGTTTGACGTGTTGCTGTCTGGCTCTAGTGATAACAGATAAAATTACGATATTTATAAATATATTTAATTTCTTTACCATTTTGATTAAATTAGGCCAATATTAACAATATTGTCCTTGTTTCTAATTGTAAGTTTATACGGCTCGAATTTTTCAGAGCTGATTTAGTTAAACAACATTTGTAGTAACCTTTTACCCTATGATCATATAAGAACTTATATTATAAGCATAATAGGTTGAAGGGATGTGTTTCCTTACCCTCACCGTGAATAGAGAAGGTAGTAGTTGTTTATTAGCCAATTTCATATCTATTCACATTTTCCCAATTGGTTATACATATATATATATCTATATATATATCCCTTTCTCTCTGTCTAGAACTCTTTTGCTTCCCAAATTATTTCATTTAGACTCCCTGGATTTATTTATGCAGTCCATCATACTTTCTAATTTGGTCTCTCAAAGTAGTTTATGCACAAAACAATAAAATTATATCACTTAATTTTTATTATTTTTTTTCGTAACTCTCCAAACTCCTGGAAAATTCCACCTTAAAGATGTCTCCGTAGAATTATTTTATGGGATAAATTAAAACAAACGGCAACTGATTTCATCTGGTTAATAATTTTCCATAACAAAAAATGTTCTGGAAGCAACTACTTTGGCTCACAAAAATGTGTAGCGACACATTGATCAAAATGTATATATTGTTTAGTAAGATCAAGGCCTAAAGTCTTTTGAATTTCGACATTCAATATGATATCGGAATTAAAGGTAGTAGGTGTAAAGTTTCCGGTCTTTCACTGTCTGACCCCATGATAAACTACCTTAGAGGTACGATGACAAGCGTATGTTCGACTTCTCCCTTCTCGTCAAGCCTATCTCACTTGTCTATCTAAACCGTTGCAATTGACACAGCGCACTAAGTTGTCATCTAGCAGAGACAACAAGTTGCCTCTGTGTCATCTTGATTCTTTATACGTAGGAACTCCTTTAAAGAGAATTGTGATTGATTATCCACTTCCTGTTTACATACCGATGAATATTGAACCTCTCAAGTAGCTGTAATCACTGCAAAATTAGATAGAAGAAAGCAAGATAAAGAACCAAATGTCTTCCTTAGGAAAAATAGCAAAGACAAACGGCAAAGAAAAGAGGAAGTAACGCGCACATACGTATAACTTTGCGCTCCTCTGATTATCAGTTGATTTTTTGGTGGCTCATCAACGGACAATAACCATGAAATCTGTCAACTTACTTATCGTACCCTAATAGTTTCCCTTTATCATAATCCAGTTCCATCCACTCGATATATTATTTTTATTTTTACCCACAGCTTTACAAAAAAAATTTTACATTTATTAATTGTGAAGCAACTTAAATTGGTTAACGGATAGTCAAATAAATGATAAAGGAGACGGGATCAAAACGATTCTAGGAGCAACATCAAATAATAAAAGAGTATTTCTAAAATTGATTTTTGGAATTGGGTTATACAATATTTACTAAATGATCAGGTCAAGTTTTACATTTCAAATTTCATGATTCATCCCCTGGATTGCCGTAAAGACTTGACTATGGTGTTCAGTGCTTATTGACCGATTTACTAATCAAGAAGGATCGGCCTTGGGATTTCAATTCATTTCTTCTTCCAACTGCTGAAAAGTAAAAATGATCTTATATAATATTTAGCAGCTCACAGTCTTAAGATAGCATAGATGTGATAGCTAAAAGTTTAAATTTGGCAGAGTTCCGTATGTTGTGTTCCCTCGAGGTCCTCAGTATTAACGCTTTTTCTTTTTCCCTCTAATTCACAATACCTCTAATTTTATTCCTCCTTCCACTGCGTTTGTCCAACACACATTTGTTCAACGCAACCCTCGGCCTTCTAATTTTGAAAAAGTTCACTACATCCTTTTATTTTTTCAAATGATCATTAGATTTGTGAGGGAATAACTCTAGGCTAAACTTGGTAGGACACTTAAAGTAGCCTTGCTGTCGGGATGAGTGTTAGTATAAGAAGAAAGCGATATCTGAATTCAAATCACAATTAGCAGGTAGACGACAGCAACTATAATACCACTGGTCAGATAAAGCTAAGTAAAATGACTGTTCATAGGGATAAAATTGGCAATGTTGACGTAATGCGTTAATGAATGTAATTACATGTTAGCGTTTTCAAATACCAACCATAATTATCAGGGAATTTTGGCATGAACTGAATAATTGGGTCTTTTTTTGAGTGCGCGGAGAGGCGAGGAACATAACTTGACACGTCTACTTGGCAAATGCAAATAAGAAAAGTAAAGTGTGATTACATATGAAAGAAATCATTTGACTCAAGACTATTTATACTTAAGTCGAACTTTACTCATGCATTTTCTTCAAACTATGTGTAATTAACATTTTCACTGTTACTAATACGTAATTTAACCAGTAACCTTGGTTCTAAAAATCTGTCGACATTAGTTTCAGCCAATATAACATTTGCTTATATAAATCGAAGTTTGAAAATACATATTTTCGAATACTTGCTTAAACAATAAAATCAGAGAATGATTAGCCCATTATAGCCCAACATGTGCCGACGAGGGCTTAACATCCTCGTCGAAGAAGCCAAAGATTACGGATTCGACACCAATTATTGCACACCCAGTGCGCGGATTTGCCGGTTAGGTCAGACTATTAAATTAGTGGCGATCTCTCCCACCAGGTAGGTTCCATCATACTACGCCTCCTCAAATTGGCTTGAAGTTAGCGATAGTTCTGTTATCTAAGTACAACACTTTTACTCGCTAAACTACGAGTTAGGCGTCCTCTTGTCGCCTTCGAGAATAGGCTTTAACGTCAAGGTCCCTACTTACTTTTAATCATATTTGCGGTAAAAATTGGAATGGTCAAAGCTAGCCTAGTCCAGTTCGTTCTGTTTACTTATAATTTGAAGCTATTCTCCAAGTCAAACGGCCCCACTTCATATCACACCAGCAAAGTAGCAAAAAGGCAAAAGGTAATACGAAAAAATACTCGTTAATTATCACATAAAAAAGAGCGCGAAAACAGATGACAGAAAGTGAGAGAACGGGACGAGGTGGGACAGAGGGCAGAGCGCACATAAGACATTTGTGGTAGTGATGGCGACAGTGGACAGTTGAGGTAAACAAGAAAAAAAATCATCATTGATTCGGTCATAATCAAAGCAGAGAGGACCGCTGAAAACGGCAAGCGTACATTTCCCTCTTTCTATCTTCAAATCAGAGGCATCTTTCAGTTACCTCAAAACTCTTTAACACACAAGGTTGAAATAAAGATGAAGTAGAAGTAGACGAAGAAGTAGAGTTATAGAAGGAGCAATTAACACGCAGATCACATAACCCTCCAGCCGGTTTTAAAATTTTCTCTTGACACAATCAAGATTACCTCAACGTCGCAAAACCCACATGATCACTCGCTTCCCTTCACTACGTGGTATCATCTGTGTCGTGTACGCGTCGACGGTAAGAAAACAACACTACCTTTCTCGCTCTTTTTTTGTGTGTGCAATGCTATCACCGACGAGAGTTTCGATTACTTTGGCTCGGCGGTGGTGGTGGCATTTGAACGCTAAAATGGGAAAAAATTAAATTTGCAGGTTGATCAACTGCTAAAAAATATTAAGTAGCGTAGTGTAAGGGCCTAAAAAATATTACAAAGCAACAAGAATTGCGGTGGTAAGACTCTAGCCTTTGCATAATTGTGCATACCCGTCAAGGAGTAAATGAAAGTATACGAATTACTAAATTTTTTTGCCTTGACGACATTAACATTTATTACACTGAACATCGTTCAATAAAGTCCTGACATCTTTAAATTTGACTTCTCCTTCCTACTGTTACTTTTGCGGATATTTTGGGATTGTTAGCTGCAATTACATTAATATCTTCAAAGCATTTCTCAACCAAATTAAAGAAAAATGATGACCTCTTCGAATATCTACTTCTCCAGTTTATAATTTGATAATTTATGAGAATGAGGAAATGTGTATAACCAAATTTAAATCTAAACGCCTAGTTTCCACACTCTAAACATTAATAATGGAATAACGACGAAACAAATGTTAACAACTGCTCCACCATACTGATATTCTTTGAAAGAGGACTATACTGAATGACATAAGTCTTTTCGTACAATCTGATGTAATATTAAAGTGATGCAGCGGAGTAATCTTGGTTAGGCAACTCTCATTCGCTTGGCCATCCACTGGCACTACAATGCATCAATGAATCTTAATTCTATGGTATCTGATTTAGTTGACAAACGTGCTAACGCTGCAATGTTATTTAATCTTCTAAATTATAACTTACCGATAAAATCAGACACACAGCTGCTAGTCCTCCATCTAGAATATTTGTTTTCCATACTAAATATAGTCACATTAGTAATATCTGGAAGTGACCAAAACCTTTCACAGACATACTACCTACGATAAGCCAAAAATCTACGCATTTGTCAATCAAGTTAGATGAACAAAAAACGCAGTAATTCTATTTTACCCTACCTTGATGGTCCGAAGACGTCTTCAGCGTCCGGTGCACGCTTTGGATGATTATACTTTACCCATCTATCTCGATTAACGTTAGAAGGCAACTGCAGATTCGTCTCCGAGTTCGAATTATCTACCAAACACACAGAGAAAAATAATCGGTTAAATAAACACGGCAATATGAAAAAATCCGTCACTAGATGCTTAGGAGACCCCAAAAAGGGAGAAGATCAAATGCGCAGTGCCAGATCAATGAAAAATCAATACATAAAAGGCGCGCGATAAATGTTAGTGAAAGTCGAAGGGAAGCAAATATAGCGTTAGTTGTAGGAAGGAAAACACAAGGAACAAACACATAATCGCGCGCAGTTAAAAAATGGAGGGAGAATTATTACCTAGGACCATATGACCGCCTAAAAGATCAAGTGTAGACATTATAAGACAAGTAACGGAAAACCATACATTCCCTCCTTTTAACCAGCTGATGACTGAAATCGGGATGAATTGATACTATGATCACTAACTTGTTGCATCAGCTTCCTTCTGCGCCTTGTGCATTTCCAGGACCCGAGCTTTGATTCTAGCCTTCTCTTGTTGTTCTTGGGCTTCTAAATCAGCTAGTCTAGAAGCGAAGGGTACTGACTGGGGTACTGCGATTGGTACTAGACAAGGACGACTTGAAGCACCGCCATTTTCTGTTCTACGCACCACCAGAGTAAAATTCATAAAAGAAGAAGCCTGGTCAGAGTTGGAATTCTTGGTCTGAAAACGTAAATGTTATCGGTTAAGAAAAATTGCAACTCCATCGAAAATCTATTATGGTGATAAAGATAGTTTCTAACAGAATGTCTAAAGTGCATATATATTCACTTGAGAAGCTTTTAAGTACTATGAAGAAGATACCTGAAGTGTCAATAATTATACTTGTGACCGAAGTGACAGAGTTCTGGCCCTAGGACACTACATGGATAATCCTTCTCCTATTTATGAACTCTCTGTTAAAACCGTAGCAGACAGACCAATGAGCCCAGTCCTATTTATGTCTAAGATGAATAGATATATACACGCTCTCTCACCTTTTAAATTTGAGTACAACGGGGCTGGCAATTTGGTAGAACTGGGACGGATTTAACTATCTCAGGTTTTTGAGTTAGTGGCTCAAAATAAGTTAAGGCCAAGAGTTGTCAATTCAATAATATAACTCGGGTATATCGAAGGTATGAAAAATGATAACATTAGTAAATCCCAACTACTTATAAGGACAGCAGAAAATTTGCTTTCAGTTTGAAATCGACAAGGCCTACCGAATTACTCTGCTCTCGATTCTCATTAATACCATTTGATTCCAGAGCAGCAATGATGCTTTCTGTAGTGGACTGAGTCTGATTCATAGTCGACGATCGGGAGGCAGTTTTCTTGACAGCAGCCACATTGATGCCCAATGAGTCCAGTGAGGGAAGAGATGCGGCGTTGGGATTGTTGAGAGGTACACCAGTAGCGACGGGGTTTACACCACCAAGTGGACTACCGGTGGTAGAAGGCATCAGAGCCTCCGAAGTCAGTCGGGCAAGCTCTGCAACAAATTCATCGTCTTCGGGGCACTTAATGTGTTTTGGACGCAGCTTCAAACGCACCATCTCGTCTTCCTCTTCCTCAGAACCTACAGTAAAACGAAAAGGACGGGATAGATGAGTTTGCAATGTGTTGAAGTTTTAGATAGCTGGTCCTGGGTTTGCTAATTTTTTTTTCATCATGGTGTGCCTCTAAGTTCGTATTTTTGTCTCCCTTTGGAGTCTGAATAGGAAAGGCAAAAATGCATTGAAGACAGTGACAACGATAGCCTGTACGACATAACAGTACCCAGCATTATCAATAAAATAGGTTTGATTAAAACGTAATAAGTATGTTATTTCAAGTAATATAATAAAGCCAATTAAAACAATAAATAGAATGCAAATACATAGATTAGCTAATTTGAGGGTATGTAATTCTCATCGGCGTTGATAAGAGCATGCTAAATACAGGCAATGCTAATTGTAAGTGTGTGGTCTATATATATATACATATATATGAAAAGGCCTATTACCTATAAAATATATGAAAGATGAAAATAAAGGCTAGGAAGCAAAGAGCACAGATAGCACTCATTTCCTCCCATGTCTGCCTATCTCTACCAGGAGCGAATAGCCACATTGAGCTCCCAGTTCGGCTCTAACACTGATCTACTATGCATACAGACGTGTGATTAGCTTTGATCCAGCATGGTTGTGGGCCTACTTCTAGCATACATGTGGTTTATATAAGACTACACGCTGTCATCACCAATCGGATTTGATTCGTGTGGCCACAACAACCGGTATTTACCATTACAAATTTGCATATGAATATAGTTCTAAGAAAATAAAGAGCAAAGACCCAGGATTTCTCATTAATCATATATATTTACTTTTAATGGCCTCAAATCTGGACTGAAAACAAAAACTAACACAAGCACCGGAACTAGTGGCAATCAATGAAGAATATGCCATCTCATCCTATCAAATATGACACATGATTCATAACAAAGGAGAAACGTCCAACATGACTTTAAGGACACGACAACACAATGTCCCTCAGTATATCAAATAAAAATAGCTCTTCGTGAATTTATTTTAGGTTAAGGGTTAGAGAACATTTTCCCTCATAGGAGAAAGACTAAATCCATTTTTTCATCTAGGTATAAAGTATAAATGGAATAAGGGTGTTTAATGAGCGAAATTACAGAAGGCAGTGCTTGGAATAGCTACCCGAGAAGTTGATTGATATGACGTTGTTGAAACTAGAGCTTAAAACACTTACCTGAAAAAATTAATGAATTTCAACAGGGAAACAATTCTCAATAGTCAATATCTCAAAACTCAGAACTTCAATCAAGAGATTAAATTAAAAACAACAAAAGAGTGTCATATAAAGTGAGACGGTTATACGAAAAGGTATTCCAAAGGTAAGATGGTTAATGTTAATCAGTTTCCCGAAATAATGAGATGAAAACAGAAGTGTCAAAGCGAAAAATTCACAAAGTTTGCACCTACTTATAAATTTAAGTAGCGGTAACTTTCTTACCTAATGGATCACTATCGGAGAGGTCAGTATGGAAGGAGGCATCTCCATTAATTGTACCTTCATCTCCATCATCTTCCTCTTCAGAATCACTTTCATCTCCTGATAGGGTGGCCGAATCTTCATCTTCATCGTTGTCTTCATCACTGTATACTTCCTCGTCTCCCTCTTCAGTCTAAAACAAGGGACGCGTTTGGTAGTGCATACGACAAGGGGATAAAAAAAGCCAGGATAGAAACTTACCTCCCTCTCTTCCTCAATATCATCCTCCTCATCGACAATAGAGCCATCTGAAAGCAAAAATAGTAACAAACAATTTTAGCTCTGTTACGTTAAAATTATGTAAGGTAATTAACACTGCTGTAACGATTGAGTAACAAATTCAAACGTAACAATAATTGTCTATCTAAACAAAAACATTCGATTTTCGACACGTTGAATAACAGACTACACTCAGCTAATTCAGCCGACGCTGAAAACGAAGCTGTTGCCAAAGCCTCCTGCTAATCCTGATTAATGGGTGGACCATGTCTATGGGAAAAATTAGTCAGACCTGAACAGCCACAATGAGTTCTCAAGCCCTCGTCTGGCCTATATAAACCTCAGAACCTACACACACAATCACCTCTGTAGAGGCCAGACTTAACCTAAGCGGCTAGCCGATGGAGATCAAATCCATTACTTCTGACATGGCAGGCATGCACGTAACCGACGAACAACTATTCAACTTCTTAAACTGGTCAATAAGTTTTAAACATTGCAGAAACCTAGGGCTCAAATCTGGAAACTTGAATTTTGGAACATTACAAAATGACGCATTAAGCGAAACTTAGACAACCTCAAATGAAGTTCCGATTTTGTACTGTATTTCTGTGCAACCCCTTATCCTTCATTGCTAAGGAACCATTGCACTTTTCTCTGTATTCGGATGCTATTTTGCTTTGCTTTGCAATGGGTAAGAAGAAAACACTGAGATATGGAGAGATAGATATTTTCGTCTAGGTGAAACTGTCAATAGTTGACTTTCATAACAATGCCCGATCCACACAATCCTACCCCTTATTACATACTGGCACTGAATAGTCTCGTTACTCATCCACTAGACTTATCTATTTCACGTTTTAGGCTGTACATGCCTCTTTAAATATCTACCGGAGACTACAAACAACAACACCAACTTTTAAGACTTACTTTCTTCCGAAATAGTTTCCATGGGTTCGGTAGTGTCTATTAACTTTTCGGGTGTAGACGACTTAGGGGATTGACTACATTGTTCGTAGATAACCCTTTCGAAATCCTCCACAGTATTCAAGCCGTAAAAAGCATAGGGATCCAAATGGAGACGTCGCATACCTTCCTCGTACTGCTGTTCCACAGCATCAGGGAATGGAATCCCCTCAAATTCATTAAAGACTTGCAATAATGGATCGTCAATAGAGTTTTCGGAGTTTGAAGAAGGAGATTCGGATGATTTTTCATCTTCTTTTGGCTCATTTTCTACTTGTTTTTCACCATTCGTTTTCTGTTCCAATTGGAGAGGAAGATAGATAGGATGCATTCGTTTCCACCAATAGTAGTGCTGAAGACGAAGAAGAACAAGGAAAGGCGATTAGACAGTCGAAATAGGGAAGGGGGTTGTTAAGTGGTAGAAGATGATGACTTACCAAAAAGTCAGCAAGGAAACGTTTGACTCTCCTACTTTTCGTCACTTTTTTGAAATATGCGTGGCAAGAATCCATTATAATGAGCACCATACTGATACGAATGACAGATGTAGGGGGATCAATCAAACTAGGTCGCATATCTGTAATTGAAAGGGGGAAGTAAATGCATAATTTAAAAATCAATGTGTAACGCTCGAAGGCTCACAGGAGACCTGATCACAGAAAAATTGCTCGGTTATACTTGGGGTGATCAAATTTAATATATTATTCAATGTGTCGGCCCTAGAAAATAACTCGACCTCTTCTGTCTAGACAAGAATATTTGTCCATCGAGCCGTTGGGTTTCCACGCAGTAGCTGGCATTCCTCCTGGTCAACTCAACCAGATGGCAAAGTTGCAAACAATTCTGCCGATGAGATCATAGTTAAATTACGGGTCACACTTGAGCAAAAACTCTTAACCCTTAACAGCTGTAGTTACTTTGTTGTCACTTTGAAAGTACCCCTGTCTTATCTGCCTTTCTCTGAACCATATATATCCTCTCGGTAATACTTTCAGACACATATCAGCGCCCATACAATCTCTCCCTCCGAGTTCCTTCTTTGAACCCAGCGGTATCCCATATCTACCTTGTTTTGTGGTGAATGTATGTAGCCATAAGAAAAGGGAAGCTTGGTCCCCTAGCTGTGCTCCGCTTATATTACTAACAGTCAAAGCATGAAAAACTTGATGATTCCCCTAGTTGTACCTTTCGAAAACTTACTTCTAAATCTTGAACATAATGAAACTGTCTCAGCCACTAGCAAGATCAAAAAATCGTGAAACTCAATACTCCATTCAACGAGTTTCATTTTAACAAAGGCCAACAAATACGTAACGTAAGCCTTAGACGAATAACACAGAAATTTACCAATTTAGTAGAGAGGGACTTACAATCGAAGCTGACACCGTAACCAATGAGATCATAGAGAACACCGTAGAGCACTGGCAAATCAATAATGAGATACATGTACATTCCACTAAGAAATCTTGCCTCGCTTCGTTGTCGTTGATGTAAAGCTGGATCATTCCTCTACTCAAGGATAAAAAGAATGAAGAGTGAGTACGCACCGTATTCATTTCAGTTAATCCTCAAGATTATCAATCTTCTATCGATTATTCCCACATGTTATTTTCCCAAGTTCGCTTAGCCAAACACTGTCAGATAAAATAGCATTAACACCAAAAGTAAGGCTGCTTTGATAGTCCTACCTATTTGGGCTTAGAGTTATCTCCTTACAAATATAATGCTATTATTAAAGGCTGGCAGGATACAAAAGCCCTTCCCAAAATCAGAAGAGTTAAATTGAACCAATGGCGTAATGTACATTCGTAGAGAAATAAAAGGAAGTTGAGTATATAGTCTAAACGCGTATGAACACGAAATTATATAGGACAGAGTGCAGTTAGGTACGACGAGAGGAATTGAGGTGAGCTTAGCCAATTTTATGTACCATCATTAAGACATCACGGGTCATCGTGTGCGAACAATACCTTGATTCAACTCCTTATATTCCTAACACAACACAGGGTAGATCACCAAGAAGCCCTTCGGCCAAAAATGTTCATACTATTCGTTCAGTCGTCACATTTTATTCGTTTAATTTGGGCTGATTATACTTCTCATAAAAAGTGGAGAATTAAGTGCCACTAAGATTCAAGTAAAGTAAGACTCTTGACATCTAGATTTCTTTATAAGATTCGTTTCATGGCTTACTAGGCGAACTTGTTATTTCGCAAGTTCAGATATTACATCACGATTGAAACTTGCTTCTTCATTGGCATGGGTAATAGTAGTAAATAATACCACTAGTCATTCCGGAATGAAAACATACCTCCAAACAGTACCGAATGTCATCAATAACATTATCAGCAACTTCGATACCAAACTTGGGTTGGAATTCCGTGAGAAAAGAGAGGATACTAGAAAGATATTCCAAGGATGTGTATCGAACTTCCCAGCACTGAGTAAAGAGTCTTTTCATATATTCAATCAGCTGTTAAAGAAAAAAAAGTGGGATTAGGCTAAAAAGGGTTCAATGCAATGAAAATGTAGCTGATGATTACTTTCACGTCTTTCCAGTCCAATTTCCTCAAGGCAGTCGTTATTGCTTTGTAATTATTTCGAGTCATTTCCCCATGAAGCAAACTGCATACAAAGCGTTGCATATTAGTTAAATCCTCACCAACGAACTACAAGTATTTAACAAAAGCAGTTAAAATCACAAAAAAGCAAAATTCACAGTTATCGCTGGGGTTGTACTTACATTACAAGGCCTTTCAGGTGGATCGCATGTATAGATTGCGTCTTCAATCATTTGAGAGTACCTTTGGTCCATGTGCATGGCCAGCTTCTTACGGTTTATTATATCCAGGTAGATTTTCGTGCGCCTATGCGTTTCGGGCGACCGGTAGAGAAAACGACCACAGGTATCAAGCAGACCACAAGTCATGTCTATTTGATGGTGCACAAAATTGGACAACAAACGAAAGATACAATTCAAAACCTCGCTTCCCGGAAAGATGCGAAATTTTGTCAATTCACCTAAGAAGAAACCGATAAAATTAATCAGAATCAATAATAATTAATAGATGCAGACGATATGAGCAAATTTATTGGACTGATCCAATGAACAGTGTTTGATGTGAAAACATAATGTATAGAACTATAAATGGGAACAGGGTGATTCTACATTCCAATAATTGAACCATAGGAATTAGACACTAAGAAAACTAGTTTATCAGGAAAAATGAGCTATTACACATTCCAAAAATGACAAATTACAAATCTTTTTCCACCCCATAATTTGCTTAATCTCCATGACCTTAACTTCGTCCTAACTAAAATTACTGGTTGGAACGAAGTTTTACGAACGTGTACCTTTCAGGCACATATCATGCATATAGTCCATTTGAAGAAATAGTTGAATCAAAATTATGTTTTGGACGGAGGATGCATAGCTTTCTATATAATTCTTACTTGAGGAGGAGGAAGGCAAATTTGAGAATTCCAATCTTGAAACCAAAATGTCTAAACAGTACCAGTTAGAGTCCCTTTATTTAAAAACGAAATTTTTTGAGAATGTTGGATGTTCAATTGGAGCTTAACATTCAGAGTAAGTGGACCGAAATTGTGGTAGATGTTGATATTTACGGGAGAAGGTTTGCATTTATTTGCAGTCTTAATATCACATTTCATCCAGCTGTATGAGGAAGCAAGCATGAGGAAGTCGATTTGACCGTTCTTAAAAGATTGGGTGGTGGTGTCACTCTCACTTCTAGAGTTTTAGGTTTTACTGGCCCTGCTACGTCAAAATTACACATGGTACCTTGGTCATTAGAATAAAATCTAGCTATATCAAGTACAGTTTTGCATTACCATTGGTTCTTTAAATTCATTTAGATAGTTATAACCACTACTGGCAATGTTCAATACCACACCACTTACCAATATACCGGACAGTTTTGAGTTTAGAATCAATGTTCATCTGGTCCTTTTTGTGTAAATGCCATCTGAACTCCTGTTTGAGGAGTTCAACCAGATCTTGTCCAATATCTGGAGCTACAGGATAGAGGGTGGCCACAAGACGCGCATAAAAGGGCAGGAGGTCAGATCGATTCCTTGGCACACCAGCCAAAACACTGAGCAAGCGCCTACGATTCCCCTTCTTATTCAGAACCGTAACAAACTCACACGCAGCCTAAGAAAAAGAAGGAAGACATTTTGTTGAAAACTTTGTGCTTATGAGAGAAGTACCTACTTTATCAATAAGATCACGATTAATGCAGTTAGGTAGTCGATTAAGGAAGGTATCCATCAGCATTTTTGCACTTGGTGCTCCTTCTTCCGCTATAATAAAAAAGTAGAAAAAAGAATATTAGTACAATTTTTAGAGAATAAAAGAACATTAAAGCTCCGATGTTGACAAGTTTTGAATGAATGTTTGCTCAGTACAAGTCAAAGTACAGATCGGTCAAGACAGAGATCGTTAGATCAGCTAGACTAGCCAGACTAATGAATGAGCGACAGAATGTAATTTTCCTAAATAGACTACAAAAAAAGGCATATTAGGAAGAAATTATTACAACATACGTTTGAGTAAATTTAGGTCTTTTGAATAGTCGTTTGGAAAGTAACTGTAGAACACAACGGCCAAATTATTTTTCGCAATTTTACCGCATCAGTGAATTACAACTACATTTGGACAATTATAATAGGTAATAAATAATTCAGGCAGGCAATCATGGTTAACAATACTTAAGGTGTCCTGGAGTCGCTTTTATGAGAAATTCGCATTCTAAACGTCCTCCTGTTGACCAAACAACCAACGCGATTAGGCATTCACATAGCTGAATATGCACCGATAAGCATTCATCCAGCGCTCTGACATGTACGTTGACCAATGCGCCACCGGCGCTGAAATAACTTTAGCAGTTTCAGGCACTTGTAGTGTTCCTGATAGATTTATTCAATATCCATTGTGTTGTGACGTAGTACCACTTCGAGAAATTGAATACTTCGTAATCTCTCATCTGTACCGCTAAAGATAGATTTTGTTGCAACTTTTCGGCGGACAATCCGGATGTTCTTTTAATCAGAGTGAGACGAAAACCTAGGACAACACCCCAACTAGATAGTACCACGTGTACTATCTTTAATTAGCATTCATAAGAGCCCATTTCACTCAAAAAATTTAACTGAAATCTGCTACGTGTGAAAAGCAGCCATTACTCTACGAACACCGTAAACAGATCGGAAATTAAAGTTGTCCACTATGTGAGGTTTATGTCTCACAGTGGAGTCCACTTGGCTATGAAACGTTCTTTATCTGCATGAATAGTTGGCAAAATAACAACGAGTACTAAAATAATAAATTTTTATTTTCCCACAATGACCGTGCAGTATACTCATGGTACCTTATTTCGTCTGCCGATTCATCTTCATATAATCAATCAGACAATTACTTTCCCACTTCTTAACCCCTTGTTTCTCTTTCATCCTCTACTTCGCCGGCTATACATGCACAGACAGCATCTCATCATATACATGCTCCTTGGTACATCCCTGATTTTCACAACTCACTTCTATCATGTTTTATAAGGCTAGAATAATGATAGCTTATAAACAAGACCTCATTATCTAGCACAACATGAAAATCAACCCCTCCCCCACCCCCTAGAAAAGTAAGCCGCAATTATAAAACTGAGGTCTCATACAGACGATTCTTGACAATAAAACAAAGTAATGTAAATCAGGAACAAATAACTAACCAGACTCAAGAACAAGCGGCGCATCCAAAGGCTGAGCTGTCAGTAGGGTGAGAGAAGCAGTGCTGCAAGAATTGGAGATGTCCGACGACGCAGTTATTTGTTCATTTTCTCCCTCTCCTCGCTCCTCATTTTCGAGGGTCTTCGGACAGACAAGATTCTCGTCAATGGCGTCTTCTTCTGCAGCAGCGGCGGCGATTTCATTTTCAATTTTCTCAACCTCAATTTCTATGGAGAAAAAAATACATGCGTGTACGATGTGAGAAAAAGCTCGATCCTTTTTAGCAGCATAGCTTTTGTGACCACTATCAACCAATACTACCCCTGACAGAGCTTCGAAACGTGACTTAAACCGACGTAATGACGTCAATACCCATGATTTCACTAATTTTCGTTCGGGTAAACTGAAACGAGATGCGGTATCGAACACCTACCTTAATCGAAGTTCAGTATTGTTTAAAGTAGATAAATTATGTAATCTCTACTAACCAGTCAAGCATCACCGTCTTCTTTATTTACCAATTTTAGGGCTGTAACAACACTTAAATCTCGGGGAACGAAAGCGACCGCTCCTTACTATTTTGGATGTTAGCAGGTGATGTTTTATAATTATGAAGTCTTTTTAGGAAAGCGTTTTCCAACGCTCACCTTGGGTAGAGAGCGGCGTGAAGACGCCTCAGTGGTGAGATTCGAGACCCCCTATATCAGTCATTACCGTTTGACCATACCTCTCATTAGGTGTACACCAATGAGAATCGAAGCCATGACCTTTGACATGACAGACGTACATAGTGGCCAATGTCCAACCGACGTAAAAGTTCTATTTAGTCATTTTTAATAACACAGATGAGAAATTCCTACAGTTCAGATCCGTACGCATAAAAAAGTATTCAATAGCTGTCTTCTACGATCATCAATATAACCTTTGATAGATCCAATTTGTTTCTGGAGCACATTATCCTAGGAACTTATTATTATGACCATAATAGGTGAATTCTGCTTTTATACATTAATTCACATCCGTTTTCATGGTCCTTGGGTTGAATTCTTCTCATGCAAATTGGCTTTGACCGCTCAAACTATATTTCATATCACCAAGTGATTAGAAATCATATCACGATATTCACTCTTTCTTAAAACTTTAATCTTGCTGCCTAATACACCCCCGAAATGGGAGGACAGATAAAGCTACTTGTTAAATTTTATGACATCACTGTGACGTCAAGAGATTATGTAAAACCTGAAAAAGGGAAGATAGAGTATAAAATCACCGTTGGTGTGTAAACTTACCCTCATTTACCGCATCATCTTGGGAAGAATCCCCATCATTTTTTGGTTGTTGGGATGATAGTGTTGGTTTTATCGTAGCGTCTTTAAATGGTATCTGCTAAGTGAAAAAGTAGGTATGATCACTGATTAATAGACACATAGATATCTATAGAGAGCAAGCTTACAGAAGAAACAAGCGAGCGTAGGTCACTCAGACTTTCATAGAACATTCGGGCGTCATCATCTTCGAATACAGAACAGTTAGTCATGTCCCCCTGAAAGAAGCAAAACAATGAGTCATAGAAAGTCAACTCCTCCCTCCTTTGCAGTATCTCCGTCAAAAAGCGAGATTGTATGAGACCAATCAACTCGAATATGTCGTCAATCTGATTGAAGAGAAAATCTCTTGATCACTATCGGTGGCTTTCATGCACTCATCAATGTAGATGAGTGAGCTGGAGATAAGAGGAACATCATACCCACAAATTAGCTAGGTCAAGACTCGTTACGTCCTTTTGAAATTTGTTACCGTGATAACCAACGTTGATGATTCCCACAACGGAATGCAGTAATTTCGCATCTGATTAACCCGAAGCAATTGCCACCTTCATATGTTTGATGTGAATTACTGCATTACTAAGTCTGAATTCAAATGCAATTTTTTAGTATCAAGATGCTTGCATCAAATTTCAGTTAAAAGATGAGTCCTTCATAATCAAATCCCACACATATAAGTAAAGACATGACTACCTCAAGTTTCCCTATCAAGCAATTATCATCTAATAACTTTACTTTTGTTTGCCTAGTTTGCGGTGAAGATCGTTCGAAATAAGAAAAAGTTTAACTAGACTTCATACTCTAAATGAACTCTTCACTTCAATTAATAAACACAGCCGACTTCATTCTTCCTTACCAATGAACTAGTAATGTTAATTAGACCTTAATATTATTCTGCTAGTCTAAAATCAAAAATTATCACCGAGCGGCTAATGGATGCTGTGAAGTCCGATGTAAAGCATTACCTAGAACTTCATTAAGTTTAAGCATATAATGCAATTAGTACTATTAATAATTGATGGACATTCAAATCCAAAAACTACCCTAAAAAATTGACACTTTAAATACCACATCAAGTGTGTAAGGTCGGAAGTCATGGTCTTATAAGTCCATTCAAGAGTACCGCAGATCGACTTTAAGCAAAGGACAACTTTCTTCAGATGTCTTAAAGTCACCTTTTTTCCTATTTTATGAATTAGTGCGACCTTACCAATGGGCACTAACACCAACAATTTTCCGTCGACAACAGAGCACCTAAATATAAATATATTGATAGATTGATAACCACAGAAAACTTACAAAAGCACTGGAAGAGTGGAAAGATTTGTCGAGTTCATCGACCTCATCGTCCTGACCTAAAAAGGGATATTCCGGTCACACATGAGGTAAATAGAGAGTATACGCGGAGTGTAATGAAGATAAATTCTCAAACCTACAGTCAGTCATTTCCTCAACTGTGGTTGGCGAGTCTTTATCCACCGCGTCGGCAAGTAAGGCAATAGACTCGTAGAATTTTCGACAGGCGGTAAGCAATTGCTGCTCTTTCTCCTGCCTATCGGGATGGACTTCACCCTTGTTGAACATGGCTCGGCGATTTGCGACGATAACACCACGTGCTTCACGACCCATTGTCATGAGATGCTCTAACGCAGCATCATAGTACTCGTGGAAAAGTCCACGGTACTTGACCTTTCGCTCATTCGGTATGAAATCAGAACGCTGGATTGTTTTCCCATTCTCCTTGGCCAGAATTCTAGGAAATTAAATAGGGAAACAATTACCAGGCACGCTGCATAAATCCAGACCTGTTCCGTATATTACACAACTCACTTGAACTTCCTCGGGATAAGACCGGCCCAATCATCACCACAAATTCTCAAGAAACTTGTGATTAACCCAATATTGGTAAATGACTCTTTATCTGCAATTGTCACCTGTGCTAGTAGCTGTGAAAACATACGAAGAGACTCCGTTTCGGGTAAAACACCAACTATGATAAGGTCGGCAAAAAGTACCATGTCAACTCGCAGTTTGGAGAGATTTTGGACCTGAAAATTCACCAACATCAAAAAAGAAGGGTGAACACACGATAAGAATATAGGCACGAAAGTAAGAAATGCTCACTTTCTTGTTTTTTTCAAAAACTTTCTTCCAAGCCTCAAATAGAAGGCTTTCAAATTCAGAGTAACGACGGAACATGAGTGAGCACAGCCTAAGCATAAACTGAACGTCGGATAACTTTAATTTTGGTTCAGTGATTGCCGTGGCTACTTCAGCCACGTACTTCGAAAGATTAAGTCCATCGAAGTCTTTGAGAAGAGATTCCTTTGAACTTTCGACAAAATTTCGCTGTTAGGGAAAATATAAGCGAACCAAATACTTACGATTTTCTTGACAAAAGCAGTGTTCTTTTTAAGTGTCGAATCCTTCAGAGAGAAGAAACTCTCATCGGGCCAATTATTTCTGGCAACTTTATTTTCTCGCAGCAAATCAGATTTTAAAATTAATTTTTCCGATGTTTCTTTCATGAAGTCTTCGAGACTTTTCTAGAAACAATAAATATGAGGTGAATTTGAACATACAATATTCGCTTTCCTTTCCGAGTTAATTGATTCACTATCTAAAATGAAAGTAACAAAGAGATACAGATAGATTCAAACAATATAGACTCAACATATCTACTGCTTAATGCCTAAATATAAAAGATTGAAAATGAAAAAGCGGGCAGTAAACCGACTAAAATATGTAAATGAGATGAGGTTGCATAATAAAGTAAGAGAATCTCATGCATCTTCTGGCGAAACAATAGTGTAAGAGCTTGCGTAAGCTAATCTGACTGAAATTGTGACGGTTAAAAAGAAATATGTATGAGGAGGAAATGTGAGGAACTTGTGAGTCATTGAGTGCAGAGAATAATAACAATAGTGATGATAATAATAATGAAAAGTTCCTAAATAAACCTAGCATAATTAGAGGAATTTCACATATATTTCTACTTTTCTGACGAAAGCATTTAAAATCACTTACCATCAGTCATTTCGCAATAATGAGTGTACAAACAAGTCAGCACGACAACAACTATCCAATTAAATAAATAAATCTCTGTTCACAATACCTAAAACCAAGATTTTATCAAAAAGAATAAAATATTACAGTTTTAATTTAATTAATATAATTTTTTCCGTTATTAAAGACTATTACTCACAAAGCGATTTTGGTATTAGTGTATCGTCATAAAGGAAGTAGTTGAGCTATTCGCTCTATTTTCGAACGATCACAATTATTATAACTAGAGTTCCAGCTAAAATATTTAGTAAATTGGTGAATCTTATTTTTAACTAGAAAGTAGATTAATATTGAGTATGAATTTATCAATAAGTAACAACGATTTATTAAGTTAAATATTTATTAATTCGACCATGCCATTACTCTTTAATTATCTTCTTCAGATTAACTTATGGATTCTCTACAGTTATATGGCAGTTCTGTAAGACTGCCTATAAAGAGAGACACATAACTGGCAAACTTCGGTTAAGAACAGCTTAATTTAGTTAATTCCTCGCCAAGTTATTTATTGATTGGACCTATTTGCACTTTACAGCACTCACAAGGGATTTTACTTAAGCAGCTAAGTTTGCAATCAGAAACCGGCTCTCTCTGTGTCATTTTCGTTGGCTGGAATTTTAAATTAATTTTTAATACCGTTCTAATAAAATCGGTTGCTTAAAATAAATAACGAAATTTTACTGTGAACAACATGTTGCTTCAAAAAATTTTCTTATAGTTTACTAAGACGTAAAAGAAGACAAATTTCACGTTAAAAACTTCCACAGAACCAAAGAATTATTCTGGCAAAATATTTTTCCAATCGCAGGGGTGATATTCTCCAAGAAATACTCATAACTTAAAATATAAGTTTGGCGGTTAAAATAGTGATGGAAATTAATAGTACAAGATTTGGAATAGTGGAATATAGGTCATCATTAACCTTTGGAAGCTAATTACCTCGACCTCACAATGGCGCTTGGAGTATTTGACCCTGCTGCGACCTCAAGACTGTTACCAAGCTCATAGTGGTACTTGAGATGCTTAATCCTGCGGTGATCTCAATTTCCCCTTAGATAACCACCGCGTATCTTCAAGTGGTTTATTTTATTTGGCGGGATAGGTCACTTAAGTGGCCCTTGAGTGAGTTTCCCCGATCAGTGATGTCCGGACTCATTTCATTTGGTTGTACTACTCCTCTATGAATCTATATAAAGCCCCTTTTACAAGCCTGTCATTTATCTATTAGTACGGTTTTCCTTCCTCCAGCACTTTTCCTCTCTGTTCTAATCCCTCACGGTTCTCCCCTACTCACTTTTTTGATCACTGTTTCCGAAACAATGGAAAATCTATAACAAAAGACAATTAAATAAACTGTTGATAATCTGGCGCACTATTCCACCAAGTAGTTATGCTAAAACCGGCAGATGTCAGTCATCACGCCGGGATAACGAGACATGAATAACGTCTAACGAAGAAATGTTTTGTATATAAACATAATTTACATATTAATAAATTGGAGGCGGCCTGCCTGCCACCTCCGAACTGATCTGGCGACATGAGTGACTTGACTTATTCTATCTATTCCTTCTAGTATATCGATGTGGCCTCGATAGATCTTCCAACGTTATTACAGGTTTTAAGTAACATTAGAAATTCTTCTCTGCGGCCCCAATTTTTAAGCACTGGTTACGCATATTAATTTACTAGCTAATACTTCTTCGAGCTAAGATGTCTAGTTATGGGCCTAAATAGTCCTAAGTTTAATGACTATTTCCTTGTCGTGGATAAAATGCACATTTTACAGTTGCTTTTTTATTGTTCGTCAGACTCTAGTATCCAAATAATATGTGTAATAACGTTGAGAGCTTTTATAACACTAAACAAATATGCAATACACTACCAACTAAGCTGCAGTATGTCCTGTGTCTTATGCAAGTAAATATATCTTATACAGAGCCTAATTTCATAACCTCCCTTTAATTCCACGTTGGTGAAACTAGGTAAATACGTAATTTTTAGATTTAAACGGTATTTAACATGCAGACTTATACTTCAAATACTTTATTAATACGCATATAAGTGAATAAACCTATAAAATATTTAGGGAAGTAAAATGTTTTCCCATTTCTAATCTATTCAATAATTACAATGATATGTTATTAAGAAAAACAAATGTTTACAATATAATTCTCTAAACAGTTTGTTTTCTGTAATAGAATATATATGTATATATATTTTGTCTTTCGTTACTATGGCTAGGATTTATTTCGTGGTCACGATAATGCTGAAATGTTTCGATAGTCCCATTTTTAAATATTACGATATTTTCACTGAAAGCGTGATCGCAACCTTTACAGCAACTGCTCCTCCTCCTCAAAAGGATTTTTGCCATCTCCAAATATTAAAAGACAAGGTTTTCACCTGATCTAAACTTTCCATATATTACCTAATTCTTTTGACAGTTATCAGAGCCTTTGACATTAACTATAGATTATTTGGAGAAAATGGCACATAACATCGAGAAGAAATAGTGAAAAATATAATCCTTTACAACAAATTTATTCATTTACTGAATTCAGAGTCAATAATGAACTACGAAGTGAGATACTTTAGTGTATTTGTTTCACGGCAATAGATGAGATTGAATGTGTAATGGGGAAAAGTGCTTTGCTGTTTTGTGACAATATCACAGAAGGAAATATTGATTTTCTTTCTCGCATGCCTCCTCCCATTATTAAGAAAATTTTGAGCTTTGTAAATGCTGAGGGAATTTCAAACTTGGCATGCTGCTGTAAAAAAATATCCGAGGTAAGGTTTTGCTCTGAAAATCGAAATCCACTCACTTAATCAATCACAAATATATAGTATATTTCCCCCTTCAGATTTGTAGTCAAGACAACACCTGGGGTGATGTCTATCGACGAGATAGTAAGGAGTCCCTTAATAAATAATAAAGAATAAAAGGCTCTCAATTAATTATGGAATGAAACGTGTTTATTTTATGGAGAAAGCCCAGGTAAATTTTGTAAAGTTTCCTTAGTCATGGACACCGTATAAAAAATTTCGGCTACTTCTTTATAGGATATTTATTTCCACTTTTTAGGTAACTTCAAGTCTCTGAACCTCTTATTTTGAAACTCCCTCATATTTTTTTCACTTATATTAATTAAATCAAGATGAATAAAAAAGCTAAAAATCATATTGTTTTTGTCTTTTTTAACAAAAAATATATGGGATACATTGTATGCAACACTTTATTTCTTCAAGCTAAGGTAAATATATTCAAATTAACATTTACAAATATGAGATTCAATTGTAAGTGCAATCTTATTTCTGAAAATGCACATGAAATCTGATGAATAAAGTGTACACATAGAACCTCGAAGACAGCATTAACGAACTATTCGCGAAGACAATTTCATTCATATCTCAACCAGTCAGTCGATTTCAAGGGTGCGAAATTTTCGAGAATAAGGTGGCATTTTGTTGATATCCTGGCAACAAAAGGCTAAATTATTGGATCAAAGTTAACTCTGAATAAAGAATGATGAGAATCCCCCTTTATTAAGTAATTGGTAGATTATATGTACGATTATTATATCGAACATGTGTTTTTCCCCGATAATTATCTGAGGGATCCTAAATGAGTGGATAGGTTAAGTTCAAACTGCTGAACAGATGCAAACGTGTAAAAGAGCCATAGAAACCGCGAATTTCCAGCCTTCAGATTTCGGGTATCTGAGCTTCACAATAATTCGTAACCAGATGTTTTAGTATTGAATCAGCGGCAGTTGAATACCTTTAATATGCTTTTCAGATCATAAAATTGCAGATAAGTTTCACAATTATTAAATCAGTAGTTCTGTATTTCCCAGATCATTATATTGAAGCGTAACCCCCTGTGCGTTTCCAAAATTTTTATATAGGTCATCATTAACCTTTGGAAGCTAATTACCTCGACCTCACAATGGCGCTTGGAGTATTTGACCCTGCTGCGACCTCAAGACTGTTACCAAGCTCATAGTGGTACTTGAGATGCTTAATCCTGCGGTGATCTCAATTTCCCCTTAGATAACCACCGCGTATCTTCAAGTGGTTTATTTTATTTGGCGGGATAGGTCACTTAAGTGGCCCTTGAGTGAGTTTCCCCGATCAGTGATGTCCGGACTCATTTCATTTGGTTGTACTACTCCTCTATGAATCTATATAAAGCCCCTTTTACAAGCCTGTCATTTATCTATTAGTACGGTTTTCCTTCCTCCAGCACTTTTCCTCTCTGTTCTAATCCCTCACGGTTCTCCCCTACTCACTTTTTTTAATCACTGTTTTACAATAGAATTTGGTCGATACTCAACTCTTGGTGTTCTGCTTGACTTGGACTGTAGCTGTCTACTGTTAGCTGCTAAATATTAGTCTTAACTCCTATTTTGGTGACCTCAGATCCTGTTATTTGACCATGCCAATCTATATGAAAAGAAGTATTCAATAGTTTGGGAAGTGAATCGATCCCAAAACTTTGAATGATGACTAAGTATTGCATATACGGAAAACGTCTGCAACACGTCGGATAAAAAATCTAAATACAAGATCAGTATGTCAATTGAGAGGAGAATTGTCCCTTAAAAACAGATTAAATTGTGATAACTAACTAACTAAACAATAGGCGCTGGGTAGAGTTTATTATACACAAAGTCAAGGTCTTTTTAAGGATCAATATAATGATGCGATTTGTACGTCACGATTCTGTCACACATTTCGCAGTATACTTTTGCTGATATATTTATACGTATCCGACTGTTGCTGCATTTGATAAAAATGAAAATAAGACTATTGGAAGATAAATCCCTTCACGTCTCTGAAATTTCTATCTTACGTCATCACTATTCACTAAAATTTAATTAACTCGTCGTCATAGCGATGTGTTAAATTGTTAACCTTGTGACCTCAGGCTCTCTATGGTTAAACATCGTGTGTCCTCAAGTAGCCCATTCTTATCAATCAGAAAAGCTTACTAATTGTACCTCGGATGATAGCTGCTGGGGGATAGCTGACTTGGCGATGTTTCAGAAACAGTCCTGTTCATGCTATCCCTTCTTTTTCCTACATCCATCCCGTCCAATTAAGGGCACATACGCAATTATGTCCTCATACGCGTCCTCATCCAAGTGACGAATATTAATAGCCTTTCATTACACACACAGACTGTTGCTTGTCAGATACATCTTCCTTCGCTCCCTTCCTCAATTCTCTAGTACACTTTGGATGTCTCTATTACAGTTCGTTCAATACATATTGGTCTAATCAGCTCTTTATCTTTTTGTTTAACGAGAGTCAACTACCATTATTGAATCTCGCTGACGGTAAATTTCAAGCAGATCGCCTTTTGGCATGAATGAAGGCCGTTTGGATTGGATAAACTTTAACGCTTGCTGTAGGACCGCATCTTTCTCCGTTTCCTTTCGTTTGTCCTCTGCTGATACCGGAGTGTTTCAAATCGACTTTGCCACTATTTGCTGCACATCTCTTTCGACCGACACGAATTTGAGGGCTGTTTCTTCGTTTTCCACAAGCCGATTCTCGATGAGGCGAGATAGAGCATCAGCTTGCCTGAAATCCTTCGTTCTTTGATACTTGACATCGTAGTCATAACCCATTAGCATGAGTGTTTACTGTTGAAGACGATTTGCAGAATGCACTGGAACTCCTTTTCTCGAGCCAAATATGGACAACAATAGTTTGTTGTTCGTTAGGGGTGCAGATCGTCTACAATGTATATACTTATGGAATTTTTTACTACATTATAATGGCCAGCGCCTCCTTTTCAACTTGTCCAGTTCTTACAGGATCCCGACCAACTGACGAAAAAGTAAAGGAGATTCGACACTGCCCTAACCAACTTCATCGGTTCCCGTTTTATGTCCCTTAGTCATTGAAAGTTTGAGTAGATATATGAGTCATTACTTAGAAGGACTGAGCAGGCCTATGGGTCAGGATGCACGGGTATTAACATAGTTCTATTATGACCTTTAGCACTCAAAATGACTTATACATATTCGTTTATTTCAATCTTTTTCCATATACCGTTTGACAATTCGTTAAACTCTAAACGTAATTTACTAATTTAAACGAGTTTTGTTCACGATATACCTGGAATTAGCAATGGCAATTCATACTTGTGATTTGTACTAGTCTAGCAACAGGAGCAATGAATTTGATAGATATTGAAAAGTTTAGCATATCATCCACAATTGAGTCTTGCGGTCAAACGGGTTACGAATTTGTCGACCAATTCAATCGTCATTTTAAAATCAAAAGATTATTTCCAATTCCATTATATCATGTTTTTTCATGTAAATTAAACCATAATATACAGCCATGTTTTAATCGCCTTTCGTCTTTCTGTCCTTTTTTCTAAGTGCAAGTACCTAGTTGAAATAGCAAAGTAGCAATTTATTAATGATAAAGAAACTAGTGAACTTGTTTCCTACTACGGATAACTTTAACCCGCTTATTTCTAAGAATAGTATTTCATGATTGTGTTGAAAACAAAAATGCCATTTTCGGAACGTTTTAAAGCTTTGGATCCTGTATTTTGACTCTATTTAAGTAATCAAATTTTAACACATTAGATTTAGTATATTTCGTTATGATACCATTTTGTTAATTTCTTAATACAAATGAAATGATAATAATCGATCATTTCTGTGTATGAAACAACTGGGATATTTCTGTATTTTCTAATTGTCGTCTTCCAAACCTATTTTTCCAGATCTGAACTGACCTGCTGCCTACCAAAATCCCCCAATTAATGTTCAACCTCACATTGCCCTGGTGATGTGTCTATGTTCCTCTATTTGTGATCATTACCTGAAAGGACTAGTGAATCCAGTTAGATATATTAATATTTTCCCTGTTTATAAATCCCTAAATGGTTGAGCGTCTTATGTTATTTCATAGCTTTTATTAAAAATGGTTTGCTCCTGATCAAACGCCCTACCTCTGTCTTCCTGTTCACCTTGTTACCATATTAGTTCTCCCGCATAATACCACGGCTGTCAGAAAAGATAATTCTAATAGTAATTTTGTAAGTAATTCTCCCTCATTATCTGCTATAGGAATATAAATGTTCCAACTTAGCAGGAAAAAATCTACTAAAGAGCCACCCTAAAGTACTCTGAGAAATTCTCAAATACGAGTTGCCCAATGACTGATTCTCATACATTTTAGGAAATTGGGTTTCAAGGTCTGAATTTTATCGTTTATTCTAAGACGGCCATTTCCAGTTTCTCCCTCAAGTTGTAATCTTTCAACATGTAAGCTACCAAGCACGTTGACAATAAGTAGTTGGAGGCACTTGTCAGTACGCAAACTAACATGAGAGAACGGTAGCTATCAGGAAGGACGAATGGTAGATATACTTAACCTGACCCCCATGCTGCCTTAGAAGATAGTATGACATGCTTATCATTTCCTTTCTCCTTTATATTCTACAGCTTTATGCTTTGAGGCCCACTTTTCTCTCATATCTTTGTGGACATTTATGTCCTTTCATTCTAAATTGCCCTATCTATTGAATGTTCTTCAATAAATACTTCAGATACCGCATCATACAAATATTATTGATTTATATCTCCGATGGACTTTATTGATAATCCTAATTGGACCAGCCCTTTAATTTTCACACGCTCCTCTCATAGTCTGCCAATTTTTCATTTTATTCTGTCATCAATTTTTGACCTATTGGCTGACCCCGGTCAGAGTTTGTTAATGCCTTTGGTATAGACGCACTTCTTGAGCGCAGGCCCGTTCTATATTAAGCCGATAAGATGTATCTAATTACTCTCTCGTCATCTAGTTTTGTGTAGATTGGAGATGGCAGTACAGTGTCATGAGGTTGTTAGTAGCTTAGTAAAGCGGACATCCATGTTAACAGTAGAAAACGCTAATCGTGAGCCGCTACACCGTCTTACTGGCTCTTAGTTGGAATATCTTAACTGGCCGATATTCATTATTATGGACTTTTAAAACGTAAAAATGCAAAAAAATCACCAGTTCTTACACCTTTATCATTTAAAATGGTCAATCTTAGTCTCTATCTGATACCTTGTCATCATTTCAAGGACAGTGTTGTAGTCAATGAATTTTCATTATTGATAGGAAGCAACAAGGCATACCCCAACTAATCTGCTAGTATGCGTTTTCCAAAATGACAGCTAATTCAGCCGAGTTAATGGGAGCATGATAGGCGAAGTTGATAGTTAAATCCAGTGTTGTTTAACGGGAATTAAGTCATTGGACCTAACCATTCCTAGGCATACACATCCATTCCTAAGTCGAATGTAAAAATCATTCTTTATAGATAAACCCCTCTATAATCAGTCATCCAAGTTCGCCTTCCACTTTACAACTCCGAGCTGCTAGAACCAAGACAGTCACTAGGACCGGCTGTCATAAATGATATGAGCTAATATATGACAAATACGAATGTCAAATGGGATTGTTTAATGAGCTTTACAATTACTAATAATTCATCCGCAATCATGAACAAAAATCGAAATTACTTTTAAAAGAACGTTTCCTTAATTTATTAAAAAGCCTGAATATCCTTTAACACAAAAGTTCACCAAACTTGACAACCACAGACCAGATAATTCATACTAGCTCAGAAGAATACGCTTCAAAATACTTGAGAATCCACATTCGAATAAGATAGAACCAAATGTAAATTAGACTGACTCCAAGAATGCATGCAAAGATCCATCCGGTAAGATAAACCAGATCCATAAATGTGGGTAAATTGACAGCACTAAGGGCAGTTTGATTTAGATGACGAAATACGCCTGGTAGGAGGATATATGTAGCCTCTTCTGGACCCTCATTGGCCCAGTCATCCAAAGCTCCAATGTCATCCATTGGTTGACGCAACAGCGCCTCGTCCAATGTTTGATTAGCCATAGCTGCTGTTGGCCCAATTTCACATAAAGCAAAGGCTAACTCGAGATTTTTCCTATGTTCGGTGCTTAGAGATTGTGTTACGGCTTCGTTATCCTAAAATTCCGGAAACATAAAATCAAACCAAACTATCTATGAAATAAAGCTATAAACTACATTTCCAACATTTATTATTATTTCGGGATAGGAAATTGTTTAAACTTGCCGAGTTAATGTCACACACACGATATCTAATTCGTCGACTGGGTCCTAGACAAATTTGTCCGGGGGCATGCACAATACACTGTCGTGTACACTCCTGATAGGCTCGTTTAAAGCAAGCTTCTGCAGGTTTTGGCCAATGGCAGGGGCTCCACTCACTCCAGCTAGCCCAGTAGGGTTCAGATGGCGGGTTTTCACAATTTTTACCAGTGTAACCCGGAGGACAGTGGCACATGTAATCCAGAGGATCGGTAGTTGACAACTGTTCACATCTGCCTCCAGCTTTACAGGGGCCATTCTTCAGGGCGCCACTTTTGCATGCCTCAAGTGGTATACAGACAGGTTCGGTTGGGTTCTTTGGCCTATGGGTTCTAGCCGGACAACGACATCTGAAAGCATTATTATAATGGTTCACTAGTTAATGAGAAAGACTATAGTTAAATGTGTTCAAAACTAAAAGAAAGCTGGAAAGAGCAAGTTTATTGTTGGGCTCCAATTTGCTCTTAATAAGAACGATATCAAAGCACCAATTAAACCGAAAGTTGACTATGAGAAAGTGGACTCTGCAAATACAAAATAAACTCTTTATAAACTTGAAAATCTGTCAAATCTAGGGAAGTGGGATGGAACTGATATATAAGTTCAGATTATACACCATTTGAAGAGTATTGTAGTAAGAGCATTTAGGATTATCATTACAAAGTGAACTTTGTTCAGCTGTCAAAATAACCAAAAGGTATCCGTTCTTCGCTTTTTTCTTCTATAGATCACAATGATTATCATTGAATAAAATTCATTTAAAAGTTGTTTAACAGACAGTATTAAACGTTTAAAGCAAATTGACATTAAAGCATTAGCAACATATACAGGACTCTAAAAACCAAAGCCCAAGGACGCAGCATTTTTATTTTGTCTCGGGATGGACAGTGTTCGTTGGTGGTTTTCAAGCTACCCATCAACCAACCAACCAATATGTTGGCGCACGTTGATCTAGACAGCTTGACAGTTAATAGGACAAAAACTATCATCAATTTGGCAGTGGTTTGACCTTCAACGTCAAAAATATTATGAGCCACAAGCTTACAGAAGTTAGCTCGCTGGACAAAGCGAAGCAATACCTATACCCAGAGTGGACCATTGGGAAAACCGAGCTGGGAGTTCAGACTAGTTTTTGGCTATATAATT
>CAADRB010000069.1:99605-141726 GCA_900708905.1 Hymenolepis diminuta | reverse complement strand
CAGGAAATTCCATCTCTTTTAGTGTCCATTCTATCTAAAAGTAATACAACTTATTGTTTTTTAATGCTCGTTTAGTCTGATAATTAGTAATAAATCTTACTTGAATCCATTATAGGGGTCTTCAGGAATACGAAAACATTTGAACGGTTGGCAGACTTTGACTCCGTTACCCGAAACACAGGGATCGTAGTCATATTCACAGAGATCACCATGGAAGGCTGGTAGACACTCACAGACAAAGAGCTTCTTTTCGAGGACCTGAACTAATCCATCTTCGTCCTCAGCTTCCTCTTCATCCGAGGCAGATGCTTTTCGGCATTCGCCACCATTCATGCAGGGATTACCACCACCACAGGCATAATCAGCGGTTTCTTCTACGCAAAGCTCTTGGACCTTGTCGTACTGAAGCAGTAAATTAATTTCTTATCCATAAAAGATCTCATTATTTTTCGCTTTATCTCTTTTTGATATTTTAACCATTTTACTTAAATAAAAGTATCTTTTAGGAATCCCAATTGAATATTTTTTGGAGCATTAAATTGTACGTGACTTGGACATGTAAGACCACCAGCGAAGAACCCATCGCTGCGATTATTGGTCAACCAGTCAGCCAATCGTTTATCATATATCCAAACCCTTTATAAGTACAAATATTTTCTCTTTTTCCCTTCTCTTCCCAAGGTCCGAGTTGCATATAACTTTGTAAAGGACAACTAGGTATTATAAAGAATTCCTAATACGTGTATGGGCAATACCTCTGAATTGAAATAAAGCAATCACTCGAGTTACAATTAATCGCGCTCTCTAACTTGATGACGTTATAATGGACTGGCTGCAGATTAAGCGTTAATTAATGGAAGCATGATCCAAATGAACATTTTTGAAAACTTTCTATAGACTAGACAAGATAGACCGAAAAGGCATGACTGTAATATTAAGAAAGATTGGAAGAGGGATCAAGAAGCATTAAGGGGTACAAAGGTGGGAGGAGATGATCATCTTCCGTCTAAAGCAGCGTGGGAGTTTGGTTGAGTATACCTAGAGTCCAACCTTCTCCTTGGTCCACTATACGCCCATGTAGTCTGAGTATTGTAAGTGTTTTCCTATTGGGTAACAATACTGCTAGCTTAATCTGACTAGTGGCAGTGGCTCACAAAACCATTTAATTAAGACAAATCGTGCACTCTAGGTATAATGAGTTTTGCTATCTTATCTGCAGACACCGTAAAGAACAATCGCTTCAGGTTGAATATACAGATTTCGAACTAATACTATTTTGCTAGGATATTTCATTTATGAAAAGTAAGTAATAAGATACATTTATCTAATAATAATATGGCCACGTTAGCTGTTCATATATAATCTGCATTTTGCTTACTGTGAAGAATGGGCTGCAGATACAGAAGGGTGTTTTAAGAGCATTCGCTTGCGCCTCATAGAGATTGATTAAGACTTCTCTCCGCTCGAAAAAGTGTATGAAGAGTGAAAGAGGGAAGCGTTTTTCCATGGGAATTTTCTGGTACCACTCGTGAAATTCCTCCGACAAGTTCTTGGCATCAGATGGCTCTTTGTAGAAGGAGTATTCACTCAGCTCCATTGGAACGTAAGTACCACAAATGCCAGTCGAATTCGCCGCCTTAGAGCAGAATTTTTTGCCTTTTGCTCGGCAGGTGTCTGGGCAGTTCAGGTGTTGATCCTTACCACGCAAACATAGACCCACACTAAAATGTTTAATCAGATCGATGTATATAACTGCTTAATCGTCTATCTGATAAGTTATCAAGCGCGATGCTACTGAGGAAGTAGAAATAGAGTGAGGTCGCAATCTCGTCAACCAATAGGAAAACACTTGCCAGTGCGCAGATTAATATGGTTATACAGAGAAACATAGAGAAGCTAGAACTCGACAAAGTCTTAATGATAATCTCACGTTGACTGAGAGGAACGTATCTACGGTGCCACCTTTCTGTCTTATATACCCTTAACAGATCTTTATGCCTCTTTGCTCTAACATGCCCTATTTAGACAAAGTCTCATACAATTTCAAGTTTTTGGGTAAATGGTATGCTCAGCTGTATTTGTAACAGACCTTCAACAGATACCAATTTTACAGTCAAAAGGAATTCATCTTTTAGAAATTTACGTCCATCATTTGAGAGTTAACGCATATGTGGATGAAAATATTAGGCAATGGTATGATGGTATTGCTTGTGACTTCGAAATCACGTCTTATCCAAAAGCATAATCATTATCCCTATTGAGAACACCTATAGACTATCTTTTTTTAAGGAAGGTAAAATCGCCACGGTTCATTAAAAGTCCGTGTTTAATATCTATATTATTAGTAGGGATTATTGAATAAAATAATTTAAACCGCAAATTGTTGTGATAATTTATCAATCATGATGAAATCTATATATATTTATAATTATTATATATTATATTAATAGCTACTAAAAATCAAACAATCACCTACTTACCGATAAATTATATCTAGTATAGCACGTACACCATTGGTATCTCGACTCAGCTCTTGATTGTAGTTTCTTCGCACCCAATCCAGATCATTAAAGAGATCACAATTAAGCCTCATCATCAGTTGACTTCCAAGATTACCCTCTGGTTCATCAATAACCTCCTCGATCATTTGGAGATACCTCTTATTGGTGATAATAGAGATTGGAGGTACGTGCAAATCGAGACCCTGGTCAACTTTAGCACGTCCTCCTGCTCGTGTTAAGTAATAAGTTCTTGCAGCAGCTTCAATAAAGGCCACTTTCTTCGACTGCAAATTTGGTACACCTTGACATTTCCAAAATAAGTGGATCGGATAATATTGTTCTTCGATATCGTAAATGGAACACTCAATATTTGTAAAAACGAAAATTAGCATGTGAAACAGAATGCAAATCCCTTGTGAGTTATACCTGTTGGTCCTAAAGGCAAATCCATGAATTTCGGGCGAAGTCATCGCATTAAATGTTTGTTATTTTTTTAACGCTCGTACTTAAAATATAATTTACAATATATACAATTAGGCTTATCAATAATCGATACCTGCTCTTTCATTAAAATTCATTCGTACTAATATATCCAGAATCACAGGTCTATTGAGGTTTAAAAAGCAGTCACAAATGTGATTTTTCTTATTCTTATTTTAATCGAACTGAAAAAATTGAAGTGATATATCAAGATGGAGGATAATTCTTTTATCTTTGACATAGAGCTATATAAAGAGGAGTGATCTGTCATATGCTTTATTCAATAGTGTAAATCGGACGAAATATGGATAAAGGAAGAGTACTCTAAAAGTATTACTAACGTTCTACAGAGATTTTCAAACTTAGCAACCTGATGGGAAGCCAGTAAATCAAAGCTCAATTATGCAGTTTTTGTGCTTTATCTTGGGATGAGCAGTCCCGCAGGTTATCTCTAAGTCCCCCATCGTCCTTATCAATTTGTGAGCGCAAGACACTCCTGACACCTTGGCAGTTAATCAGGACGTAAACTGTTATCAGGTTACAGTGTTTAGACCCCTAGTCATAAAATAAATGAGGACAACCTGTATTCATTTATACGTATTTTAAACCACAAAATACGTTGCAAGTAAGCCCGCAACCTAGCTATCTGTATGGTAACACACACTTGCACTCAGAGTATGGTAATCAAACTATAATAGATCAGTGTGGCTATTGGGTAGATTAAGGTATATACTTAGCCTCATGCTACTCGCTACTAGAAGATTGTGGCCATCTAGTTATTAACATTTCTTGGTATAACTGTACTTCTATTTTATTTCCCCTTCATTGGGTCTGGGTCAACTAGCCCAGGGATTTCTAGTGGGCAAATGGATCATAGCTACAAAAACTAGATTTTCTAGCATTACCAAAATGAAGAAGAGCCTATTTAGCAAGAAATTCGGCATTACCTGTTGAAATTCACAACACTATTGAACAGAACCGATTATCATTCTTTATCAAATACACATTCCTTTCTCTTTCAGCATACAAACTTCATGTATTCTAAAGACTATTATGTTGAAAAACTTATTCCTATTTATAAACCTGAATCCAGTCGAAATGCGATAATGTGCATTAAAAATTACAAAATATATTGCTGATTCAAAATATAAATAATTATGTACATATAAAATGGGAGATAAATTAATTACACCGAGTATCAGCTTTTGACCTATTGTGAAGGTAAGGTTGTCCATCGCAAGCATGATATATCAAACACGACTTTGCCTTGTCGTCTTCTGCTTCCATTTTCAATTATCTGATTCATGTAATCTGTGAGTTCTGATCGACTCAAATCAATTTGATGACCGTGACGCCAATGTCTGATTACATCATGATTTTGTAAGGTCCAGATGATGTCATCTCTAGCGATGCAAGTAGATTTGCTAAAAAGTAAAAGCAAAAAGTTAATTTAGCCAATGACTTTGACGACGGAGTGTGGCTGACCAATCAAACTATGCTACAATGTGATTGGACATTAAATAGTTTTGCGCGTTTACTTGATTGGTTGAGCTCAAGTGCACGCGTACGGATGTTAATTCAATGAGAACCCACCATATATCATCAATGGTGGTAGTGCTGTGTTTGAGAAGGTATTGGAAAATTACGCTTTCCCAATAGCTCTTGTAACTCAGCCGACCCAAATCTGAGAGAGGCTTTTCAGGGGATCCAATCATGCCTTCAATTTTGGCTAATTCATAGCCTATAAGATATAAGAATTAAAAATAAACTTAGAAACATTGTAAATACGGACAAGAAGTTTCTTAAATATTTGGCTTACTAAGAGTGATAAGGAATTTGCCATAACCCATTCGTTGGAAGGGTGGAAGAGTAAGTATACAGGCAAGATTGTTATTCTCAGCTGAAGCTCGTTCTTTTGAGAAATAACCAACTAGATGGGAACCTTCAGCGTCAGTTTCACAAAGAACGTAGAAAAGGAAGGGTACGACGTTGTAGTATAAAGTCTTTTGGTCCAGGAATAACTTTGCCAGGAGGCAAAGATTTTGACAATATAGCTGAAATATTATAAACTCTCAATAATCATCACGCGTAATATAAAGGACCCTTACAATTAATAATGAAGTTTGAATAATAACTAAATCCTTCAAGCACAGATATAAATATGCATAATCAATTGACACTAGTTCGAATTTCACTCATTCATTCCATAATTATGAAAGTAGTATTGGTTACAAATACAAGATATTTTCTTTTTTCATTTCAATTTCTTTCCTTTTCTGCAAAGAAAACGGAGCATATATTTCAAGACTACCAAAGAGGAAGTGTTTTCTGCAAATACATAGGAGAATCTCAGGCAGAACAAATATACTTTGAGCCTCATCGATTGAAAAACTTACTTTCTAACAGCCCTATATTGATAAATAAAAACGGGACATTTCGTTATGTTAACATACTGACACAAAATAAGTCCCCATCAGGTATTTAAACGGAAAGAAAAAAATACTAATTATATTAAATTAGTAAAGACATTTTTAGAGGCGGACATATGATACAATAATTTTGATGCTGTGACATAATCAGCTAATAAATTTTGTAAGCATCTTATATATACGAATACTTCTGTAATCCATTTAGTTGCATTATGCACGTTTGAAACGAGTTCGAAATCGGTTAGAGAGCATTTCGGTAATTACAATAATTCGTTTAAAAAGGAGAACTATGATAGCAATCTATAAACAAGCTCCAAATTACAACCTGTCAAAATGATATACAGAAGTCAACTAAAAGCCTAATTATAACAAGTGGGCATATAATACTAATGAAAAAGCACTGAAAATAATGACTAATCCACTTGCCTTCTGTGCAGTTGCATCAACCTCAAAGACGGAAATATTGTCCTTCTGGTAGATTTGCCTTCCAGGAGGTTGTCGCAATCGACATTCATGCAGAACATGTCGCACCCAGGATTTTTCAAATTTCATATACTTTAAACAGTATTCACAAATCCAGAGGTATTTAAGACGTCTATATTCTTCGGGGTAGGGAGAGAAATACCAGGTTCCAATCTCATATTTACCGAGCTGAATAGTGTCAATGAATTTAACGCGCGTAAACTCCTGGTGCTCGCGCTCAAGACGTTGAGTTACGCTATCTCTTTGATGGGCTTCCTAAATTTGAGAATGAGAAAAGTAACTAACACCACACACTACCGATTTTCCACTTAATTCCTCGTAACGTCTTTTCTGATGCCGCGTGAGTCGTCCCTCACCGTATCCAGGTACATGTAAGACCTCATTCTGATTTTCAGGAATTGTAAACTTAGTGGATAAGTCAATACGATTAAGCGTAACCCATTCATCAAGACGGCGATCAACTATAAATGTGAATTATAAGGTGACAATACTAACATACAATCAAGGTAATGGACAAAGTATTCAACCTGATGATCATTATTTTGTCTAGTTTCCACAACCAAACCGGGATCTAAAATACATTCAGAGGGAAGAACAGCAGCCTACATTGGTTTCCATCATTTCGGAAAATTTTGAAATAGTCTCCGACAGATACAGCAACCGCATGAGGCATTGTCTGAAAAATCTAGTACACAAACATACGTTAAGTAAGCCAACTAAACCAAATGATACCCAAATATCTAGACGAAAATGATAAAAAAAACAGTTTCTATAAATTTTTATTTAATGCGGTAATTTTCTACCAATGAATTTCAAGGTCGATTTATATTAGATGGTTATAACATCTGTGTAGAATCAGAATGCTGTCATGATGTCATATTATCATTTATGCCCGCAATAATGCAAAATTTTTATAAATTTTAATTGTGTGAAGCGAGAGATATTGACTAACAGAAATTTTAATAACTAAATAGAAGGAGGGGATTAAAAAGAAAATTATAGCAACGTCAAGGTAGCAGAGAGTCCTACTTCATTTAATTTTTGGATTAAAGTTGTATAATTTTTTTTATATTTTCAGGACTGGTTCCCTAGTTTAGCGTAGATGCTTGCCAAAGATAGCTAGTGCTTATTAACCGTTTTAATCTAGGGGGCTGGCCCCGCGGGTCCAGTAAGTTTTTTTCCATTGGTTAGGAAAGCAGAATATTCTTACTTTCACTGCATTTTATACAGTAGAGAAGAGTAAGATAAAAATCTTCAGCTAGCAGAGATTCATAAGCTGTGTTCACTCAAGGTGAGTAAACGTAATACCATATTCCATCAAAAGTTAAGCACTTCGTTTAGGTTATTTTTGCCATTATAACTATTGCATTATATGTATTCGTTTATATTTTAGTTTCGAAAATGTTTAATTTGGACACCATTTTGTTCTGTTCACAAGGGATGTGTTAGCTACACCTGGTACATAATTAGGAGAGCGTTTGGTCTTTCTTTGTAAACTAAGTTCAACTTTCGGCGTTATTTGCAAGATAAAATTTTACGTTAAAATTATATTAAAAATGCAATCCGTTGAAATGCATGAATCTAACCTGACACATTTGTAGGGATCCTGATGTTCATTTTATTCGGCTAATAAATAATTCAGCTAGCAATTTTCTACTTCGATAATGAATTTTGTTTCAGTTCGCATTCTGACTTGTAATACCTGAATCATGGCTGAAGCAATCCAAGTAGTGAGGAATGGGATATATTATTATCATTATTACTGCCCTCTAAATTGAAAAAGTATTTTTTGTTCACTAACATTTATTTTCTTCGGAATGTCAATTATCAAAACCATGAAACCAGGCAGTTTTCATCAAACCTCGAAATAGTTGTATAATTTCTTTAAATAATTGAAGAAATAATTTTAGTATTTCTCATATTTCAACCTATCCTATCAATTCTGCACTGCAGAATTAATTTCATTTTTCCATCTATCATTGGCTAATGGTGTGTGTAACTTGTCTGCGTATAATTGCTTGAATTGTTCTATTCGATTACGAATGTATTAGCGCTATGGATGACAAATCTAATTTTACCCCTGGATGCATGTATTGGGTTAAATTGTCTTCTTTTCCTTGGTGGCCATGCATGATATGTGTTAGCCCCGATGGTGATGGTTATGCAAAGGCATTGAAAAGCTGCAATAAATATCATGTTCAATTTTTCGGGCCGGATCTAGAGAGAGCTTGGATCGCTGAAAATAATCTTATTCCGTATCAACCCAAATCCGTTTTCCAAGGTATTCTTGCTAAAAGGCGCAAGGATAATCCGGTATTTGCTGTCTATAGTTACTTACTAGTTTAGTCGCAAAGTGCTAAATATGAATTAAAGATTGCAAATCACTTTAAAAAGAGATGGGAAGAGGCTTGCAAAGATGCAGATTTGGCTTTTGTTTATGAAAAAGCAGAACGGATAAAGAAGTTCAGTCGTTTTACTATATCAAAAGATTCCTCGCAAGAAGTTGCCGGTCCTGGTAATGTGATTGTATACTTTTTTAATGCTTTTATTTAATAGAAATCACATTAAATGATGTTGAGGGTCTTCCACTTACTATGGAAGAGGAGAATGAGAGTCTAAAAGCTTTTTTAGCTGAAGAAACATCTCTGAGACTTGAGTCTCAACCTGATATTGATAAAACCCAACTAAATTATGAACTTCGTGACCAGTGGAATAATCTTAATGTTGCTTCCAAGCGTTCATTTTTAAATAAACCAGCATCTGTGGTAAGTTGAATTAGAAAGTATCCCCCTTCTGATTTCGATTTGCACTCTCCTGTCCTAGTGTTGTTGCTCTCCTCCCCTCTCTCATTTTCTTATATATTGCAGATATGTATTCCACTTAGCGAAGAAAGCTTTTAGTCGTTGTTATTGCTCTCACACACTGCTTCCCCTTTCGTTTTGTAGCTTTTAATGGTTTTTTTTCTTGTTTTTGCCTTCTGTAAATAAAAGTTGCCGAGTCATAGCGTTATTTTGCACCACACATTGATATTCTTAAATCATTTCCGTTTTTTCATTGTTCGTTTTAATTCCCCAAATAGATTAGTGAAACAATGTCGAAAAAGTCATCGCGAAAATCTCAACTCCCTAGATCGCCTAAAGAATCCCCCAAACCGAAGATCAAAAGGGTTTGTTCTTCATTTCCACTTTCTTTATTTTGTCCCTGTACCCTTGCTTTATTAGATAAATAACTTTCCTCTGTCTTCTAGGTGGTTAAAGATGACACCCCAAAGGTAGAAATTGACAGATTGACAACGTCTCCCGGTGCTTTTGTAGTCTCACCTGCATGTGATAATCATCGTCACTATGGTAGCGAGGATGACTATGAAGAGGCTGATTTAATCCAGTGTACTGCTTTCTGTGAACGTTACTTTCATCCCGGTTGCGTTACGGAAGATATAGGCACCATTAAAGGTTAGTTTATCTTCTCGATGTTGACGTACCTAAGTCGCGGCGTACGAATAAAGCTGGTGTTTATGATCGACCTGCAGTGGTGGTGTGATATGCATGTTTGTAAAGATCTCTTGAAAAGCAGTTTGCACTGTCATTTGTTTTTTTACTACGTTCCTCTTTTGAGAGAACCGGCACAATTTAATGCACTCAAAACGCAGCCCTCATGATTACATTGGATAATACTTGATGTGAAACAGTAATGTTCTCATTTTCGTTGATGGAAATCTTCGCCGGTCTATTATTATTAGAAAGTTTTGACAATACTTTACTTGGACAAAGAATATACCCTAGAGCTGCTCTAACGAAAATCGCATTCAACTGTCCCTCTTATTAACCAGAATTAACCAAACGCGATTACATGCATTTATTTATTAACCAGAATTACTTAGCATCCTTATCTGCATCACCTTTGCTATATTAAAATTGTAAGGTAATGAATTGCAGGTAAGGGAGTTTTATTTTCTCAACCATCCGAAGAAAAAAAGGAAATGAAGTGGCCGACAAACATTTGCTGCAATCCAGGGGACGATTCATGAAATTTGAATTTTGGTATGTGAACTTCCAATTTAGCAATTATTGTACAAGTCGAGCCCAAAAATCAGGTGAAGAACTCTTCGATACCTCGACGTTGGTGTCCATATTTTTGATCCCCTCCCCTTTATCATTTGGACTTAATGCTATTTGATGTCAGTTGCTTTCCATAATTATAAATTATAAAATTCTTTTGTATTAGTATAGTAATAGCAGACGTGCATGTTGACTATTGCGGTACCAAAATACACACCTTAACATTCTGTTAAGGGTATTATTAAGTGTGGCTGGCCATTCTCACCACTTGTTTTGGACTTGTGAATATTAATACAGTATCAATTATCAACTATCTTCCCTACATTTTCTTTCACACGTGCTCTATTAATCATCATATAGATCTCGAAGATCTGTCGAAGTTCAAATGCAAGGCATGCCGTGCTAAACATGTCCTTTGTCGAGTTTGTTTCAAACCAGTGGATGATGAGGAAAAAGATAAGTGCCAGGTAGGACTTTTCTTTAATCCTAAATAGCCCTGCTTCTTATTAGATGAAGAATTGTGGCAAGCCTTACCATCACAAATGCATTTCCTCAATTTCCGGTGTAATAATCAAGAATGACAGCATTCAACGATGTCCCTCTCATGTGTGTGTTAGTTGTTTCCTTGAAGACCCCGATGTTTCCACTGTTCCGTACAGTGAACTCATTCACTGCAAACGGTAAGTTGGATACTACTGACATCCCATCTCGCTTTTAAGTATATATTCATCATTCTTCCCTTAAAGATGCTGCCGAGCTTATCATCCCAATGATCTTTGTGTACCGGCTGGTTCGGAGGAAATAAACCTCTCCTTCATCATGTGTCCCATTCATATGGAACAGGGGAGGAAGACCATTTATCCGACTGGTTTTTGCCTTATTTGCAAAAGTGCTAAAACTCCCAGAGTAAGCACATACAAGGTCTTGAGTCTCCGTGTTTGTTAAGTTTCCTTTAAATTCTTATTTGTTCATTTTAAGTTTAACTGCAGCACTTGTCCTAGAAGTTTCCATCCTGCATGTCTTGGATTGGAAAAAGCTCCGTCAACCTATGAGTGTGATGATTGTCGGTAAGTTTTTACTAATTTTTATAATGTAAGAACCCTAATAGTAATTTATTATTCGAGTCACAGGTCGTTAAGTTTAGGATAGTCTAATTTTATTCTCGCTAACGTTATCGCCTACTGATCATTTCGTCGGTTTCATCGTAACCGTTAATAATTGCAGTGAATTTACCCAATAAGCTGCTCGCTTGGTTAGTTTTATTCATTGCTCGGTTGTATCTTAAGTATGCGACCTTGGAGTTTGGTATTCCAGACTGAATAACTAATTGTTAAGTGCATGCAATGTTTGTTATTTTCTTCATTAAGGCATTATGAGGCAGTTTAACAGAGATGTTGTCCAGATTAGTGGCGTCCTACCATAATCGTTTTTAAGATTTACGATGTTCGGAACTATTTGTTCTGCAGACTTACCGCTTTGATCAAACCAATGAACTTACCAATTTACTCTCATTGATTCCATTTGGAGATGTATGACAGTTAATATTATCTTTGGTAGGGGAAGGAACGAGTGATATATGGGAAATTCTGTCCAGAGAAGTAAAGATTTCTCTTGAGCTGGAGTTAACTTACTGTCTCATTATTTCTAAGCCCTATTTACCTGATTACGTTAAAGTTGGTTGAATCTTACATTGCGAAAAATTACTTTAGATATCGGTATTTTACGAAATAAGTTTTGCTATTAGTTGTATTTTCATAAAATATATCTTATTCGTTTGAGAACAGATGTGCAACTGCCCAAGTTTGATAGATTAGGTCGGCACACCAGTCCCATCTTTGTAGCGCTTGCTTTGTTAATCCGTTGTTTTTTATTGGCTGGCAGCTCAGATAACCTTCCACGTTACGCCCAGATTGTTTGGATGAAGTCCACGGCTTGTCGTTGGTGGCCCTGTGAGTTAATTCATCCTCGCAACGCTCCCATGAATCTCTCCCAGTTGAAACACGCTCCGAGTGAATTCTTGGTACACTACATTGGCTCCACAGACTACGGTTGGGTCTCTAGATCTCAAACTATCCCTTATAAGAGTGGGCTCAATTCACTTTTGAACAGTCCTATCGGTAATGCTAGTGTCAATAGGGATAGGATGTTCAACAGAGGGATTCGTCTGGCAAAAGTCTTTTATGATGTTTACGTGAGCATCCTGCTGCGACGTGGTCTCCCTGTTAACTCGGTGAAGGAATCTCCCCTTACTGATGAAGAATTAGCTGAACAGATAACCTCTGAATGTGCTGCTGTACTGGGTATTCTTGATCAGAGTGAAGCGGAAGCGAAAGCTTTAAAACAAGCTAAGGAGAGATTTGAAAACATCTATGAGAACATTATTGTTTCTGAGCAATTGAAAAAGGTTAGTCTACTAATAATTATTTACTTAACTGACTTAAATCTGATTTCCTTCTGTAGCTGACGCAACAGCCTCTCCCCGATACTTTGTGTGACTGTGCTAGCAAGGACAGGAAGTGCACTGAAGACTCCGAGTGTCGTAATGTCCTGGAAAGTATTGAATGTAATCCCAAAGTATGCAGTGTCATAGCAGAAGATGCCTCTTGTGACTGTGGAAATCAGAAATTCAGTAAGGGACCAGCTAAAGTTCAAAGCTTTCTCACTACCAATAAGGGGGTTGGAGTCAAGGTGCTTGAAGACGTGCAAGAGGTAGGTTTATTTTATTTTGAGTCATGGTGAGAATGTGTAAACAGAAACAGTAAAGTAGTTTTATTAGGATTCAGTGTTAGGAGGGGAAGTGATATGGGTAATCGATATTCACCTTTTGCTATCATTCATCACCTGTAATTAGTTTCCTCTTATTTGTTTCCGGATGTTGAAGCTCAATTTTTTTTGGAAATTTCCTTTTTCTCTGTTATAATTTGCTGTTGAATCAGTCTTTTTTTAATTTAACTTCTTCAAGTAGACCTTTTTTTCATGGCACTAATGTTTATTTCTCTTCTGAGTGTTTATCGCCGTCTCTCAAATATTCTTTTTGAATTACTTTTGACTTACTATCCTCTTTAGCATAGGCAACAATGGATAATCAACCAGATGGCAGTTTTCAATGAATACACTTGAGCAACTTCGTTTGAACTTCTACTTAAAGCATGTTGATTCTTAGAATTGATCTTGATTTCACCAGCTACTTCGTTATTTCGTAAGCCTTACTATCTTAGATAATTTGAAGGGACCACTCTTCTGATTCTGCGATAGCAACGTATTGAGATGCAACATCCAGAAAACCTTAGGAAGATAACGTCTTGACGAGACTACAACTGTTTAAATAGATGGAGGGGTCAGTCGTATTTAAATTGCCCTCTCAAAATGAGTTAGTCATTTGGCCAGACATTGAGAGCCTCGGTACTACTGTGATTATTCCGCTTGATAGGGAAATAAGTTATTTATGTATTCAAGGTGCCCTAATATTCACTCTACCTGAAGAGCTTAGAAACAGATTTGATTAAATCTATCATAGTTTCTTAGAATTATTTATTTGGAGAGAATGATTCTTATCTCGGTTCTTCCGCTAATTCATTTTTTATTCGGTTCCCGAAGGTGATTTTAAGGCCAAGTAATATACTAACGCGATAAACTGAGAATGACTTAATCTTCCTCTCCATTTAGGGCAACTTTATTATAGAGTATGTTGGTGAGGTGATAGACGCAGCAGGAGAAGCTAACAAGCGTCTCTCAAAGGCCGTGGCTGATTGTTCGAGGGAGGGCTCAAAAGCAATCAGTACGGATTTGCTTCGTGGCACCTACCTCCTTCAGTTTACACCAGATCTTGTAATCGACGCCGAAAGATTCGGCAACTACGCGCGCTTCGTCAACCATTCCTGCGAACCTAATGCCAGACCAAGGGTTATTAATGTGGATGGAACTCTTCGAATGTGTAAGTGTGACTTTGTTATTGACTTTTATTGCTTATCACTAATATTTATTCCAATGTTAACGTTGGAAAGAGATAGATGTCACAGATTAAGAAATATTAAGCATAGTTAACAAACACTTATAACTTTCACTGCAACAATAATTCGAGTTAATGACTTTTAAACGTATCCCTTTCCCTATACAATATTTTTTTTTCTGTTTTACAGGTATCTTTGCTCTTCGAAAACTGAAAGCAAATGAGGAGATAACAATTGACTACTGTGCATCTAATCTTCTGGACGCCTATTTCCTTCTACCCACCACAGTTTGTGTTTGTGACAAACCAAAATGCAGTGTCTCCTTAGACATGTCTAGACAATTTTACAGTCCAAAATATATCTCAAGTGATAGTAAGTTTGAATGTGTGCTAATTTTATTTTTCCATTCTTCTAAAACGCTACCGAAAACATACAAATGTTCATATGTGGCGTAGCGGTCGATACGCACTTTCGTAAAGTCCACGGGTTCGGTAACCTTTGACTGAATTCAATGAAAAGGATGATCAATCGTACTAGTTAATGCATTTATCGGAAAATGACGGAGTACGAGTTTTTTTCTTTTGAGCAGGAACAGTCCTAGGCGTTGTTATTATAGCTCTAATGTTTTATGGAGTTAAAGGGACGGTAAACAAGAATAGCATAATTACGTTTCTAAATTGCAAACTTCAATATCAGTTCTGTTTTTAACTCCGAAGTGCAATCGAAGTGGATTTTGAAGAATGACTGTACATTTTCCGAAAGTTATTCTTTATTCGCATCCTCTATGAAAATACTGTGATTTTTCGCCCATGATGTCGCAGTGATGTCTATGACTCACCTTCTTATCTGTCATATCTAGACGAGTTTATCGATTCTCATCTTTTTTATAACTGTTCCGTTTCATTTGAAAGTACACTGCACTCATACTTAACGCCCTTGCCTAAGTGACTCATATAAACTGCCTTGTATTTCCGCTCACATACGCAGATACACGCCTGTCGTACGCCTGCTCCTACGCTGTTCTCTCATCGCCTTTGTTCATTTATTTTCTTACTCTCTTGAATCCTCATTGTGGGTTGATCAATACATCTTGGCCAAGTCAGGTCTTGGTGCTCTGGTTTGTAACTGCTGTTGCCGTTTGTCAGCTGTCAGCCGTTAACTGTTATCCTAACCCCAACAGTGCAAAAAAGATGAGAGTATTAAGACGGCAATATGCAAAGAAATAGGTAAATCTGGCATTTGTTTATTTGAAGGCCTGGAATTGATATTTTAAGAAAATGGACGTTAGAATGCGTGAAATCATAATCAACTATGCGATCTCGTTCATTATTAGAATAGCAATTCCCATAACCCTGGGCATAAAGAATACAGCGGGTGGTATGGGCTCGGTAAACTGTGGTTAGAAAGAATTCTAGAGTGGTCTGAAGTCGGCGACCCATAGCAAAGGACGCTAATGAACTTTCACAGTAATTTTGTTTTTAGCAGTTCCGATGGTTGAAGATGAGGATGATGCTGGTAGCAGTGTGACTACAGAAGCAGCATCTACAAAAGATAAGGACCAGGAACTAATGCGTCCTCCTGCTGTACCCTCTCGTCGCGCAGGCTCACAAGCTGATTCGGTGGCGTCAACAGTGTCTCGAAAGAGTGTTAAACAGTCTCATAAAGCCGACGCAACTAGTAATGAGAATCAATCTCCTAATGTCCGGGCCAAATTTACTTTTAAGAAGCCCTATATGGAGCAGAAAATTGCCGTTGTCAAAAGCCGTCGTACTGGACAAGTGAAACATGATATTGAATGCTATAGATGCCAAGATGGTGGAGAGTTGATAATGTGTGGCAAAATTGACTGTCCTCGGGTCTATCATATTGGATGCTTGGGTTTGGCCAAAGCCCCAACAGGTTACGGTCGAAAATGCAATCTTTTATGAACACTTCCTATTGAAATTGTTTAAGTAATTCTCTCTTTTCATTTTCAGCGGCTCTCTGGTTCTGCCCATGGCATTTCTGCGATATGTGCGGAAAGTGGGCGAGCTACCAGTGCTATCTTTGTACAAACTCCTATTGCAAGGACCATGTTGTGATGGAGGATGGTCGTGAAATGATTAGAGTTCGTGATGGGGATAGAGAGAGTTATGACTATATGATGAAGCTGCTAAATACTCGTGATTTTGGAAATTCACTGGTGAGAGATGAGCTGATGGCGGCTAATGCTATGAGAGTTTTGTGGATGTGTCATAGACACTTCGTAACGAGTGGTAGTCGAGAAGATATTAAACCTGAAAGAAATGGAGAGAAAATGGACTTAGAACCTACTGAAAGTATTTCAACAGATGTGTCGGCGGAGCCTGTTTTGCCTACCTCAAAGATTTCGGCTCCAATGGTTCAAGAGAATAAAATACAGGAGAATATTGAGGTCAACATGGACGATTTGTAGACCGCATTTATTTAAAACTGGTTCCCCCTCTCTGAATTAACAACTAAAATTGCACCATTCTACCTACTTAATGTCTTCTCTCTTTGGCTTGCCCCTTTGTATATGTAAAATTTTATAATATCTGGAAGATTAGAATATCTGTGTAAGCTCTCCTGTTTTCTTTTTTGTACAGGGAAGAAGGTATTGAGTAGATATCTTGATGATCTTGAGACCTTCAACTGGAATTTTATGCTACTCAAAGTTGCCACATGTCGACTTTTTATCTTGGGTTTAAGTTCAACATGTCGTCTATCCATGGCGATGTGTTTGTAACTTTCCGTTCATTTATAAAGTTTTTAAAAATCGTCAGCTAAAATGAATAACAGTTTGCAAATGCGGTTGGCGTCGAAAATGTGCATTAAAATTTTTCCAGTGTGCGGAAGTGATGCCACCGTTAGAGATTAATTAGTCTTTAGCCAATGTACTTCCTTACTCATTTACATCCACCCCAATTCCGCTCAAGTTTAATAGCACCAATGGCATGCTCATGATTTTTATAAGTCACCTGTCCCAGCAACGGTGCAAGTTATTCAGTCCTTATTTTCTTTTAATTTCCAGATGTTGCTCCTTCCCAGATTATAATACGGAGAATATGCATTCCTTCCCGTGTACAGATACCGTGCCCCTCACAACATCGCCCATCCTGGGAAGAATTTAATTATCCTTATTGTCTTCGTAGACCCTCTAACCGACGTACGAATGATCAGCCACCACCGTCAGGAAATAATTTACCCATGCCAAAATTTCCTACTACATAATATCCTGAGTTATCTTAAATAATGTGCATTAATGGATATAAAACTTCATTCAGAATTTATTGTGGAGGTAGAAGGCCATATCAAATAAATTATGTAAATTACAGTATGAAGGGAAAGTGTTACAAGGTTAATATCTTTAGGGGAGGTGCTCCCTACTGCAACGCCAATGATGACATGAATTTGCACCCATCAGTGGGAGATAGTGCAAAAGTATCGAATCTCACGCACTCTATGGAATCGTTCATGCCTACAGTTGTACCCAAGCGACAATCGACCCCCACATCCTGAATAATTCCCCAAATAACTTTACAGTACTTTGAGTAACATTAATTTTATTCGTTTTGGACCAGAGAAAATCATGTTTACATTTTAACGTTTACTTGAGCTGCTTTCGAAATGGAGAATACCGATTAACGATTAGTACTCACCTCTTTAGCGATAACTGATAATTTCGTCTGCAAAATCTGACACAGCGGTTGCAAGATTTGTGGTGTAGACACTCGACTATCAGGCTCTCCCTCGTTCCTCATAGCATTCTTGTTCTCTTTCTCATTATTGCCGTTGGTAAGTAAAATTTGGTTTATTCTCAACTCTTGGGTTTCTAATTTTAAACTGTGGTTGTCTGTTGTTCGTGAAAGCCTTCCAAATCAGTCGTAACTGAAAGCTGTTAATACTAACCCCAACAATCCTGTCTGCCTAACCACCGGACAAATCAAATATGCCGCCTAAAGGAACAGAAGGAAAGTTGTGCACTTGCCTCCTCTAGAACTCATGAATTCTCCGCCACGATCAAACCTCAAAATGTCTTGGTCAGTGCAACCACATTCGAGCTAAATCCACGCTCGTTTGCCATCCTAAGCGATCGGCACCGGAGGATGTTAAATGTTTCTCACTCAAACGAAACAGTACCGAAAGTGGTTGCATGAAATGTAGGCAGGTTAACGTTTCTTGGTCTCACACTAACCTCATTCTTGGTGGGCCTATCCAAAGAATCTCCTATCTGATCCCGGTTGAATCGCATTCAAAGTAGACTGAGGTTATACCAACTATAAGTCTGTCACAACTGGTACCGTCATTAACTGCCTCCGCCAGGTGTTCACCAATCAGGTATATCTCCAACCCAGAAAAGTCACCCAGTACTCTACTCGACTTGAAGACTTTTGTCGTAGTCTTAATATCTCCCATTCTCACGTCCACCAAATCTCAATGGTCAGGATTGACAACCTGGCAACAATTTGAGAAGGCAACTCCTGGTTTAGGTACCGCATAACGCCTCATGTTGGTGTCCAGATCTGGGTGTGCCATCGAAAACATCTCCTTTCTCGGTAAGCAATCGTATCTTCCATACTGAAAACGAATCCAATGGAGATCTATCTGGCCATATGTGACCTCCATCCAGCTAGGAATTCTGAAAATCTGGAGACCCCGCGCAATTATCGGCCCGACCGTTACTCCAGGCGCTTCACAAAACCTCGGAAAAGAAATAAGGCGAATCCAACGCTCAACGTATGGGTAAACAACTTTCACCGAGAAGCGTTGGATAAAAATAGTTAATTTTTTTGTCTGAGAAAAATTCAAATAACGAGTTATTGTTAAAAAATCTTGAAATTTGCATATTTGTTAAAGTATGCCAAATTGCAGGGTCGTTGCCTAGCAGGACTTCTGAGTTAAGCCTGCCATAGAAGAGCACCTACGCGTTATTATTGAGTTCTGGGATTTGCCACTATTTGGGGAGGCTATTAGGATTATAACAGAACCTATAGCTTCGCATATCACGAGTAGCAATATAATGCTCATAGATTTAAGTACTCTTATCGTTTTTTGGATTTAAAGCGAGTAGAAATGCGGCATTTGAATCTGTTGAAATTAATTATACATGTCTAGCAGTGAAGCGTTTGATAATGTAAGGCTATAGTCGCCAAAATGATTAAATTCCCTCGATGTAAAATCTTCCTATCCTCACGGATCGGTCGTCCCTGTCTCACGGCTAACAACGAAGACACGCAATTCGGCGCCACCTGCAGAACTGGGAAAACTTAATCTCCTGCACGTTTCCATGCCGAACGATCACACGACATCAAGTGGTTTACTTATCACCTTGATGATTTAATTTTTTACATGATACCGTGAGTGATCGTTGAAGGGTCTCTGTAGTGATAGTGCCCTGATAGGTGTCATCATAAAGTCCCTTCATCGGGTCGATAAGTAGCTGACCCTAAAACACCTGCAGTGGCACATCAACTCGAACATCTGGTCATTATGGCCTATCAACCTAATATGAACTAATTGTAAATACACACATTGTACGCCACCTGCGTATCTACAAATAAACGCCACTCTTTCTCACACTCGTGGTGCCTAATCCCCTTCCAATAAACTCTGCTAAACACTGTCTTATCTCCCCTCCCGCTATCCTACTTTTGTAGTAAAGATTGGTAGGGGACAGAAGGCATAACTTGAAGAATAGCTAGGGAAATCAGATATCTTAGCCGCCAATCAAATCCTTTAGAAGGTCACCGCTATTGCTTTCTTCAAATATTTGCGTACAAATCGTAACAGAAATTTAGCCGTTCTCGCGCGGATTCCAAAGAGGTCAGCTATTTGTAGTTCATCGATAGGGAACCACTCTTCAGGTCTGGAAGCTTCATAAAATCCGCCTTGCCAAAAAGGCATCCTGCTTATTCCACCTTACTATGAATTCGGTTATGCTTTCCTTCTCGTACTTGTTATATAAAATATAGGAATCGCATTTCTTTTTAACCGTGTATCATGAATGGTTGTATTGCAACTAAAAATTAGGATGAAGAAATGAGGTTAATTTAGCACTTCCAACGCTCATCCTCGACAGCTTTATGGAGTCTCTCTAATGTGAACCTAATGTGCTACCGCATCTTTACCATCCAGGCTTGACTAGCGGGGCTAACAGTTCCGTCCACTGAAAGTACACCGATGGGCATTGAACATGTGGTATTGTATATGTTATTTGGAAATATGTTCTTAAGATCTGGTCGTGGTACCGACCACATGGTTGTCGTTGCATGAGTAAATATGTCATGAATTGGACACTTCCGGTACTCTTGCAGTGATATTTTGAATTGCAACGACTTCCCGTACGTGATGACAGGTTGTATATTCCAAACCGGAAACTTAGAGTCCGAAAACTAATAGAGAGAAAGTATATATCCAATTACATATATGTATACATATATGTATCTATCATGTCTTCAGTCCTCTAAATATTTCATAGAACACACAACGCCGAAACATTTTTACTCCCGAAAATATTTCTTAAACGTAGTTAACCAGGAGTGCGTAGCACGATACACTGTGAATTGAGAATTAGTTAATTCTTTCACTTAGTCACTTCTATCCCTGTTTGCCATTTTAATTCAACCGGAGAGGAGGAGTTCAATTTGATTTCTGACGGACACCTTCCATTGAAACTTTAGAGAAATTTTGAAGCTATATATATGTATAAATTGTTACTTGAGATGGTCTATCAGTTCGATTTTAAATATTTCAAACACTAAGAATGAACATATCCTAACCGCCCCCGATTTTCCTTTTGATTGGTCCATCACATTTTGGCCGAAAAATTTCCTTCCAACTTTAGGCGAATATAATAATGACGTCAGTAATGCAAATTAAGCTGTCAGTCAGGTAATTGTCTCCCAGAAATCATCTTCATCAGTGAAAGGAGACTTCTCCCATTCATCAGGCAATATTAAATTGACCTGTGCAAATATAGAATGCTATGAATAACCTATGTGAAGTTGGCATAACTTACATCACCAAGAAAATGAAAATTATAAGGCAGAAAGTAAGCAATGGGTATAAGAGTAGAAGGAGGCTATATAGGAGAAAATATTGATGTAGTTGGATCAGCAAGGGGATAGAAAAGTAAATTAGATCCAGAAGGAGTAAAATGGTTTTCTTTGCAAGTGAAAACGTTTGGAATCAGATCCTCATGTAATCAACGACTTAAAGGTCTGAAATGCGTTATCTTTTACCAATTAACTGAAGAGTTTAAAAGATGGTTAATTAATTATCTCATTTTGAACTCAATGTGATAACCAGAACGAAACCAGGTAGGTCTAATTGTGTGATAGTTAAAATGGGCAATTTTACTGCATCAGATACGGGATGTTAATTTGGATAACGAAGGTAGACATTGATCAAAATACTTAGTGTCGGTAGCCATGCATTTCTATTACTTTCAATTTGAAATATATTAAATTGAGAAGCACTTACCCTTCAATAATTGATCCATTATAGATGGATGCCTGAGGCTTTAAATTAGTGGGTATAATAAATACCTTTAAACAATACAGAATTTTTCGTTTGGAAAACCAGAGAATTTTTGAATTCGGTCCTTTTTCTACAATGAAGACAATTATGCAATTTGAATTAATTTTAAATGAAAGGTAAAAACACGAAATTACGTATCCTTTAATGTATTTGGATTGGCAAATGGTGGAGGTCATCCAGATGGGAGAAATGATTTAATCAAATTTAATATCAATATTTTTCCTGTTAAAATATTTGGACATACAATAAGTGGTCAATGAAAGTATGTTACAAGTAAATAAAAAAATATTATTTATTGCTTTTATTCTACTTTTTAATTGTTCTCGATTGTATTAAAAATTATTATTTCTTTATCTTCACATTCAAACAATGTCGTTTAGCTGGAGGTTCGTTTCAATTCGCAGCTTATTTACTGCGTTTCATTCAAAAGATCAGGTCTCAGGGTTAACTCTGGTGTGAGTTCCCTATTTTTAATTTTAAGTAAAAATTATTATATTACTGCTTTAAATTATGATAAATGAGGGATTTATTTTTAGTAGGTTCATTAATACCAGAAAATTGCATTGTTGCGATCTTTTTTAGAAGGAATATTTAAAAGGGATATTTTAGAAAGAAGATCTCACATATTGTGACGTTTTACTGTGTTCTGCCTATTACTATTGATAAGGAGGTTTATATAAATGTGAAAAATATTCAATGCCGCACAGAACTCCTTTATAGCTAATTGAACTAGTTAATATTGGTATTATATTATCTTTATAAAAAATATTTAAGGAATTCCTCAGAGAAAACTGTTTTGCAATATCTATACACACCCTAACTGTTGAATACAAATTAATATTAATATTAAATTAATATTAAATAGCATATAAATTAAAAATGCAACACTTAATATAGCTTCTAATGTTTGTAAGAGGTTTCTAATTTCCTGATTACAGACATAAATAATGTTCGAAATACTATGGAATATGTGTTATTTTGAACTCTACACCCCATTCCTACAATCCTGCTAAGAAATCTAGATCGGTAACTAATGCGTAACATGGCTTAAATATTCACTGTATTATCCCTTTTTGTGCCCTTTCGTGTCGAAGTCCTCGGCGCAAATGAATATGCCCCGGCCTTCTGACCTGAATTTTGGAAGATAAACACCAGGTCTCCCCTAGCTCTCTGCCGTTTTTAATTGCCCTTTCAAAGTTGTAACATAAGCAAAATAATACCGCGTGACATGTTCATTTTGGTCTTTAGGGTTTTTTGCGCATAGTACCTAATAAGTTACACTACTGAATATTTTCTCGTCGAAATTTATGTTGCTTTAAACCCGATCTCATATATATGCTCTCGTTGATTTTATGTGACTAAAATTTTGCTTCGTTATCCATACAAAATTATAAATTTGATCAGATTATGCGCTTCATGAAAAACTAATTTATTACCCTTTAGATGTCTTCCGATGTATTTCATTTTTAGTACTGATATTCACTACTACCATGGTGACAAGAATAATTAAGTCGCATATGAAACCAACCATAAAAACAGCTGAAGTCGATTGAATTAATTATAACGTAACGTCACTAACAGGATCTTGCACAGACAAATTCGAGTGTTTATCAAAAGAGAATTAGACAGCGAGTTAAACATGGAATCGACATCATCAAAACGGCTGATGATAATCCATTAATTATGTATGTGTTACTTTTATTTATTCAGAACTAGATAAACAAAATGAAAATGAATGTTTAAAAAATAAACACGCAAATTAACTATCAGATAATTAGATTCTTTACTGGCTTTAGTCGTATTGAAAAAGGAACGTATAATTAATAAATAAACTTACTCTGCATTCTGAGTAAATTCGAGCTTGTTCCGAATGGATCAGACATAGATAAATTGTCTTACTTAAATTACCGGATATTTGAAGTTGATTTTAGCCAAATATTCCAGGCTGTCTTTTTCGACTCACTCCTAATAAGCTCATTTATATTTATGCTTAATATAAAAACATAACAACTCAATGAACAGATAAATCGACATAAATAACAATTGATGTACAATTTCTGCACTTATTTTTTGACTGACGGCAATTCTTCAAGGTAGCAGGTTCAGGAAGTTCACAAAGTTCGTATTAAAAAGTGCGTATAATAAAAGTAACATTTTCCGAAAAATAATCAAAGTGTAATACGTATAAAACTGTCTTAATATATAGCATGTAAAATGTTATTTCTATTTGATTTCACCTTGATAGTGCATGCGCAATTATAAATGCATTATCGCTGCTAAGCATTTGCAATATGGACATGAACTCAAACAACCTACCGATAATTTGTAGAGATTAGTAATTTTAGGAGGCAAATTCGGTGCCTGGAAAAACTAATCTCTTTAATTAAAACTGCTCAAGATGGATTTCAAAACAATTGTTAAAATTAATTGAAAAGAGACGGGTTTTGGAATCGTGAAGATAACTCACATGGGATGGAATATATCGCCTATGATTTAGAAAAAAACCTAATTAAAATTTGTAAATGCGTTGTAAAAATTAACATTGTATAATTTACAGAAATTTCTGAAGAAGATTTACTTTAATGTACGGTTAATTTTGGGTGAAATATCAATATAATTTTTATGGGTTTATGTAGAAATGCTTGTGGGGCGCACAACGCTAACAAGGCTGATTGAATCACGTGCGCTAGAGCACACCACGGGAAGTGCGGCCATGTAACCGGTCACGTTGAGAACAAGCGCGGCGTGTGTGCAGAGACCTCCTCAACCAATCAGCAATCAAGATCCCTGCAGCCCAGCACGGTTTTGTATTTAATGACTAAGCTTTTACACAAAAGGAAGCAACGAAGTGGTCAATAAGCCCTCTCCACTCAGCATCTTTCTGATTCTTACCACCTTGGGCATAACTTAGCTAATTCGGGAGTGAACTGATTAAAGAGGACTCTGCTAGAGGCTATTCGGACTGCTTAGGAGGATTACTTAGGTGTAGCAAAAAGACTTATTGGTGTAGCATCCGCTTTATACTGTGAAGGATTGATTTTGCTGCATGCCCACTCATTTTTGGTGGGCTATTTCCGAAACTGGTACGTATTGCTGCAATACCTGATATTTTACAGAATTAGAATTATAGGTAAATAAATGCAATGATATAATATTCAATCAGTTATAATCAAATTAAATTGTTTTTATTCTTGAAACATAAAGTGGATATTCGATAACTGAAAATAAAAAAACGAGTCTTAGAGCAATATGCAGAGTTCAGGATTCAGATTTAAGAAAAAATAAAGCCATCGAGCAGATTGTTAGGAAGACTGAAAACAGACATTCCCTGCTAACCTGTGAGCCAGAAGGGAAGCACTTGTCAGCACGCAGACCATTGAGCAGCTAGAACATCGATATGGTTGACCTGAACCACACACCCATGACAAGATAGTATCTTCCTCAAACTTGTTTCCTCCCTAATGTATTACGATTTGCAATTGTTGAGGAGGGCAAACGGACGATTATGATGAAAAAGGGATTCATTCAATTAGTAAATCAAATGTTGATTTCCGGAAGAGAGTATTTCAGATCTAGAGGTTTGAACACCACATTCCTTCACCCTCTAATTGCCAACAGCCTGTGAACTATGTGACTTAGTTGTCCGCAAACGAGATTTATCTGTTTTTTTAAGTCAACACTGTAAGGCAAGGAAAAGTTGATCGCTTTGTATTTCTTTTTCGCACTTTTCGAAATGTAGTGTCCTCTTTACCGACTTTCAATTTCACATGCTTCGTCCGTATTCTGTTGATTACAATTATTAATTTTCATTTTCATCAACTCCGGGTTAATTTATGTTGCTATTTTTAGACATGATTCATTTTGTTTCATTCAACACATCGACACTAGGAAGATAATTACATATTTTCCTCTACCACTTAAGCGAATTTTCCTTGGATCTATTTTCGTTAAAATTTCTGTGCCTTACTCTCCTTGCCCAAGAGGATGTTTTTAATTAATGTCTTAATTAACTTACTAGATATTTCTTTCATGCATAAATGAGAGGATTAACAGTTGTAATAAAATAGAACACGTGATACAGATTAAAGGGAAAATAAAGTACTGTTGAGGGCGATCCTTTAATGAAAAAAGAGTAGGGGAAGATTTTTAGAGAGGGCTTTAAATACACTAGGCAGATGACAGAGATATCATTGATTGTGCGTTGATTATAACAGGAGCTGAGTTGATCACGGTGGATTCAAGTTGGCCAGATGATCTGGTTTGTTTAGAACTAGTCGACTGAAGCCGGGACTGTAGAAAGTGTTTGTTAAATAGTAGGAACCGAAGAGATGTACTGGTTACCGGGGCCTAAAATGGCGATATAATTAGAGGATACTGATGTATTTAAGGCTGGCGAAGACATTCAGAATTCCTAAACACCACTGATGATCTCTCTGAGTGTTTAAGGGCAAGTGCATGATGATTAAGAAGTTAAAGAGGATAAATTGGTAAGCAGACTGATTGAGTCTTCCAGGAGGCTTTATAGTTTGTCGACACATGATTAGTATTTCCTACTGATATCTAGGATGTTCACCTTATTAGACTGTTAATGGTGAAGTGGTTAAGGTGTCCTTCCCAAAGTCGTAATTTTATCACTATTTGTATCCCAAAATTTAGATGATGGGAAAAAACTGAACATGATCCTTCAGTAGGTACAATTATGATCGTATTTGAGGTATCAGAATGTAAATTGATTTTGACGGCCGCCCTAAATACATCGCAAGTGTATGGCAATAAAGACTAATTCCACATCGTATAATCGATATTAATTCTGATTATGAGGTGTCGAAATCATAAAAACAGATTTGAATTAGTTTCGGTCACTCATAAAAGACTACGATTAATGATCACATGAATACAACCCCTTTAAATAGAAACGGAAAAAGTTTGGTTTTAGAAGTGACATAAACAGTTTCTCAGAAACTTGATTGATGGATCTCTTCCCATTAAAAATCGAAACAATAGAGCAATTAAACGTTTTTTATTGACGAACTTCTGTTTTTTAGGAGTGTATGGCATTCATTTACTTATATAAGCATTGTCTCATATTGACTAGTTCGATGAATTTGGCATTTGTCGGGCTGCATTAATCTTTTATTACATATTATGATATATAATAAGTTTTTAATTAAAGGAAAGTAATGTAAAGTAACAAATAACAATCCCAAAAATAGCAGTAGAGAACTTTTTTGAACTACATTTTCTCAAGAAATCTGTATAAGGTTATTTATTAGTTCGGAAAACAATTTATAACTAAACGTTGTTTTCAGTACATAAGGGGAGATAACATTAGATAAATGCTAATATTGTGAAGGAAGGAGTATTTAATAATTCTTAAGCCTCCATTTTCTCTTTGACAGAAAGTCAATTGAAGCATGAAACGAAATTGGGAGAGGTGAGATGAAGGGAATTGAATATGAAATCATGTCACCAAAAGTTTTGCTTTACGTGATTTCATTGGAATACTCCATTTTCTTATGTAGGGTATAATTCACATTGTAATATCAAAATGTATGCTTGTTCAGTTTTCAGATTCTTGGTTATTGCCCGAGTTTATGTATATATATATATATAAGCCATTAATAAATCAGAGCGAATATTAACATTCATTCTAATGAAAATGACGCTTGGGGAATTGATGTGTGACACATTCTATTTTCAGTTTTCTCCGAGTTAACATTCTATTTGTGTCGTCCTTAATTTATTTCTTAGAAAACTCCCCTCTGTCTATGAGCTGTTTGTTAAAGCTATCAAAATAGACCTACGCGAATGGAATATTCCCATCTGAATCTACTGAGTAAATGTATCTAATCCCTTCCAAATTTTACGATCGACTGAATTGTGATTGTAATTTCTCAGTCCTGAGATGGGATTTAACCATTCCGGAGTTTTTAATTAGGAACTAGATATTATAATATTAAAATGAATTGGATTGACTGGTAGAAAAATTAAGTAATTCTAAAATAGGAAGCCATTTCTTAGTTACTGTAGCACAGAAAATATAGACAAAACTTCTAAATCAAATACTTCAGCATAAATTTAAAATGTACTCAAATAATGGTCGATAATAATGAGTAAAATTCTGTTGCATTTAGTGACAAATATTTCAAGGTAGTTCATTGAAGTGAGAATCAAGTATTACTTAGATCTGGGAATATGAAAGTTGGAGATCAGTCGCTCGCAGAGCGAATGAAATTGTGAATCGCAAAGAAGCTGTTGGATTGATACTTCTTTTGCTACGTACTTCGTAAATATCTCATTCAGTTGTGCCTGGGAATTAGAATATATTATTGAATCCCACTATAACATTTTGCTTGAAATTATAAGTAGCTCAACTTACATTTATGATTCCTACACAACCTGAAACGCGATTGGTCTGGAGTTGAATTAAAACCTTAACAAATGCACAAAACGTTTATGAATTTTTGGATGTTTGGATTAGAATATTGCATGCGCAAACTTACTTCCTCAGTAACCTCTTTAGAAACCGCAAAGTCGTTGACTGAGTTCATTATGTCACCAGAAAAATTGAACACGCTGGAAAATATTTAATTAAAAAGGAAAATAATTATATTAGTTATTTGTTTCACATTTCCAATCATACAATTTATGAAAAGCCCTTTTAAAAGAAGAGTAACTGGCAACATGTAATTCAGTAAAACTTACTCTATCAACTCTTGGTAATCCCGCTCATCTAGAAGTTCACATGTTGATGGTTGAAGAACATGCATACTCCTAACAAGACCTTCTATAGGTGATTTAGATATGAAATTTGCAATAAAAATAATCAGATCATTCAATTTTATATTCCGAGTTCTTTCAAAAGCTGCGTTTTCAAACAGGCTTAGAAATGGATCAGCGAATCTATTAACCTGATTAAAACAGAGAGTTATTTATTATTCATTCGTTAACATTAGAAGTTAAGAATTATTCAAACCGCATTTCTTGTAAGACAAGGATGAATAAAACTCACTGAATCTATGTTTTCTCCAAACATGCATTTTCTAACCACTTCTGATGGCAAACAGATATCAATGAGCGTTCCTTTACCCGAAACTAAGGCTAATCTCCTTAGAGCACCTAACTTCATCCATATTTGATCTCCTGATATATTTAAATTATTCAAATATGTTGTTCTGAAATATCGTTTCCAGTCTACGAAAGAGGTTTCACTTTGTCCGGTTGATATAAAGCCGATTGTATAAGGAATTGTAAATCTTTTTGCTGATTCAAATGCCTTGTAGCCTTCGAAATCGGAAAGAAGCTCAATGAATCTTTTCTGATTTATAAATCCAGATGGCGCTTCTTCTTGATACTATAAAATAAAGAACATTGAAAAGATCTCATTTTTCAGCATGATAATAACTGATAGTGCAGTATTAACAATATGGCGCCATGAAATATCTCTTCAAACTCTGTATGCTCTCCAACAAAATTTACAACTTAAATGCTTCGAACTTAATTCTATTTGAAATCGACGACTCAATTTGCCTATGACTTTTATAAGGTACTCTAGGGAAAGAATTAACCATCAATAGACACCGTGAAGTTACCTCGAAGCTTATGAATTCTGCAGATCTATTATTTAAAAATTAAACATTGAATGTCACTTTTTAAGTAAGAAAGCGTAATTTACTTGATTCTTGAGCTTGGAAAGTGATTTTATCAGGTCAAGCTCCAAATAGTGTTCTTCTGGAGGTTTTTCAAAGGGATTGATAGTAGGTAGTCTTCTCAGTTCGAAGATGTTCCCATTCTAAAATTGTATTATTTTATCAGGCAAAGTTTAACGGTTACTTCTTGATTTGCGAAAGTCTGGTCATCAGCCACTAAGATTTGATACTTAAGATATCCACCATTTTCGATGGTAGCCAAAACATACTTTTCAAAACGATGTATTCTAAAGTAGAGTTTTCTATAGAAAACAAACCAGAACGGAAAATTACAATTCTTTAAGATCATTATGTTCTTTTTCAATCCACTTTGTTACTTCATCCTGAAAATCAGCAACATTTTTATCAAATTCTGTTAGCATTTTAACTCCGACTTTTCGTATCAGTTGTAATCGGAACGCTACTCTTTCAGCTAGATAAAATGTTCTTTGGTTATTGAAGGGATGTTACATGTGTAAAAAGCACATAAACTTAGAACTACCTTCATCCTTTAACAACTTTAGTTTAATTTTCCTTTCCATTTCGATTTCTTCCAAACTTTTCACGTCAATAGTAGAAATGTTTGACGTTCCAGCTAAAATAATTAGAGAAAATAACGATATATGTTCAACCTGACCCATTTTTGGAAATAATATTTCTTCGATTTGGTTTTTTAATATAGTATATAGTATATATATAGTATATACTATACTATATAGTATACCAACTGCATTCTACACTCTACCACTGTTATTTTCCCCATATAAGTGTATATCTCACCACTACTTATTCTCATCACCTTTTTCCTGATTACCCATATACTCGCACTCATTAATAATCGCTTTAAAGTTTTATATATCCTTTATAACGTAATATAATTAGTGCTAATTAATTAATTCAGAGAATATAAACGCTCTAATTCCTATTCAGATGTGCTCTTTGAGCATCTTTCTCTAGCTGTGAGTTTTGTATGAACTTGAGTGAACTTCCCTGCGTTAAAACATGTTAGCCTTATCACCTGCTGACATCCTGGCTATTAGGAAAAATGTGCCTGATGTGGTTTACTAACCCTCTAAATTTATCAAATGGCCCATCAGCTTTGAATTCCGTAAAAATGGAATCACTCAGAAATCGGGGTTAAGTTCTGAAATTTGAATACTGAACAGTAAAACACGAAGCAGTGGACTGCACCCGAGAAATAAAAAGTGCATAACTTAAATCTAAAGATCGGATTTTGGAGGACTTTTTCGAAAACTTAACTTTATTTCCTATATGTATCCAATCCTCTCTCAAAAATAGGTCGCTTTATTAATGAATTATGCTTAATCTCTCATATAAGAACGGCATATGTTAACTTTTATGCCAAAATTAATAACTCTCTGTGTGTGTTCATTTATTAGAACTTAAAGGGGGATAACAGCTAAAAGAATCCAACGTAAATCTATTTGACCTAACTTTTTGAAATCATCTTAAATAACCCTAATCTACTAGCCCATCTCACCGATCCTTCAGGCTCCAAAGTAATGACTCAAAATTCTGATTTCTCTCATCAAAGCATTGAATCAGCATTATCATAAATCTTAAATGGAGCCAGTTCAAAGTAAAATTAAAATAAAATAATATATTAAATGCTTTAGTCAAATACTGAATTTAAATAAACCATTCTTTATGAATTTCGTTTATGCTATAATTTAATGTAAACAAACAAAAGTCCACATTTCTGTATTTTTGGAAAAATTAACCTCTTAATGGAATCCACATTTTCCAACTAAGCGTGTACTGCCTGCCACCATTCTCTATCTAGAATAATCTCGTCATTGTAGGAAACAATACTTTCTCCCAAGATAGGCTTTCTATCTAATAATGTTCGTTTTCAATTTCTTGACTTTATTTTCTTCATTATCCTTTTATTAGAACTTATTTTTTGCACTGATCATTGCACTGTGAGTGAATCGTTGTGAACTGTATGATATTAAGTAAATCTTCGCTAATCTAATCTTCATTTCTTGGATGTGAAAAGTCGAATAAATCGAGATGGCATGACTAATTACGAATAAATCGACCTACCAACAAGATCTGAACAATCACATGAAACTGAAAGTCAAACGACAGAGAGTGAGCATTAGAACAGTACAGTTTTCATTGTTCAAATTATGAGAAAATAGATAAACAGTGCTTTCGAATAAATATGAAGTATATATTTTCTTGCAGAATGTGCTATTTATTTTCTAGTCCTTCCTCGTTTCATACCCAAGGAAAACTGTTTGGAACATTCGTCGAGGCTCCTCTCCTTTAGGATTTGTCTACTATTGTCTATCTCAAAGTGGATAATAAAATTCAAAGGCTCACCAGAACACGATTCGGCAGATTAAGCTGGGCCTGTATGGCTGACGACAAATGAGTGCTGGAGTACTGATATAAAATTTTTTTAATAAGCCTCACATATTATTAAAGGAGAGTAGGCTTAACCTCCGGTAAGTCTGCACAAGAAATTGCTAAATTTCACTGAATTCAAAATTACCAAAATAAAAAAAATTAAAGTATCTTAATCAAAAAGCTGACTTAGGTAGGTCATTGCAGATGTGAAGCAGATGTTCCATGAGACAGAAGTTGTGGTTTGGATGTAGAATCCTAGTAAAAAATCTATCTCGCGCTTACTAGAAAATGAACCACAAATAAAAGGCGTGAGAAAAGGTTAAATAGTTTGCTTGGATGCTCGGTGTTATCAACCCTTTGCAAACGCGTATGAGAAGACATTGGCGAACAGACTATCATCGAAACGCAGACATTTCGCAAACTGATAGAATTTCTTGCCCAGCAGATGGCTATTACGAGAGCTATGTGAAAAGAGGGCGGTTACGAAGTAATTTGAAAATATGCCACCAGGAAATTTAATGTTACCATAATGAGATCTAATTTAAAACATTATAAAAGGAAAGTAAAATGCGGACAAACTGTCGATTTCAGAGTCCAGATGCAGTTAGACTTTGATTCTCAACTTACTCCCCAGACCTTCTGACATTGCTTAGATCGCTTCTATCATTATTTCTGCTTAGACGTTCTCCATGACTAAAAGTTTTAAATGTTTTTTCTTTGCCATGGATAATAATAATCATTTATGTAAAGGACGCGCCATAGGACATTCCGTTGGCCGGCATGACTTGTTCTTTCTTCTCGAGTTTGGCCACAGCTAGTGCAAGACTTTGTTAACTAAGATTCCGATCTCCGCTGATTATATCAGCTTCAATCAACGACCTGGAACGACCGATAATAGTGTTTGTTTCAACATCCCCATTTCGATTCTATCAATCTCGGAAGGCTTACGCCCCAGCTTAACATAACCGGAACCACATATAACTCTGACGGAAGAAGCATCTCCTTTTGACACCCGTGCTTAGCCCAATTACACTCTATCCCTTGGCACCTTGTTTCGACATATATCGGGCTTGAGGTAATGAAATTTTTGTTGCCAATTACCATTTTATAAGAAACCTGAGGTATAAGGTAGTTAAGCGGTCAGAGAATCTATCAGTCTGGTATTAATGAGCTCGCCTAACGGCAGTTTGAGCCGAATGCGGCCATTCAGTCGCGGTAATTTTATTAGTGACCCTGTTATTTATGAATGTTAAATCAGATAGTGCAGAAAGATTATCATTTGTCTGAACGGACAACTATCAAAATGTTAGGTTTTGAAATATTTTCCGAACACAAATGGATTTAAATTATTTAAGTAATCTCAAAAGACAATTTACATACTTTATAGGAGATAACATAGTAGGAGAATTACAAATAAATTAAATTTTAATTTTACCAATTTCCCTTTGGAATTTCGGCTTTTTATGAATTAAATTGAATTGGCAGGAAAGAGTTTAAGACAAACAACACTCGCCCCAAATATACCATCAAGATAAAATGCGAATAAATTAGTTAGAAACTCTTTCACTTGCTTTGCATTAGAATTTTTGTAGATAAGGTTCCATTGTAGAACTTTTAGATGAGTTCTACTTGCCGTTTGCTCTCATTCTATTTACTCTAAGTCTCCGGTCCTTACTTCCAATTTTCTTATTACTTGCCTTATCTATATTATGCACGTTTACAAAGATGTATTTAGGATGCACTCTCTACAAAAGCTTTACCTCTCTTTCTAGTCGCTTTGACCATTTTACTTGGCTGAGATCTAGTGAATTCTTTTGACTTCTTTGGACTTTCTGCCTGAATAATCGGATTTCCACTTTCATCTACTGAAAGCCCCAGTTTAGTTTGTTCTTCTGTCAGCTAAAATAAATGGAAGAAAGAAGTAACCAAAATCGGCAGTGCATTGAACAAATTAACGAATAAAAATAACTCTAATTCGAAGCAAATCTAGGAGGCAACTCCAATTAATTTTTATTATATTCTTCTATAATTATTTATTTAACATGAGGCTTTTTCCCTTTTCGTAAATATTAGCATATTGCAAATCTAGGTACAGGATACAACTTCCCGAAATCGAAGGTTAGAGATATATTCAAATATGTTCACAGGTTCGTCCGTCTGAAACAACAGCATATAGGATTTTAATTTGAGTGGTATTAAATATGAAATCGAATCTATTGCAATGATTCCAGTACCTTTTGACGGTAATTAATATTGCATTTCCATCCTTACAAAGATCGAAACGAATTTCACTGAAATAGTCACCTTTGATTGAGAAATGAGTAAATAATGTTCGAGCATTATTAGAATATCATAGTTTAGCTTGTCGCGGTAGACAATAAGCAACTTGGAGGTCCTCATTATTAAACCACTAACCGTAAATGCTGGGATGATTTATGGAAGGAAGTAAATAGGTAATAGCTTGGTTTCTCAGCGAACTGCAAAGTTTGGCTGAGCTCCCGTACTTCTAATTTTTTTAGATCTTCATCTCACAAAAAAGACCGAGAAAAGAGGGTGTTGGTCAGAGAGTTTTATCGAGAAAAGTGAAATTTTTAATGGGAGAAAGATTTGTTTACTGCGATGAAGATGCGATAGTTGGATAGATGTGGTGAGTGTTCGCAGGGCTGTTCATATAGGTATATAGGATTGCACTTTTAGGGAAAAATGAGAAAGTATTGAAATACAAAGATTGATTCTAATATGTTAGCATAAACGACAATTGGGAGGTGAATTTGTCATAGCACCCATCATACAGACGTCAGCACGCCAGCACGGACATCTTAGGCAGGCATTTGCGCCGGTGACCAAAACGAACTTTTGAGGAATGTGTAAAAACACAGGTTGGAAAAGATGCTATTTAACTATATGTACTGACTACAATTCGAACGCTCATAAGACCCGTTAACTTAAAACCTTTATGTCGGATGTAACTAGCGTGTAAAGAGGAAATTGGCCATGGAACCACTCCTCTTTTTTCGCACTACTCGATGCGTACATTCATATTATTATCCTAAATTCAAGGTTGCTTAACAAAATATGGGGAAAATTTTTCTCTGAATGAATTCATCAAAACTAAATCTAAGGTGCTAAAGAATGTCAACACGCATAAGAGTTCATCAGATCTCTACAATGTATTTAAACTTGAAAGCTATTCATTCTCTTGTCCACTTCGCATACTGTACGCAAAATTTAAATAAAGAGATTTACTATTTTGTATAAGAAAGGGAAAAACACTACAGATTAAGCGTCCAGTCACTCCTTTCCGCTAAATCGGCAGCCCTAATGTTTCCTAAGTCTGCAGACGGGAGAGTGCCTTAATAGGAATTATTGAATTAAAAAGAGAGGAACTTTGTCAGTTGGGTCAATTCCACGTAGTTATACAGCTTAGTAAAATATAGGGATTTTCAAGCACATATTCTGTGTAACAAGTTTAATACCAGGTAAAAAGCTGACTGATTCGTTAGATCACTCCAAGTATAATGAGTGATACTTCAAACACTGTTATCGTCTATTTTACAATAACATATCCGTAGAATTGGCGATTAAGTGGTCAAATTTAGAGTATTAATTGTTTCAAGTATGTCATGATTTAAGTACTGGCCTTAAACTTGCCTTCATTTGCACCATTTTGAGAGCGCAAGTTGAAATTTCATGAAAAAAACCAATTTCTTTTCTTTGAGGATTTGGAAGACTCCCGAGTAAGTAATGATTTGATTGTGGAAGCAAAGGGGTCTTTTTCCCTTCTGAACGTTCAGAATGTCTCGATGTTGCTTTCTTTTCCGGCACAGATTTCGCCCTTTTCAGATCATCAAAATGTGATTTGCCACCTAAAGTATGTGAAAATTCAAATGAATATAAAACATAATACTGGTATATTATTAGCAGTCGAAACTGTTACCTGCCATTTTCAACAGTTCATCTGAAGACAACGCCTCATTTGTTATGAACATTAAATTTGGTGAGGAACCCTTCGATGTCTTGTATACATCTGGCACGTGGAATAAAGTTACAGCATTCCTTTTGGTTACAGACGTCTTTGAAATTGGTTTACGTTTTAGTTTTGTTTTATCTGACTGTTCGGGTTCTTGTTCCAGAATTTTTAGTCCGGGAGGCTAATCATAATATACTCATCTTTATACATTTAAGATAAAAAGGAAATAATGATTGTTTATTAATTGCTGCTGATCGTGGAAGATTCCCCTTAGATCAATATAATAATTTATTTTAACCTCCTCCTTACCTATTTAGGTATGTGATAGTACTTAAAACTTCATATTTAATAGCACATTTAGTCACAAAACTATCCAAAGCTAAATTTCGCCTAAAATTTAGCTAATGTTGAGGTATTAATGTTATACTAATCTCCTTTAGAACATGGAAATGTGTTCTTAAAGCAATTACAAAAGCATATTCGTTGACCTTTTGTTAATATTTACGAAATTTGATATAGATACGCCATTGATTTACTAACCTTAAACAGCGGCAGTTGATTTTTATTTTCACTATTGCCAGAGTTTTCAGTTGAGGAATTAGGATTTTGATTTTCCATGGTTTCAAATAGCTGGAAGATTAATTGATCCCTTCTCTGCCAGTCGTTTAACTCAGCTTGCAGCATCAAACACAGATAATTAATCATAGTAACTTGTTCATTTAAACGCCACTGATTATTATCAGTCAAGTTTATTAGTTGATCCATATTTTCCTTCTTCCGTTCCTCAATTAAATCACAAAATTTCATCTTAAAATCATGCAACCACAAATGTCGGATTGCTTTTGTCTCTTCGTCCTGTAGAAGTTCAAATGGCGACTTGTTAAATTGCTAAAATTGATATATATTACTCGGAAGAATTAAGTAACCTCTTTAAAAGCATTTATTAATTCCTGCCTTATACTAGGCCGCCTCATGGAATCGATCATTGTTCTTTTGCCTTCACAAAGGTGTTTTAATATATTAATCCGTTGTTGATAAAGCTCAAATAATATTTTCTTTCTATTTGAGGTGACCAAATCTTTGAACCTATCTATAGTTTTGATTATTTTATCTGACAATATCTGAGGAAGATGAATACAAATATAATTGAGATAAAATTCAATTTACATCATTCAATTTTGGAACAAAACATAATTTGAAACTGGTAATTTCCTGGTTAGAATTAATAACTAAAAATACATTATCAGCAAAAGCCTACTAGAAACTTACGTCCATCTCTCCTCATGTCTTCTTTCCTACGTTCAGTGTTCTCTAACTATTAATGATATATCAAATTTTAAATGATCTTACTCGTTGGACGTAATCACGTACGCAATTCGAAACACTGGAGTCAATGGATTCTCCTAATGAAGTTTGTATATCATAAATTTGGCAACCAATATCTTGGAAATACTGACGAATAATCGAAATCTCATGATCAGCATGCGCAAGCCTTAACGGAATATCATCACTGTCGCAATTCTCTTCAACGACCATTGAAAAAATTTCATTTTCATGAACACCAACAAAGAAAACAACATTAAAATTAAACATGTCATTTCCAGATTTTGTAAGCTCTAAATTGATTGGGAAATCGTTAATTATCCAACTCGAGGATGGGTCGTTTTTACTGAATCTTTTTAGTACCTATTTTATGTTTCTTACTTGATTTCTGTAGAAAGTAGTTTCAAGAAGCAGGATGCATCCATCTTGTCCCCAGTGGAACTTGGAATGTTTATTATTTGATAATTTTCTTAAAAAATTTTACAATAAATGTTACCATATGTTTTACCACTATCGTTGATTTTAATTTCACATAGTGGTTTCTTAAATATTAAACCGCGCGATTTGAAATCAATTCCTATTTGTGAATCGTTCGAATATTGCTGAAATGAAGTAAACACCAAGTATTGAATATATAGAATACTTTTTTCTCAATTCAATGTAAAGTTTACCGATAACTCAATCGCTTTGACGATTTTACTAAGTTCTATTTTGTTTTCTCCTTGAGCAATGGAAGACATAATACATTTTTCTTGTCCTGCCTCATTGGCATATCCAGAAGTATTTTCAGTCCATTCTCCACTCAAACTCTATGAAAATTAACTTAAATTTAAGTTACTTCATAATCATTATATATGATTTCCTTAAGATGATCACAGCTCAAGTTTAACGGTTTCTCATTTATAAAAATATGTTTCAGAAAGCGCATCGTCCATTCAGGAAATAAACTGCAGACATAAAAAAGTAAATTGATTTCTTACTATTTTGCAAAATTTCGGTGATTGATTAAAACAAGAGATAAGTTGAGAATGGCTAAAATGACATTTTCGTAAAGATCTTGATGTAATTCATCTTCTCTTAGGTTCTTCAACCGAGCGTTTTCTTTAATAAAGACTTCCATAAGGGTCCGTTTTCTCTTAGCTTTCCGCAACTTGTCTTGACTAATACGTTCCTATAATTTATTTAGAAAGAAAACAAAATCAAACCTTTTGTAGTTCACAGGCAGTTTCCATCAATTGTTGCTTTTTGTGAAGGACAAATTCATCTCTCGAAATGCGATTCCTAACTAAAATATATTTCCGCGAATATAAATCCCTAAGATGACTTTCAATTTCTAATTCCGCAGAACCCTTTCGATTTTGAATGTTTGAAAAAGTTTTCAGAATCTCATTATCCTTGAGAATAATTATATTTTAAGTAACTCTACCCTTCTCTGTGAAAGTGATTGATACTGCCTCTTGAGTATTTTCGAAGTTACTTCGGACAAATTTTCATCACGATGGAGAAGAGTGGAGGAGCGCAAATTATTATCCATGATGGAGCTTTCAGAAAAAAGTGAATAAAAGCAAGCACCATCATTTTTGCAACAAATAAATAAATACGATAGGGGAAATATTAAGTGAGGTCAATTTCCTTCTTACAATCTTTATCTATGTAGAATGTAAGTACAAATTGCTCTTAAATTAAGCAAAGGATCCTATTTTAAAACTCTCTAAGCGTCTGTTGAATGCAAGGTCGGGGTTTCAACTTATTAAAACTACCTCTCGTGTCTGAATTTGTTTTGATTTACACACATGTGTTATTTGATGACACAAAAATTAAAGTCACTTTCTAAGATTTCATAATTTTTTATTTTGAAAACATACAATAATTATACTATATTTGTAAGTAGGTATTAATATAGTAAAAGTTTATATTACTAAAGTCCCTTTAAAGTTTACTAAGCTAACTACATTTATTTAATTCTTAAAATTTATATGTTAATTCGAGCAGATATCAACCGACGATTATCGGACACTGTCTCACGGTGTTGATACGCCAATTTAGTAAGGCCTGGATGCCATGGTGCTAAAGAACGCTAATGTTATATCATGTGCAATGTTATTCGGATGTCCTTGCCCATCCAATCGTGAGATTAGGATGTCAGTCACCTCCGCAATGAATAATTTGATGATCGGCAATTGGTGCAGCCGCTATTCCTGATTTTGGATGTACTAGACGGGCTGGTTGAAGTTTCCAGATTGGCATGATCATGAAATTCAGTCAGTTCACTTATATTTATGTTCTTGAGATAAGGTGAGTTTACGAATTCGACTGAAAATCCTTACAAAGCCACATTTAAGTTCGATATCTTCAATAAAACTGGAGCTTTTTTAAAGTAGGTAATTTCATTTATATTTAAGTCAAGCAAAAATAAAATACACATTTTAAATGAATTACATAAAGCTTTCCTGAATATTTTTGACCGCCTGGATGATAACAGGATTACTTTAAAGTTTATTAAAATAAAATATTATTTAAGTTACATTATAAATTTAATTACCTTTTGCAGTAATAACTTACACAAAGCCTAATTAATTATTTGTCCATTTGGTTTCTTTGATATTTTGTGTAAATAATGAAATATCGTATTTGTTATATTTTTAACTCATGACGGGCCAGAAATGTGCATTTTAACTTGGAAAAACAACGGAAAAAGACAAGTGTGGAGTTCAGTAAAAGATAAAAGTGTTTGATTCGTAGAAATAAATGAAGTTGTGTAACAATATTAAAAGAGTCTTTTTCATTTGATTTTTGCATTCGGTTGTTCTCAATTAGCTTACGCGTCATTCCCTTTTCTGTGGTAATACGAAAAGCTAGAAGTCTCAGAAGTAATCTCATAGATAAAACTAATTTAGAAAGCTTAGCAATATTAAGACTTAACAAAGAAATCAATAATTCAATTCAGAGCATGTAATAATGAAGGTGAAACTCAATTGGAGTAAGCTTAAAAAATAGGTATAATAACAAAATATCTTTTCTCAGCGAGGAAATACGAAGGAAATTACATTTTAACATGTTTAGGAAACGTTGAAGGCGGGAGGAGATAATAATTTCTTTTGGCCGTTTAAATATTTGAATTTTTTTCTATTCGTTCCGTGAATTTCTGACCGAGTTTTTGACCTCGATGACTAATGCCCATTAAAACTTTTATTAATAAAAGTGTTCCGCCTTTAAATCTAATTTCATGTGTTCTACCGCTGTTTGGGAAAAGAAGTTGATCTTAACTTTGAAGTTTTGATTAGATTATAACGCAATTAATTAATAAATCAAAAGGCATTTATTCAAAAATCGTCATTTTCGGTATATTTTGACAATATTTTAGCCAGATTTGGTTCAGAAATTTATATATGAGTACAAATGTATATATATGGGTATATGGGTATGGGTATAAACTTAGGAGAGTGACTGGTGCCATTCGGTAATTTTAACGTAATTCCAGATACCTCTGAAATTAACCTATTAGATTTTTTTTCAGCAAATTGATTCTTTGAACATTGTTCATCCTTTAGTTCATGGTTAAGTGTTACTTTAACAGAAGAAAGAAAACTTAAAATAAGTAAGTCTTGCAGTACAGTTTATTAATCATGTCTAAAACGGGCAACTTCACTTTCATCAAAACACAACACAATTCAATTTTTCTGATTAGTTGCAACTTGATGTATTATCGCGTTCGGCCTAAAATCGTACAAACAGAGATAATTTTCCCCAAAAAATTACCGAATGTCAATATTAAGATTTGTTGGTGAGAAAGAAAAGCGAAATTTTAAGTAAATACTAATAAGCTAACTAACAATCGACCAAATGACAGCGTTTGGCTATTTGCGCCACAAGGCCAAACCGATAAGGCTGGATGACGGAGTGGCTGGCGAATAATAATAACTTTCGGTAAACAAAATAAATTTTCTGTAGTCTATACAACTGGGATAATTTAGTCCCGGTTGTCGTTCCAGTAGTGTTTATTGGCTTTTGAAGTGTTAGATGGGAAAGTTGAAGCTTCCAAGAGTCACTGGTATCCGACTACGACGAATGCTCAACAAAGGGAAATCGCATTTATTTCGCATCCATTTCTTACAGAGTCCATTAGAAATTGTTTTAGAATCTTTGACAAAATTTGCCCTTCCCTTGTATGTACGTGATATTCGCATTCCCTAACATTTATGGCCTGCTCTACTCTGTAGAATGTCATAACTCACTCGGAGATCCCCTAAGAAATTGCACTAGTTACAAATACTACCCAACAACGATACAATACAAATCCACCCAAACCACTCCATCAACACAAGATTTACGCTTTCGTATCTATAGGTTGATTTATATTATCCGCCATTTACAACCGTAATGTAATTAAACTCGTTCAAATAAAAGAGAATTAAAAGAAGCAGGAGTAAAAGGTGGAAACTGATGAATACTACATATTCATCATTATTTTGGGCAAAATATTATTTTCTTATATGCAACATCGGGTGACTGAGAGTTTTGTTGAACCAAAGTGACAGGGATGTTCTCAGTGCACCGTTGGACATTCTGTTATTTTGATAGACTGAACTGGCCAGTCTAGGCCGAGTGCGTTGCAATGTGGTCAAGCAAGAGTTTAGAAAATTCGTTTAGAGTTTCCTGAATTTAATCAGCGCAATTGCAATAAAAATTCTACACTTTAGACACTAAGAATCTGTTTTAAAAAGACAACATTATGAATATGTTCCATATTGTTTTGAAACTGCATTTAATGGAAACAAAAATAAATTAAGAATTCTAATTATTTAAATAAGAAATTTAAATCAAGCAATCATTTCTTGAGGTAAGAAGTACTACCGCAAAAAAGGATTGCGAAATTTAAATTCTGAAATCCCATCTTTTTGCCAAATTCCTTCACTTCCTATTTTTCCATTTAACTATTCCTTGTTTAAATATTGTAAACTGTCTGACTTGTTGTGAGTTTTTTAATGAAAAAATAAAATTAAGTAAAAAATGTCAATTTGCTATAAAGTTCATTTGATCTTTATTTAATTGACAAAAAGATCTAAGAGCAATATGCACTGGTTAAGTCTGACTTAACAAGGGGTTTGCAGAATTCGAGTTTTTCATCATGGGAGATCCTAATGCCGCTCTCTACGAAGGGTTAGCGCTCGAAAACGTCTTTCAAAACGGGCTTGATTCATTTCAATTACGTTAGCGAATATTTACAAAACTTGGTGATATTTTTGGGATTATAAACGATTTGAGTGTGCAACAACACAATCCATCAAAACTTGAGAAGAAATGCTAATGTGAAAGCATAAACT
>CAADRB010000069.1:51635-85435 GCA_900708905.1 Hymenolepis diminuta | reverse complement strand
TACGATGTCAGCTAACTCACGCAACTTCACTTTTCGATCATTCAAAACGATTTTATGGATTTTTTTAATGCTTTCTGGTGTTGCCGCCTCATTTGGACGTCCACTGCGTTCTTTGCGTCTCGGTGTCGGTGTCTCTATGACCACGTTTAAAATCAGCAAACCAAAGTTTTATTGTTGTTTCTGATGGAGCGGGGTCCCCATAACACTTTTCGAGCCATTGCTTCGCTTGAACGGTATTTTTTCCCATCAAGAAGCAGTGTAAAATGAAAACACGAAATTGTTTTTGATCCATTGTTTTGAAAATAGCAAAAGTAGCGTCACTCTTAGCACAATAACTCACAAACTAATGAGTAGCATATCATGAAATTTTAACAGCTGTCCTTTGAAGGTTAGTATTAACTGAAAAAAGGTGATTGCAATAAAACTAGCGCCATCTATGTATTAAGCCCGGGACTTTTCAGCTCATTTGTTATATTATAGTGGCTTAAATGGAAAAATCCATTCTTCTGCCGTTCTTACTGACAAGAACAACTTGCGTCATTAGCCAACCGATTCACCAATTGCACAAAAAATGAGCCGTTTTTGACTACTTCGATTTTTTAAATGATGTGTCGCATAAGAGTTTATTAAAACCTTCAATGTTTGGAAATGTAACGTATGTTGAGGAACTTCTGCCCTAAATCAAAATGAAACAATAACCCATTTGACGGTTAAAGTCTTTTTTAACAACATTCCTAGAGGCATTTGGAAATCTTTGGTTATAACTTAGCTTTTATTCCTCCTCCAACGAACGCGTTTCTCTACCCCCTCATCCCAACTTGTTAATGACCTCACCACCCCTTTTTTCGAAACCTGGGTCAAACTAACTATCAAAAAATTCATTTCTCCATATTCAATAGATGAGCTTTCCAAAAATGTGTATTTTTTTAATGCCACATTTCATATCCGGTTTAAATGCATCCATATGTAGAAAAAAGTGTGGACTCGAATTAATGGTGTTTAGGAGACCAATTAGTGGCCAAAGCACAGAGACAATAGTCATCTTACTCCATTTATATATTTTTCTGGCTTCCTAGATAACAGGTTGGTACTAGCTCAAATGATTTTATCGTGGTTGAGCTAACCTGAATTCCTTCGAGATGAAACTTACCAGAACTACTTTTGTTTTCGGCTTTTTAAGAGCATCTGACTTCACTAATTCGATGGTCTTAGCGTCCAAGAATTTTTTCATTAATTCACCTTAACTTTTGTATTAGTTTTCAAAATTATCGATATCTTTGCGAGATTCCTAAACATTTGAATTTCCTGAGAATCTAAATAGGGTGTTTTTTAATCAACTTGGACATATCGATGTGCCTGAGGGATTTGTTTTTATGAAGCAGATTGGATCTGAAAGGAGTAAAAGCTTAATTTTCTCCATATTATGTAATATAGGGTGTTTATTTAATCAAAAGTAATACTAATAGAAATTTAAATCCTTAACTAATAATTGATTTAACTAGACAAAACACTATCACCTTTATTATTTTAATTTGTTTGTATAGAATACCGTATCGGTAGACGGATATTTAGACAACTTTACTCCCTCCAAATGATGTTTAAATTTATTTGCAAACTTTCCATTTCGACTTCATAAGATTTTCGAACTGTTGTGAAATTTAAAAGATATCTGATAGGGAGGCGAAACAATGTTTTGCCGTGTACCGGAGGGAGGGGAGTTCAAAGTGTCATATTGCACAATCATCTTGTCACTTCCAAGTCATAACTGTAACGTTTGTTAATCTACATCTTCAAAGCGTTTTATTGGTCAACCTACATCTTTGTTAAATAAGAGGTAACGGGATTAATAGTTATCGGTGAAGAATAGTGTGGAAGGTAAATTTAACTGATTTTGTTCAAAGGAAATGTGATATAAATGGAGCTTCTTAACAATGGCTCCAGGACAATTTGGCTCTTTTCAAACCATGATCCATTAATGCAACCACTGGTCTTTTATTTTTAGATGGAATTCGTTGCCGTTGCAACTGCTGCTGTTAATCGGCATGTACAGTAATGTTGTAGTTATTTTACTGAGAAAAGAAATTTCATTATTCGGACGGAAGTTATTTTTAATGTTTACCGATAATTAGAACCAGTAATTAGAACCTGGCTTTTGGATGAATCACAAATTATTATCATCATTATGATCAGAGGCAAAATAATTTTTTTCAATCTGTAATTGTGGAAGACAACTAAGATCGGTTAACAGAAAGGTCAACGAATTTTAGAGTGATAACGAATAAAAATACCGTGAACAACGTCAAGGTATTAAATAATCTTGATTTATTTGATTTTTTACATTATTACTAAATCGGGAATGGTTCACGCTCATGAATTCAAATTTCATTCTTCTCCCCTCCATTGAAGCTATTATTAGTCTACGGTGCCCCCTGTTTATTGACGAGTGTTTTAATTATGATGGTCGGTCTTGCCACTTCAATTCATTTTACTTCCAGTGTTTGAGAAAAAAAATGGTCTCACACGATATTCAGCATCTTGCAGTCAACATAACAGAACATTTTGGTCAGCAGTGCTCCGTAATTTACACTCATTCATGGTGGAATTATTATTTATCATTTATTTTAATGATGCTTTTATTACTATTTTGCCTTTCTATGTAATTAAAGTTATGGTAAATAATTAATGGTATCCACGATTATACGGAATGCAAAAAATATGTCAAAATATTAGCAGTGTTATTTTGAATTGTTATAGACAGTTAAGATCAAAATCAGATATCAGGTGCTAGATATCGTATAGATTTATTTATTACCTTCGGCAAACCAAATATTTGTACAAAGTTTTATGATTGAGTAAGATGAAATTGGCAATGTTGGATATAAACTTTCACACAGTTATATCAAATTCACCGCTGTTACATAAATTGGAAAGTGAAATTTACTTCGAAAATGACCTCCAGGATTAAGTTTTCTAATTCGAGGCGGGATGAAAATTGTTAAAGTGGGAAAAGGTTAGCATAAAATCTCGCGAACCTTTCTCTTCAATGCATAAGGATTTGAAAGCTATGGAGTCTTTGTTCAATCCGCATTTTTGATACGATCTTTGAATAAAGAAACTTGTTACAGTAATTGGGAGCCTTCTTTTCAACATCGTATGAAGACGAAAACTTGCTAAATTTCCGGTAAAATTTGGGCCATAGAAGCAGAATCAGGGAATTATTAGATTCATGATTCATCTATGCTCCAGATTCTAGAGCTTTTTCCTATTTAATTTAAATTATAATGGGGTTTGTATTCGCTATTTGCCACCTTATTTCATTTGAAAAATAAGTGATATTACCTCATCTGGTTACCATTCCATCTTTCAAATTGCTTTTGGTGACATCTATGAGGGGAACATTGGAGCACTCTAGAGTCATTGGGGTTAGACTTAGGTTAGGAGGGGGAAAGAAGGATAATATTTCAGCAGAATATGTGAAGATCTGGCTGCCATAGGTTGATTGAAACCTACATCAATAATCGTAGAAAAGCTTTTTTATTTAAAGAAACTAAATATACTATTTTTTAAGTTAGAAATATAGGAGAATCAAAGCTTGAAGTTTAGTTGTCGTATGTAGCAAGCATTCCATTCATCGACGAACTGAGGCATTAGTATTTCTTTACGCTTCAAAAATATAATAATATGCGCATCAAGCTTTAAGCGATACATAAAAAAGGAATTTTGTTATTTAAAATCCATTTATTTTGAGTTAAGATAAAACGAAAGGGTATATGAAGTAAACCCGAATTAATTTTTCTGACTTGTCTTATACTAACGTTTACAACAACAACAACGGCAATTACTACCTAAAAATGAAAAAAATGGTTCATATTTTCTTCTAGTTACCCGTAAAGTTGAAATGCTTTTATAAAAAACTTACAGCAGCGAGGAGGACAACAAACGGCTCTACAACGGCAACAACCGCAGCACTTATTACGATGTTTTTTACTGTGCTTCTCCTTCTTGCCTTCAGAGTGCTCTTTTGCCATGATATATGGTAACCGGCTACAACTGTAATCTCAATGATTTATTAGGATAGAAATGCGCAATATCTCACATTTCCCTAAAGCTGATTAAAGCAAAGCGTGGTAACTGTTACGCGTGTGAAAATACCCTTTAAATTAGTTTCTTATTCTATATATAGTTGATATTTTTATATTTGCCCATTCTACCAATGAGATTCTTGAATAATGAATTGGGATAAGCACAAGTATGTAATTGCCTAATACTTCACCATTCGGTGTATCCATCTAGTATTACCAGAAACAAAGCTGGTAACAACGACTCTAACGAATCTGAAGTAATTATGATATGAGAGCATTCAAGTTTCATTAAGACTGGATACTTGTTAAGATCCATATTGTATATATAGCTATGTAGAATTTATTCTTTGTTTCCACGTAGATCCTAATAAATTATCTCTCCAAAACGATGGTCACATGAATAATCGAGTTAGCTCTTTCATTTAGCTGAGCTCACGAGTGAATGGTTATGATCTAGCTAACGCTGTTGTTAAGCCAAATATCAAAACTACCGGAGGACAACTGGATAAGTTTAGGTCGATTCTAAGATAGAAAGTGCCATTGATTTGAGCTTGAATAAAAAAGCAAATTGAAATGTTTATCGAACAATTTTTCCACAGTTTACTATCTCAACTAAAAATATATAAATTAATTTACCGATTTTAGGAATGCTTCTAGACAGTTGGTGCTATCAGGCTCAACTGGAAATTTTCTGCAAGAGGAAAATATACGCAAGGAATGAGGGTCTCTTTAAATGAAAGTGAGATGAAAGGGCAGAGACGGATTGATTAGTACCAGTCCAAACATGATCTTACAACCGATACATTTCTCTATCCAACGGATAGGTTCGTCAAAAATGAGGGCTTCCAATGCAGATTTTCTTTTTCGAAAAACTAAGCAATGAAAAGACGGATAAATCTAACGATGCTTCAAATTTGAAAAAACTGGTGACCCTGGAAACTCCATGAAATGGACTTTTCCAGATTTCGTGTTTTTCACTTCTAATACGAAGCTCCTTCCTCCTAAAAGTGAAATTTTTCAACGTGTTTAGATGTATTCCTGTGACATAAATTTGTAAGGAGTTTTGCATTGCCATCAGAAATAAATACAATATATAGAGAAAGTAAATAAGTACGCGCAACAATTTCAAGAGCCACCAGCTGCGGAATAACCAATCCGGACACAGTTGAGGTTGTCTTGCAACACTTTAAGCCAAATTCAACTCATTTTTTCAAAACATATTCTGCTCTTTTGTAACTTGAGCCCATTGTAAACAGTAATTAAGTAGGGATTTAACAATGTATCATATAAAATAATTCAATTATTGCTAGGCTAAAAAACAGATAATAATAACTCATGTGTGTTTATAAGATATGATATATTATCTTAATCGGCTGATGTTGATAATACCAGATAGCAACTATTCATTTTTCCCAGAGTCACACTATTTAAAAATTTGGAAATGTAAGTGATTTATGAGGATGTTTAATGCACATAAAATTGTATTTATAAATTCAGATAAATATACACGACGAGTATTTTGCAGATATTTTTTTGTGAAATATGTTTTTCCTATCTTTGGTGGCGTCCTACATCAAAATCTCTGATCTAAACGTATTTGCTGTCTCGTTCATTAAATAACAACACACAGACGTTCTATTGTGAACTATTCTACTCAACAGGTATCATATCCTTTGAGAAAAACACATTTTATCAAGTAGCGGTTCATCTGTATTATTTCTGTCTCTTCATGATATCCTGGTTTGCCAAGTACTAATAATCTCTATCTCTTGTTTTCATTTCGGGTTCCACAATTATATTTTTACAGAATGGGATTAATTTTAAAGTTAGGTTAACTAAGCAGCATAAGAAATTTCCCTTAGAAATATTTAAGAAATAATTGCGAATTTTCATGCAAAATGCGTTCAAACAGAATAACATGGGATATTTGAGGTCCCGAATCTCAATATCATAACATAATCTCATTAAGTTCACCAATTGGCAGTGATGCAGATATTACGCACTTTAAAGAGATATAAATAGAATAGAGTGCATAGTAAATATAGGAGAAGGAATTCACCTAAAAATGGTTTGTCGCCGCCCTTGCTTTGATGACTGTTGCTGTGCTGGATACGTTCCCATGTGTGTCCAGGCTCCACATTGTGAGTTAATTTACATCTTTTATAGAATTTTGCACCTCTATAATACACGAATGTTCATTAAGTCAGAGATTGAGATGATATTGGTCATTGAAAAATATCCAGCTGTAAGATTGGCCAGCTATATTATTTAAAGTTGGTCAACATGAGAGATTAATGAATGTGGGCTTCACATCAGATCGGGTCCAAAATATCTCACGTATTCTTAACACGTTGACTCCTAATGAAAGTAGGAATATTAGATTAGCTCAATACTGCCTGGGCTTTATTAATTGCTAATCTCTTGTTTTTTAGGTGAATGTCGTCGCCGACGTAATCGAGTCTGTTAATTACTATCTTTTATCGTTTTTATTGCCACAAAAATTGAATTTCATCCGTAAAAATTGTACTCTGGAATATTATTATTATTGCAGTTGATCGAAATTAAAACAATATTAACTTTATGAACTGGCTTATCTAATTAAGAAAATAAATTATTGTTGAATAAAAATTTTGTAAAATATTCTTGAAGTCAGAAGCCTTAAGAGTACTTTATTGAGGGCATTATATTACCTTTAAGATTAAAGGAACGAAATGTCTGAATTTTCAAATGAGAGCTTTGTTGCCAAAAAGAGAATGGGCAAGTGGCATAAAGAATTTATTAAGTGCATTTGGAAAGAAGTTTTTTCTCTAATTTGGAAGGCGAATTCATTCTAGCTAATGCTTATTATGGGTAAAATTTTGTAGGTTTTTAGAACCCCCGGCTGTGTCTTTTGCAAACAGCGTTGTAATATATTGTAAAAGGTCTTTTGAAAAAGACTATTCTTTTGCTAGATCAAGCCAATAACTGCATTTGTAATAAACTTAAATAACACGAAGTTAATATTTTAACGTATCTTTCAAATGCAAATAAAATGTCCTTCTGTAGCATAAGGTTGTATAAGACGTTAGATTTTGACAGGCACATATTATACAATAATATACATACTGGTGTTCGGATATTTCAAAATTGCATATATCTATTTTTTACTTGGATGTTTACATTTCTAGGCTTGCAATTACCGTCTTTATCGTAAACCTTACCTTATTGTTTAGTATTTCGAGTCTAAGCTAAAATCTAAAGACGTTTTAAGAATACTTTTTCGCAATGTTTCTTGTCAGTAACGTGGATTATCTTCCGTTGACATTTACAAGCACTCGTTAATCCCTTTGATTTTATCTGTCAATGCGAGAAACCGTCTCATTTCATGTTCATGTGGAAATGCATGAATCTAGAAGAAATCCAAAATGGTCTAACTCATTTGGTTTTATGGTCTTATACATTTATAAGTTATCTCATTTTTCATAAATGCATTTATGGAATGCATTTCTTAATCTTATTGTGCATTTATCGGATTCCGAACTTTAATTAAATTACATTGTATTCTCACAGTATCAGCTGATTTCTGAAAATGAAAAATCTCTAGGTCATCGAAATAACTACAAATCGTGTGAAGGAATGAATTTAAAATGCGTGCTTAAACAAGATTAGCAATTATCATTTCAGAATATTGCATATATATTTTTGTGGGAGTGTGGGCGCATTAAATGAATGTTTCAGGCTCACTTGAGGCAAAATACTTTGACAATTAAGGGATGGACTTGACCTCACATGAAAACTACAAAAGTACTGCCATAACTGCGTAAATTTCCCTCCAGATAGTATTGCAAATAATTAATTCAAGTAAATGAACAATTAAAAAAGCTGCGGCTTGTTTAAAAAATAATAGACAATTTAAGGTCGAAAAGAAAAAGGCAAAATATGACGCATGTATCTGAATTGAAATTACCATAGCAGCAACATCTCTAAATAATGAATGAGTCAGGATTTCATGAATTTGCATATTAAATTAATTATCAAGGCATAATGCAAGCTTTAATACGATTTGGAAATGTTACAGATCACATCCTAGGGGACCCCTCTCCTACATTGACTATCCAAAAGTAAACAAAATAGATACCAGTTTGCAAAATTATATACTCCCTAAGTTTTCGGCAAATATTAGTCCATTAAAGAACATGAATAGATATTCAAAAATGTGGATGACACTAAAGTATTCTTCTGAAATTCGCAAATTTTATTTTACGATTTATTTTGCTCTTTGTCGAATTAACATGATTCTTTTAACGGTATTTTAAAATATAAAAGATCAATTTCGCAATTTTGAAAACCAGCTGATTATTCAATTTTTGTCCAACGACCTTCTAAGAATACAAAGGCATTCAAACATCAAGAGAGACGAGAATGTTCTGTTTATATAATGCGTAATGCTCAGAAACAGCGCTTAATGGACTTGCTGATTTGATTATGGAAATGTCAAAACTATACTCCCCTCACTTTAAATATTTAGCCCGTTTTCGAATAATACAGTTAAATTGATTACGCAAAACCTCTAATATTATCTATGTCACAAGTTCATTCTATCACTTACAAGCTTTCAAATTTTATAAAGGACATTCAAATCTGAATTGACATATTTTACTCGATGCGTACCAACCACTTCGCCGTTGAGACCTCGTTGGATTGGTCCACTGTCACAGTTTTCTGAAGCAAATGAATTGCCTATGTTTAATTAACATCTCAGTGCCCACTGTAACAGTTAAATATGGTTTAAAAGTTCATTTAAATTTTTAACATGTGTCGAGTTTGGCTGAGTATTTCATTAAGCCGATTCGGGAGAGCTCGGGTGGCGGAATCCTCATAGGATAACTGACTATGCTGGAAGTGCCGGCACCAGGACTGTCGGTCGCGTTGGTAATTGTAATGGCCGTTGTAGTTGCCATTACCACGGTTGCTCACTAAAGGAACTTCTATAGTTTCGAGAAGATTAAATCTTTAAGTACAAATTCTGTCTGTTTAGGTATGTAATCATTGTTGATTTTTAAGCAAGGTATATGCGCATGTATTTATGCTCAAAAATTATAGTTTCATTTAATGAATTAAATTAACTGGTGAGGTAAATGGATTATATTTCTACATAAGTATGTATGAGTGATTAGCTGACGGCAACATTGAGTTCAATACTTTTTCTAGTAATAGTATCAAATATCGCCTTCAAAGATTATTTTTCTGATACCAATTGAAAGAATGGTGGTCGCTTCTATAATATCTGCAATGAAAAATAAGTCTACTTATCCTAAGTTTAAAAATTGTGAGAAGGCAGCGTAAGCCTTCCACTGGCTCTATGTGGGAATAAATGGGTGACACAATTGAATTCTCGTTTACCCATTTGTTCAGGAATAAATAATAGTATTTAAATGGAAGTAAAATTTTGTCTTTTTACGGTGCGTAATAAATTAAACAAATTGAATTCAAAACAATCTTAAGTATAAGAGAAGAAGTCAAGTAGAATATTAAATTAAGTCAAGTAGATAAAAAGATAACTTATAATACTTTCATTTAATAGTCTGCTTTAAAAAATTTGACATTTAAGAGTATATGACATACTAGATGAAAACAATCCCGCAAATTCCGTGTTTTCCGTCCAGATGTTAAGGGTATAATTAATTGTAAATAATTGTTTTAACTTTTGTATTAGCCGCAACTGATTACGCGAAAGAAGCTTCCTTAATCGGACATAGCCACAGAGCTAGCCACATCCCACCACAGAATCAAATTCTTGTAATAAATCCATTTTAATATGTTTTAGCGTCTCGTTTACAGGTGGCATTTTTAGTGAAAATTTAATTTAATAAAATGAGTTGGACGTTTAGAGCGTTTTTCACATTTTTCCGTAGAGCTGAAGTTCTTATATCATTTGATACCCACATTTAAATGCTAGAAGTGAAGACTATGAAAATAGCAGTTAAACAAATATGCACTAAAATTATGCAAATTTTAATTCTTTGCAAAGAGCGCGAACTTTTGGAATTCGCGTCTTGTGCTTGTGGAGCGCGCCAAATCAAACCGCAACACGCGCAAGACCGCTAATTCTCGTGTCTGCAATGACATAATTTAAAATCGTAGATAGTTGAACACCTAATTTAAATGATAGCAAAATTATGCATCATTACGTTTGCATTAATTCTTATGCGAATACCTCCATTTTATGCTCTGCCTGTTATAGAAGAACAAGTTAACCACTTTAACTCTACAATATACTCCTCTCAATGGATATTTAACGAAATAGTTGATTTGAGAAACAGTTGTGAAACTAGCAAATTTTTAGATGTATTAGATATAAATGTTTCATTTTTTAATCAAACCTAACTACGTATAGTCTAAAAATTAGCGAGAAATATGCAATGTTCTGATCTGTCACGTCACAGATAAGAACTTATTTACAGCTTACTGTGAATATTAGAAGCAAATAGTAGGCACAGACATTGTTAATAAAGATGAAGATACTAGATATAATAAAAATTATTCAATGTTGTATAATTTACTTCTTAGTTTAAATGGCGAAAAAAATGGCACCCAATTTAAGAGGGTAGTTTATGGACGTACTGGGAATTTCAATGAAGCATCAATACCTGAACCTAAACCACCAGTCTTGACAGTAAGCTAGCATAATATAATATGCGACATTATGTTATTGGATAAAGAAAATTTCGCCAAAGTTTTGCTATTTTTCTCTCTAGTTAAAAATTGGCAGAAGTAATAATATGAAAAGGATCAAACTGCATACATTTGATCCGAATGTGTTTTAATTTATCTTCCAAATGGTATTAGTCTAAATCCACATATATGTTAACAGCACAAAAGAAAAAAAGTCATATAATCTATATCAGCTTCAAACGATATATATTATTATTATTGCCTAAACGTGACCAATGTCGAAGTAAGGCTCGATAGGACAGGACTGTGTGAATGTGTCCTCAAGCCAAACCACGGAGCCCGATGGGAGGGTATTCTTGACAGTTAAGTGGTTTTCCCGGAGATGACAACACTAGGAATATCTATTTCATCATTAGTAACACAAATATACACCTTATCTTATCCATGAAACATTCACTCACAGGACTAGAAGCGTTTGATAAGTAGGTTGCTGATCAAGCACCTTAAGGTTGGCTAAACTGGAGTGTCCTTTCAACTCGATTTATTTAATAATTACCATCCCATTTTTGGCACGGGTATTTTTTTGTGTTTCATGTTTAAAATCAATCTTAATGGAATTATTTCATAAGATTAATAATAGGGTAAATGTAAGGCAGCGATTAAATTTGTCTTTGCTATTCATTAATTGAAGATGAATTATTTTATAAATATAATTCTACTTTGCAGATATAAGTAAAGTGTGAATCAAAATATAGAATATATAACAACTTCAGTAAAAATTTTTTCATAAATGTATCATATGTCTCCCAATATTTTGTTGAAATCCATTAATTTTCAAAATTCTGCCTTGTTCTATTTTAAAAATTATATCAGACTAAGAGGAAAATGGCGTACTTAAAGTATATATACCTGATAACCGAGCAGGGGTGTTCATATATGTTTTCTATAAAACTCCTTATTGTAAATACTGAATACCAAAAAATTATTTTCAAAACTCAAAAATAAATGCCAATTTAAAAAAACAACAGTTCAGCAAACAGGCATAGAGACACCTTTCAAAATATTTCTAGTAAAAGTAAAATTATTGAATGAACAAAAGCACCAATAATCTTAAATTCTTTTTAATATATAGGTACACTACTAACACTATTCCTTCAGATTTCATCTGAATTTTGAACATTAATTTAAATTCTCCATTTATCGTCCCTTGGCATAAGAGCATTTGAATAATCTGTTTTTTGACAAATCGTGTTATATCCGTGTACACCGAACAAACCGTCACTTATAAGAACAATAATTGTTGATAATTTTCATTGCGAATTTCTCTACTATATTTACAAAAAACAAATCTGCCAATCTTCATGCTGAGCTCATGTTTTATAAATTATGGGATTAGGTAATGGTAAAATGATGGTTATCTTTGTTTCCTGAGCGATTTTTAAAGAAGTTTGCAGACTTTAATAATATATATGTATTTTTTAGTAAGCTGAAAATCTAAAGAAAAATGCAGGTTTTTTATTCTATGTTGTTCATTTCACAAAACAATTTCTCATATTGGAAAAGATAATGGTTTGGCACTTGAAAAGGAGTTTTCTATGATAATATCAAATATAACTTATCAGCAATCATTTAAACTTGAATGTTATATATAATTAAGTAATTTCTCAATATTATGAATGAGTAAAATTTCTGTTGATATTTAGGCTATAGAATTGTATCTCATATACTTGTTTGTCAATGATTTTATCTTTCGCATATTTTAAAACAAAATTCTTTTGATGGTGTTTATCACCTCTTATTGAATTAATTTGATTGTTATATGCCAAACAACCGGGCAGAAGAGTATAAAGGCAGAATTTTTTGGTAAAATACTTATATTACAAATACTTTTCCAACATCTTTAAACTATTGCCTAATTTCATAAAAACAACAAGTTATTAATGCACTAGAATGGGGGAAAAGATTAAAATAATTTTTTAAATAAAGGCACGGATTAATTAAAGCTCAATTTTCCTGATTCTACTTTAATACGGTGTTATGATAAAAGCATTTTTCACATTTCATATAGAATTCGATCATATTCTTTAACTTTGATCCTTATCTGTAGTTGTTAACAAAGATTTTCGCTTAATTCCAGATTTATAATAATACTGGTCGAGGTTTAAACCCTGTTTTTGACATTATCGCAGTTTATACGTCATTAAAGCGTAATAAGAATGTGTAGTAGCAAAATCTGCCATTTATCTAAAATTTTTAATTTATTAAAAGCCGTTTGCAAACATCTTCAATGAATGTGGATGTGGAACCACATCAACTCTATTATATGATCGTCTCAACACCAATGACTGATTCATGATTCAACCCGTGTATTGAAAATGTCTTGAGCCATGGATTACTGTTGCGACAACATCCAGACAGCATTTAGAAACTAGCTATATTTACTTGTATTAAATATAGTAGATGGAACTTAAAGGCTTGTTATTATTAGTGCTGTTATGTTTTGTCTTCTTATTACAAGCCGCCAGCAATTTCGCCACTCTTGACTTATCGAACTGGCCAAAAACACTCGAATGGATTTAAATTTCGTGGATGAGAATCCGTCTAAATAAATAGCTATTTCTTTTGGGATTTAGTAAAATACACACCATCTGACAAATATCAAGAACTATTTATTAAAATTTTTCACAAAACTATAATTTTTAAACTTTACGCTCCTTCCCTTCAAATAGTTCACTACAAATTATTAAAAATGTGATGGCCCATTAAAAGATTTCACATTTCAAATTAAATGCTCCTGTTTAGTTGCTGGTTTTTTTCAGTGGATTGTGTACAATATTGACGATGACTGAGATTTTGCTTCATGGGTTTAAATGTGGTTGCATTGTGACACAACTGGCCATACCCAACACACTTTTAAGATCTTTCCTTCCTTTTGCTATTTACTGTATTTTTACACATTTTTAACATTCTAGGGAAGTAGCAAAATTGTATCGTTGATTTGTTTAAATGTGAGTGTGAGTGAATATTTTTTCAGGCCTGATTCAAACTGTTTCCTTTCCAAGCATTCCAAAATAACTATCAAACAGTTTAGATTAACCACCATTACAAATTTCGCGCTTTAAAATGTTTTTAAAATCGTCTTTTAATACAATATATTTGGATTGCTAATCTGGTCTTAAAAATACACATAGATGAAAGTCAATATTACTCGGTTAAAATTGTTGCATTCTTTCCTAATTTAATGTGATGTGTGTTTAATTGAAGTTTCACCAAAAAATTGGAGATGTTAACCGTTAACTTGACGAAATAAGAAGGGAAATAATTATCAAAATGTTTATGTTGGCCATATTTTTATACTAATTACTTGCCATATCTGAGTTTGCAACCCAATGAAAATAATTAAGAAAAGAAAATATGAAATAAAGAAACGAGATAGTGTAGCCAAACATTCTACAAATAGATACATATATTTGCTAGTTTCTTTTCTTTACTGTACTGTAATATATACTTCCATGACCAGCAATGGTTATCTCGAAAATATCACTTTCATATGGAAAAGTTAATTGTAAAGTAGACTCTCAGAACTTAACTTCCGACCAAAACTCGGTGACGAAGATCGGATCGTTTCAGAGGAGACATACTTATATATTCTAGTGGATACCGCTCTGAAAGTATTTCCAAAACTGAGTAGTTGAAATTTTATCACATGGGCGTAAGTGAGCTAACATGACGATACAATAAACCGGACTTAACCATTTTGTTGACTTCGCTTTGGTGAAACTTAAAATCTAACCTTTCTTCTTTTTTATTTTTTTCTTGCAAATTTATGTCTCTCAGACAAATTTCGGAATATATATCTACTATTTACTTTTTGAAAAATCGTTTGCCAACAACTTCTCTTTATTTTATTTTAATATCTTTTACAAGTTTTTAATATGATAAACATTTGAAATGCTTAGATCAACCTTTGTTTTAACAGTACTTAATTTTAAATAGAGTATAACTTTGCTTATTTGCCAGTTTAATCTTCTAATGTATTTAGATGACAGTCACGTCATACAAGTATAGGGACGGCTACCAACCTAATGACTAACTTCCCCCAAATTGAAATCAATTTATGTCTCTTTGAATTGTAAATAAAAACAGTAGAATTTTAAATGCGACCATGATGGAGCAATCGAAAAAATAACAAAAATGTTAAACCCGATAAGAAAAAATATTTATTTATTAGTATAAATAAATTTGCTTCTTGAAATAGAGGTTTATAGAAAGCACAAATTTTTATTTTGCAAGCCTAATTCTAAAAATTTTTACAGCAAAATAATTTGAATTAAAACTCCTAAATAATTTGTCATAATATTTTAAATAAAAATAAAACAATAAGAGCACCAAACTAAACTGAATACAGGGCGATTTATTTTCTTATGTTTTTTAATATCCCGCGACTTAAATATTGAAAGTAACAATAATAATTGATTGCCTATATAAACGCCAAAATTCAGTGCCAGAAAAGATAAAGATGAAAAAACGGTGCATTTTTGTGTATATTCATTTGTGTATTTCGACAAAAAACCACTCCTCAATAAGATATAATAATACATAAAAACACTTGACTGTCCGAGTTTTTTAAATTTCAGTCTATTCCGCAATTAGTTTCCGTATATTTAGAAGGAAAAGACCTGCTTAAGGCAGCCTGATTCACTATGTGGCGCTTTAAACAATTTCTTCCCATGTCATTTTCGACCAACTGATCTCAAATTAGCTGGCTTACAGACTCACGTCACTAGATCACTGCGATATCAGAACTAATTTTTCCAGCATACCTCATTTTTGACTAGTTTTGTTAGCAATAACATTATATATTCAGATTTCATTAACTTTATTAAGTAAAACAGTATTTTAAAATTTCCAAATGTATTTGACTATAAGTTATTTATTAATAACAATTAGTTTTACTCACTCTTAATTACTTCTTAACGTAATAAACCATACAATAACGCAAAATTCTTTAGTTGAAATAATCTAAATTATTTATTTATCTTTCAAAAAAACTATTTAAGTCGAAAGAATAAATTTTGTTGGCGAATAAAAATGGCTAAACTCCATGTATTTACTCGTGTCGATTAACAGCAACAGCTGCGTTTGCAGTAACATCCACCTAAAAACAAAGGATTCGCAAGATTAATAAGTTTGTAGGATTTGGAGTATTTCTATGTAATTCTAATTCTTCCAAACTCCCAAAAGTTGTATTAACAGATCCTGATTACAGTAGAGTTAGCGTATATCGGAACCGCTCTAATGAGAAACCACCATTATCTACTCTCTTCTATAGACCAAATTCAATCAAAATTATTATATGTTCACTACTAGATGTGCACAAAAAAAGCATCGATCTTGTAATTTCTGACTTGACAAACGTGGACATTGACCGATGCACAACCGGTGTAAAATAAAAATAAATATGAAATTGACTCACAATAGGAAACCTGGACACACATGGGAACATATTCGGTACAGCAACAGTCGTCACAGCAACAGCTTTCACAACAACAGTAACAGCAATCCATTGTAGTTGAATGTAAATTTTTTAAATATGAACTGCGCTCGGTTCTGTTAATATTTACTTAAAGTGCCTAGAAACAATCTAAATTGCTCTTTCTCTATAAGCTTCCATACATAAAGATATTTATCAGTGACGTCGCTTTATTATTGGTTAATTGATGGCTTCCTACAGCCTCCTGCTTGCTTCGTCTAACAAAATCCCACCACTAATTATTGACGTAATTAGCACAAAGATAACGAGATTTGAATATGCATAGTTTATTTTTTCCAGACGATTAGACGCATTTTGTATGGAAATTTGGTATAAAGTGGTTTACCTTTTAAAATAATGCAAACAAGGAAAATAATACATTAGCTTTGTCAGAAAAATGTTAACCTTTAATGTATGTTATTTTTTGAGCAATGTTATTTTTTATCCGGACCGTGATAAAGTCGGCATTTATCTTAATTCAGCTTTATACACTGGCATATTATTAAGAATATCAAGGGAAGGACCCTAGATTAATACTCAAATACGCTTGCCAGGTCAGAATCATCCTGAATCTTTTCTAATAAGCAACTTCTCAAGATTATCAGCTATTAGGCCGTAGCCGAGATTGACCATTTTATTCCTTGAGCGGCTTCTACTGCCCTTCTTGCTTAGATGAAATCCATAATTAGAACTTGTACATTTATTTGGTCCACTATGGATGATGGCACTGATATGAACAGTTATATTTTTCAATTTACTTATTATCATATAATCCGCAAAGGAAATTTCATTTAATTAAAATTCAAAGTGATGAAGGCAATCGAAGATTGAGATCTCCTGGATAGATTGTGTTAGAAGAAATGATAATTATTTTCTCCCGCTCCCAATATTTCTTCTCTGAATAAAAACGTAATTTCTTTCTTCATTTCCCTACCGGTAAAAGACACTTGATAATTATACTTATTTGTTTAGGTCGATACCGATTGTGAGAGAGTTTCATTAATACACTCGTGTTGACTATAATTTGCCTTCTTATCTGCTGTGGGTTGTTAGCTTCTGCGTTAAGTTGCTATATTACCGAGTTTTCTAAATTGCTGGCCCTGCGAGATTACTGCCAGAACTCCTAATTGGTTACGTTATAGCAGACTGAAAGGACCCAGAGTTGGTTCAAAACTACTTTCAATGTCACTTTCCACATACTATGTTAAAATCTCATAATTCTGAGGACAAAACTGTGACAGTAGATTGCTGCATGAATAGAAATTGTTACATATTTCCATTATTTTCATGATCATGACATGAGCAATCATTGACATTAACAAAAACTTTAGTACAACATTGTGTTATTTATATAGCGGTAACACTGCCATTTGATGCAATAAGGACTCTCTAAATTACTATTAATTATATTGGGTGCCAGAACCTAAAAACATTAAAATTATGTATCAATCATCCATGAAATTAACTTATTTCGACAAGGAAGAAAAATTTTCATGAGATTTAAATTTTACTAATATCCTGAACTGGAATTTGAGTACAGAATCAGCGGGTGCCTTCAATCATATCTAAAATCTCATGAAAAATATTTTTTAAGCAACCACAGATTCATGGAAGAAATTATGCGTCATGGAGTATTTTCAATTTTTTAATATATATATTATTTAAAGTATACTGTATTAAAATTTACTACCTCACCGTGGATGGTATAGTGTTTGTCTGCAGCAATTTATAAATGATTGTTTGTGAGTTTCAGATCAGTTATCATAGTAAAATTAATAACATAATTAATTGGCTTAATTTTCAAATATAAAGATAGATACCATGTCGTTAATAAAATTTATAACAATTCGAGATCCGATATCAATTTCGATTTTACAATATATTTTATAAATATAAGTGTTCAAGTTTTAATAGCTCAAATTCAGTGTTTTCTAGTGATTAAATCATGCTATTAAGGTTCACATATTTGTATGTGCTTACTGATTTCAGGAAGGTTAAGTGCGATTATTTTTTCTACTTTGAAAGCGGGAAGTGTATGAAATTTTTAATTCTGTTTAAGCTTTCCTAATGGACTTATAAAAGTCCGATAGCGTTAGGCTAAGATAAACCCTTCATGTGAACAAGAGTCTTTTTAATGCTTAACAAAGATAGCGGGGTTTCTGAAATCAGGGTAATGAATAATGAATTCAGGTCAATAAATTACAATGTAAATGCAGGAGTGAGAGTGAGATTTAGGAATAAAAATTGTACCAGTGTATTAAATATGGAAGTTGTAACACTTCATGCCGACCAAGAAATAACAAGAGGTGCTGAAAGTCAGATAATCGACAAAATATTGTCGTTTGTAGCACATATGAATTAGTTAAAGATATTCATTTCTGCTTACGTATGCTTATTTTCCTCTTTTAAAAGTATTTGCTTATGTAAGTTTGTATCTCGAGTTCCAAATTCTCTAAAACCCTAAGAAAATCTTCAAAGTTAAAGACTCAACCAATACTTGGATACTAATAGACGTGATTTTATTAATCTAGGTATTCAGAAGAACCACCGACTATGTAATCAGATCAAAAACCAATATTTAGTTCATTTAAGAAGTTTAAGCTTATTTCAAAGCTCTAAATATCAGCTTTAAATTGCTAAATGCCCTACTTAAATGATGGTGAGGGTTGTGCTATTCGCACGATCCCAAATGTTAGCTCCCTTAGCTGGATTGCGAAATATGAGACAAAAGAATGCGAATCAGGGTTCATGAAAACCAGTACAATTGTCCCTAATTATCCAGAAGTCTATTCTTTAATAGAAATGAACCTTTCACGTATCCTGAAGATGTTAAGGACAAAGAGGCGCAAATTCTATATCACTTTAACACGCTTTCGAAATCATGACTCCACATAATTAAATCATTAAAACTCTCGAGAAAGTCCACACAAAATAATGTTTTCCACAAACTGCTTTGCAAAATAATGCATGTTAGCTCAAAGTTAATGAAGGATAATCCGCATAAAGAAACAGTATATAATTAGTATATATAGATATCAAGTTGCGATTATAGTACACTGATAATTTATTAATTTAAATTTACAAAACATCAGTGTCGAGGACAATGCAGGGATGCAGAGGGAACGAAAAGTTTCAATTATAACCAATACATCTTCAATAATGAAAAATGAATATCAGGAATTACGTCTAAATATTCTAGGTATTTTGCTTCCTCCAATTCAGGAATTTCTTCTTCGTTCATGGGATTAATAAAAATGGTGTACCTTGTTGAACTATTTAATAAATACTTTTATTTGTTAAATTTATACAATTTTTACTATAGACTAATGCAAAAATTAAATTTTCAGTATTATCAATCTTGTATGAAATGAGAAGTTTCTGAGACATATTTTTTATTATGTGAATAAGGGTGAACTATTGTTCGATTGCATTTCAATGAAGACAAGCTCGCGAGCACAAATCGTTTCCTCTGTGAAAGCTCAAAGGTCTTTCTACTGGGAAATTGTCAGTAGTAATGTCTCTAACTTGATTACCTAATATGCTTGACCTTGACAGCACAGGTAGGCATTTATAACAGGGGCTAAGAATGAACCAGTGCGAGGTCTCAAACATTGAATTAATCAATTGTAATATCCATACTGCAGAAAAATGCAATTATACCAGCATATTTGAGCGTGCAGTGATAATTTTTAACTGCTTAAGTTTGTATATATTTTTAGTTTACTTTTGGATAGATCCTAAATTTGAAAAAAATCAAAAAAATAAACCCATGTTTTGAAAACGAAGACAATATTCTTGTGAACTTATCAAAGTTTATTTTTGATAACATATCTTATAATAACTATTTTGGCAGGTGAAACTGATTTTATTTAAAGTTGTCTCTTAACACATGTTAAAATGCGCCAAGTCATTAGACGAAATTTTTCCTCTATTATTCCCAGAATGCCCCAAATTCCTTGAGCAAAACGTTCTAAATGTTGCCATTTCTATACATAAAATTTAAATTAATGCTAACGAAGAATTATTATTGATTCATATATGCAGTAAACAGTTTTAGATTTACCTCAAGATAACAGATAAACAAAAATATCTTTAAGAAGGCAAAAATGCTAACTTAAGTAACTATTAATACCTGGTCTATGTAATAATGCCCGTCTTATTTCAATGTAATCCAACAAAAATATGCATTTCTTGTTCATTTTTGCACTTTTTCTCAATTGTAAATGACATAACAGTTACTTTGGTTCTTAAAAGTTTCTATTTATATTTTAACCTCAGAGTAATTTTTATAATATGAGCTATGCTGATTTTTCATATTGAGTTTTTTTCATTGGTCAGACATGTTTTACGCTGCTACAACAGTTACAATACTAGGTGTGTTGAGAATATAATGCATAAATTACATTAATCAATATTTCTCGTTCCCACGTTATTAATTTCAATATTAATATACTTGGAAGTTCTTAATTTTTGACAATTTCCAGACGTACAATGTCTTTTAATATTCAGATTATGATCAAAGTACCATTAACTCTGATGAGATCTGCATAAAAATATTTGTATATCATTCTTTTTTAAATTTCTCAAAATGGACTTAATTGAAAGATTAAATTCGGATTTTAATACATTATCCTTCACTTAACTATAAGATGCTGGGGTACTCCATTTTGCAGCTGAATTAATAAATATATCAAATTACTGCATAGGGACGGATTTATTTTTCCCAATCTAATGACAGATTTAATAGTTTTTGCCGATCTTTATTCATTAAAAATGTTCTATCTGCTTACTATGTGTCTTTATTAACTACGCTGATTCCAAAAACCGTAATAAAGTCATCAATTTTGCTTTTCCGATTCAATGAAATACCTGTTCAGTAGTCAGATGGAACAACCTAACTCTGTATCCGCCAAATAATAAATATAAATATTTTCTAGTTAGTTTCAAATATTTTGATTACGGTGCACTATGACGCAAGTTGCTAAATTATCTTAAAAGGTCATTGTAACAACTAATAAAATGGATGAATGACCTCCCGCTGAAGGTTAAATGTTTATCTGATTAGGTTTAGGTTTGCAAACATATTGTAAGGTATACTTTTTTTCCTTAAACACTCACAAATGACTTTCTTGACTTCTTAAAGAAATTTAAATATTTATAAAATAAATTTCAATATTGAATGTTTTGGTTTTCTGTAATGTAGGAACATGGGCAAAAAGTCTAAGTCACGCAAACCTTCAAGTATTCGCGATTTATTCACTGAAGAAATTAAACCGAATCTTCCTGTTGGCGCTGGTAAAGCCAACAAGGAAGTAAAGAGGGTATGCGAAGAACCCATGCACAATCCACTGAAACTAGTGGACGAAAACTTTGAATTCAAATATACGGATCGTCTACGATCCTTCTTCAAAAGTAATACCGGTTTTCTCGTTGTTGGAATTATTGGTCGCAAGGTGGGCACCGATGTGTGTTATATTAACCGTTTGTTTGACTCATTTCTAGGGTGTGGGGAAATCCACTGTCGCTAATCTGGTCGCAAACGCTATCGAAGATGAGCCCAACCTTGAAACGCCATTTCCAGTTCAGACAGTAGATACTTTGGTTTCTTGTTACTCTCAGACCCAAATTGGTGTTGATGTGCTTATAACTCACGATCGTGTAATTATTCTCGATACGCAACCCCTTCTTGATTGGACAGCTGCAGATGTCTTCTGTAAAGGTGGCTTATGCGACGTAAAAACGAAGGCTAATTATGCATCTAGCGGAGAGCTTAGTGAAGCCAGTGAAACAAGTGATAGAGGTCCATCTCGATTGATGAAAAATTGGTCCCTTGAAACCGTTGCAGAGATCGTCTCACTCCAGGTTTCAAATTTCCTAATTCTTGTTCGATAACCCTCTAGTTCATCCAAGTTCGTCACATTTCACAACCTTATTCATTTTAGCTGGTCTCATTCTTGGCAAGTGTTTGTCATGTTGTGGTTTGCGTTCAAGACAATTTAAGTGATCCAACTCTACTTCGGCTGATTGATCGTGGCTTTGGGTGGAAGCCCCTTGTTTTGGTCAATGAAATCTCACTTGCTCACAAACCGCGCAATATGACTGCGCATATCCTTAAGCCCGGCGATGGCAAGGTGATGGAGGGTGGTGACAAGGAGGGAATCGAAGAGGATGAAGAAGAAATTATTGATGTGAATGAAGCTCCGAGTTCAGATACTAAAGATCTTGGTCAAAATCGCCCTGATGAATTCGCAAAAGAATTACCCCCTCATGAGATGGAAAATCCTTCTTCAGATACTGGAGTTCCAATACAGACAAAATACCAAGCTTCAAATGTTGCCAATGAACAAACTGAGGTGCAGAATTACGTAAATAAACTCCAAAGTGTGTGCTTATAGATTAATCTCGTTTTTGTGTACTTATATCCATTTCAGCCGTTGTCTTCTGTAATTTCTTGTAGGCTTAACTGACTACTCGGCTAGTTTACTGCACGTCTACAATTGTGCTCCTGTTGAAGTATTTATAAACCCACGTAAAAGTGAAAAGCGTTTAAAAGAGTATAAGCGGCTTCTCACTAGAATGTTTCCTATGCGACTTGAATTGGAATCTTTTGTGAATGTTGGTCCAAAAGTCCTCAAGGGATCGAGCCAGAATTGTCGCAAGGTTTCGGGTGAACAATCACGTTCATTTACCCTTTTGGACGATGAGGATGAGGAAAGTGAGTTGCTGTATCTAATTACCATTGTCGCTATTCCTTCTACTAAATATTTTCCTTCATAAATGTTAACTCAGATGACTGTTATGTTGCAATTAAACTAATTTGATATAATTTAACAAATTAATTCACTTCTTAGTAATATAAGTGTAATCTAAATAAAAATTTAAATTTAAAAGAGAAGTCATAAAATCCTCCATGAGTAAGAAATCTCAAAATAGACCAAGATGCATTAAGGCTTCAGAAGTTAAAGTAAATGACTATCTTTTCACAAAGGCCACTTATATATTATGTAGCATGTAGTCCATGCTCAAGCTTCTTATTGATCCTCTGATCTCATGCGACCGCGTGCTGGCAAGTGTTTGCGTACCAACTGTCAAGACTATTCTTATCCTACTTTCAAAATCCTCAGTACCAAGGTGTGTGGTGGCTTACGTGATCATATTTCCCTTATTAGCTCCCTAATGCCACTCAAAAGTGCTTGAGGTGGTTGGAAAAATATCGGGGTACTACTTTGATATCTTTGGATCCTTTTTGAACAACCTACTTGACTCAGCAGCCTTATTTGAAGTGTCCTTCATCATATTTGCGCCGATCCCTGAAACTGATGGGATTTCTTATTACGTCTTAAAATTAGCACGGTACCGCATGTAGATTTTGAGATATTTCGATCCTTGATTTATTTCTGTTAAGTTTCTCGCGGTGTATTAAAATGTAAATCAAATGATTTTATGGTAGATCGTTGGAAAAGGAAGTCGATTAATCGTTCTGTTATCGGTACGTTTTTGCTATCCATTCTTTGTTTTATCCTTTGCGATCGCAGTATTTCACAATCGCTTCTTTAACTAGTGAGTTTTCGATGAGCTTGTGTTTATTTATTGAGAGATTTATTCTTCCAACGATCTAACGTGTATTCTATTATGCCGATTTTTTTAGCCTATCGTAGGAAGCGTGATATATTTAAGCCTCTATTAAGTAACGTCATACATATATAAGGTGATACAAAGTGGGGAGCATAAATTTCGATAAGAGCATGGAAGATAGGAAGATAGATTGAGAAAACTAAAGGGTATAAATGCTAGAAGTAGCGATCATCTTGCCACCATGGCCACTTCTATCTAATCAGCGCGGGATCAGAAGTTGAGTATATCTCTACAGGCAAGCATCCTTCGGATTAATTCCGCTCTCATATTGATCACGCACTGGTAAGTGCTTCCATACTATCTGGCCAGGTTACTCAACCTGCTTTCGTTTCGGCATGTTTGATGGCTTACAGTATGTTAATCAGTCCTAAATTAGGTAGAACTGGACGAATCTCGAAATAGTTTCCTAGTTGAAATTCATACATAGGTAATGGTCAATGTCTAAATCTTCAAAGCTAGGGACTCAGGTTCGATGCTCATTTATACACCCAATATTATTAATCACATGGGTTAAAGTGATCAAGTAAATGGAAGTAAAATATCATCTTCGCTAGAGAAGCTTCTGGATGTTATGTACCGATCACGGAATTGTGTTAAAGAGTAATGTGCTTGGAACTTGACCATTATTTATGTCAAATACTCCTCTGAACTTAGGTGACGTTTCTGAAGATGGGGACGATCAACAAGAGAAAAATAGAGCCGATTCTGAAAAAGATGCATACGCGAAGTAAGAATAATCCTTTTCAATTAAAATAAATGCTTTTTCTCTATTTCTAAGTAAAACGCTTTTCGATGTTTGTTCCATTGTAGGCGTTACGAAAGTGATAGCAACTTCAATCCTAAGAAGTATTCGGATGTTGAAGTAGTAGTGGATAGGTGGGAATACAATCCACTTGAAAACAGCTAGTGTTAATTTTCCTCTAATTTAAATTGCTTATTTCTAACATTTTGTTCATTGTGTAGATCCAAGGAAGAAAATACCCTAGACGATCTGAATGTGGGGTAAGATGGCGGTTATTTTCTTTGAGAGAAGGTCAATATTTTTAGGTCGATTCTCAATTTATTATACATCATTATCTAATTACATTGAATTTGATAGTAGTTCTTTTGTTAAGAACAGTCTGTTTAATATTTTCTCTTTATTTCCTCAAACCCATATCGATGTACTTATTCATCATAAAGAGTTGATGGAAAGGACCAAACCGATACCGATAAAGTAGAAGATAGAGTGTAAGCACCATTTAAACCTGTGCTAATGTTTGATTTCAAGAGCTAAGTCACTAGTGAAGGACCGCTCGGTCTTGCCAAGTAATTGGCTATCTACTGTCTTTTTATCTATTATGTGATATTTTTAATATTTTGCATCATTATTTAGATCAGAAGAAAGTGGAAGTAGTATTTTCACTCTTAAAGTGTCACTATGTAATAATGAGTGAGAATTAAACTGCCTTTATTTCACATTCAAACATTTTTGAGATGTTAATTTGTCATGCAGTTCCAGTGAAGACAAAGACCAAAACCAAACTGTAAAGCAAGATGATACAATGTTAATGTATGATAGATCCTATATCGATGTTATTTGTTGTGGCTTGTGCCATTATTTCTCTAATATCTCTCATCTTCTACTTTAAATTTACATGTTTTTTTCTTTTCCTAATACATTATTTTCATTATCTAGAGCGAAAGAAAGCTGTGGAAGTAATAATTCCACTAATAAGTCCTTTTTGGAAAAGGAGTAGAGAATCAGGCTTTGTTGTATTGAGGCTTTTGACAATAATTTATCTCATGTAGCCCCGGTGAAGAAAAAGACCTAGACGAAAGTGAAACAAAGGAAGAAGATAAATTGTTTGTATATCGTGGCTCCTTTTCTACTGTTGTTAATACTTGCACTATTCTACGCATTCTCAGCCATTAGAGGAGAATAGAGGAATTTTGTGCTAATAATTCTCTAACGTTTCCGATCTTCTGCCCTAACCTTAAGTTCTAATGTATTTACAAAAATTTACTTCGTTGTGTAGTAAACGGAGGGAGAAATTCCATTGATAGGAGGACTTTAGTGGAAAGAGAGAAGGGATTGGGCGGCTCTATAGTAGCATGATTCTTGACGCTTATTAAATTTTAATGTAGGCCTAATGTAGGGAAGGACAAAAACAAGTTTAACGGAAAAATAACGTGTTAGCACACCATGGTTTCTTTTTTGCTTGTTATTTTTTCCTGCTTTTGTTATCCGATTTCTATAGCTTCTGTCTCAATCTCAGACTCAAGTGCATTTTAAATATATTACTTCATAATCTAGATTGAAAAAGAGTGGAAATAGTAGTTGCACTGATAGGGAATCTTGTGGTAAATGAGAATCGGGTTTTTCTTAATTGGGCTACTCTTTAATATCCTTTTAAAGGCATTTTGAGATTGTTAAATTATCATATAGGCCAAATGAAAAGAAAAACTAAAAGAAAACCGAAAAGGAAGAAGAGGATAAAGTGTTAGTACATGGTGGCTTCTGTACCAATGTTGTTTGTTACTTTTTGTGTTAATCATTGGCCTAGGCTTCACAATCACTAATAGAGGATTGTTCCGTAATGTGTTTGATCTTTAAATTAGTTATTGTTAATTCAGATGCCTTTGTAAATCATTTCTTCATTATCTAGCTCAGAAGAAAGTGGAAATAGTAGTTTCACCATTAAGAAATCACCGATAAAAATAGAGTAAGAATTAAGTCATCGTTTTTCTCTTTTAAACACTTTCAGACTTCTATTAATTTATTTTGCAGGCCCAATAAAGAGAAGGACCGAAAGGAAACTGAAAAGAATAATAATAAAGTGTTAGTAGATAGTGACTGGTTTACCTGCGTTATTGTTTTTTTTTTTGCTGCTCAAATTCAGTTGTTTCCCATTCATTATAAAGAACATAAGGGTTTTGTTTTACTATTAATTCGTTTTTGCGTTAATTTTGTTTGCAATTTATTATGTCATAATCTAGATCGAAACATAGTGAATTTAATATTTCTACTGATAAGGCGGTTATGGAGGATAAGGTGTGAGTATTCGGTCTTATATTATTTTGGTGTATCCTGATGTGTCTTTCAATATCTTCGATGTTGTTATATTAAATAGTATCAATGGAAGAAAGGGCCAAATCATAATAGCAAAAGAGGAAAACAGTGTGTTAGTATATGGTGGTTCCCTTTCTGATGCTATTGTTTGTGCTATTGTAACGCTCTGGCTTCTACTTTACTTATGAGGTATTGGAGTATCTTGCTTTGCTACTAGTTTTCGAACGTCAACCATCTCATTTTATTTTCCATTCAAGTATATTTATTATATACAACTGTTGCAGCGTATAGTCTTCTACTACTTCATTACCCAGGTCGAAAGAAAGCGGTGAAAGTAGTTCCACTGATAAGACTGAAAAATGAGTAATGAATCAGGCTTTCCCTTATTGAGATGCCGTTTTTACATTTCTTTCAAAAGCTTTTCGGCGTCTTATAATTTATCATGTAGGATCAATGAAGAGGAATGCCAACATGGAATTAAAAAGGAGGAAGAGGAAGGTAAAGTGTTAGCATATCTTGTCTCTTTTATCGCTGTTATTGTTCGTGCTTCTCAATTTCTTATGCAGTTGGCAATGCCACTTGTTCTAATGGGCTGTTGATTTGATTGAATGTCAGTATTTAATCGAGCGTTGTCAATCGTATGATTGTTGAAAGTTGACTGCTGAAGAGTTGTATTTCAAATGTTGTGCTATAGACAGCCTTTAAATCGTTATTTTCTAAATTGTATGTTATTGTTTATTCTCGCGTTTCCTTTTTGCTCTAGGTTTGAGAATGTTGAATTGTGTTTTTATTGCTAGCAACATCAGTTAATTTTAAATCAAACACTGTTGAAAATTTATCGATTATGTAGATCTGATGGAGAAAATAGTAAAGTTGAAACTGAAAAGTAAGGAGATAAATCGCAATTATTATTCGTTCATTTCTAGCCGTATCGTTTTGTAATTCGAACAATATTTGGCTTTGTTTTTTCTCATGCAGATTCAATGAAGGAAAGGTCAAGTTTTAAACTGAAATGAAGAGAGATGAAGTGTTAAATATGAACTGTTTTACTTATTTCCTCCTTGTAGAGTTCTTAAAATGCTACCTAACATTTCTAAACGTATTTATTTCGCTTTTATAGTGCCAATGAGGATTATTTCGAATTACCAACTGAAAAGCAGGAATACAAAACGTAAGTTTGTCCTTTGTTCTATTTGTGGAATTTCTAATATATTCACTTATTATTATATTTAGTCCAACTAATAGGAAATTGTCGGATCTTCAGACTTTAACGGAAGATGAGATAGTTGCTGATTGTATTAGAGAGCTATCAAAACTGTCATTTCCTCGAAATGCTAGGGCTTACGGCAAGTCACAACTTTTCAAGGCTGCATTTAGGGATGAGAAAGCTGAGGAGGAGGAGGAGGAGGAGAAGGATGACCTCTTTTACGCTGGAGATTGTGAAAACATTTACCGGGTTGCAGAGAAGCGAAATCTTTTTAGAAAGATAATGTTAGATCGCAAACAGCAATTGCATGTTTCATCATCAATTGCTACATCACGCTTGTTCCTCCTTCCTGCTATTAATGAGAACGGTAATCGTTACCTTTATTCCAAACCGTCTACTTATTTAAACATTTTCTGTAAAATAAACCTTTTGTTTCTTTAGGTGAAGTTGAGGTGGGTAGTCCATCTTACTGGGAGTGCGCGTATCTTCTTCAAGAAGCCGTACTTTCCACGCCAAGAAGACATCCCACATTAAGTGGAGGAACGATGACAGAACTACAATGGTTAGATTTTGCCCATGAAATTTGGAAGACCTTATCTTCTCCAGAAACATCATACCTCTTTGACTATCATCGCTTGATGGCACAGGACTTATTTTGATGCTCAGCTCTTAAAATTTTCCTGGTATTTTTGTAAATAAATTTGCTGACTAATTCATCCTTCTGGAAGTTGTTTTACTAAATTGCACTAAAATTTTCAAGAGTTATTTATAAATAAGCCACTCAAACGTTAACCATGAGTAGGACGACGATGATGGACGTAATACATACAGATGTATATTCATGGCATGCAAAAAAGACGTAAATGGAAATCCATATTTCTAATGACTACGAAAAATGATCATTGTACTTAACACGGCATATATGATGTAAGTCTTCATTAGTGGTTGATTAATGTATAGGAAGTCCTTGGGATTACTGATTCCACATATCACTTTCGATTTCGTTGCGATGATTCGACGTTACTACTTTTGAGCCAAATTTTCAGTCTTATTGTTAGGATGCCTAATCAAATATTTTCAGTGCAGTGGACCAAAGCTCGCAAGCCTCATCTTTCGTGCACTTGATTATCGATTGCTTGGCCCCCATGCTCAAAACTGGATATGTAAGATCACCTGTTATGGGCTATCACCGCAATTAGTGGCTAGCCAGTCATCTATCATATATAAGTAAGTTTATGTTGTTAATAGGGCACAGTCGTTTGTGCCTAAGGCCTGAATAATGTGTGCCTTTATAAGGGGCAACTGAACGGATTTAAAACTCCTTTTAACTCATTTTCATTGCTTTTATTTTGAGAAAATGTCCTGAAATGCAGCCTTGTAATAATTTTTTATTATTATGTAAGTGAGCATACTTTATCTATTTTTTAACTGATAAGACTATCACAAAGATAGTTTAAGGCCCTAGAGACCTTGCAATGTTTCGGATTAGCAATTCACATCTTGGGTTGACTCCCGGATGCGAATCAACCTATTCGATATACAAGAGCATGCTGCCCCAGCTATCTAGGCAGGTAGTCTAAACAAACCCCCGATAATGGGTTTCTATTTAAAAGCTGATTTTCTGGGGAAAATTATTTTTGTAAATAATTTTCGTTATTTAATAAAATATTGGCGATTCATATCGATGGGGACCTTTTTAAGTGTTAAACACCTATCACTGCCTAATAATCCCTTATATTCTGTCATTTATTTACAAACTTAGCAACTGAGGCAAACCTACTAGTCGAGCTATATGTAAGTGCTCAATTCTAAATCAAGCACGGCGTTCTCCAGTCTCCTAACTTTATGTACATTAGGGCTAGCTATTTAATGGTTTTAGGATAGGTTCTGGACATCTTGTGATTAACAATGGGTAACTTAGCTATTGCAAGCACTAATCATATTCCGCGACAAAAGCGTATTGAAGTAACTGCACTTCGCTTCTCTTATTCCAGGTCTGAGTAGACGACATCCCAAAAAATATTTTGTGAGCAGAGAAAGCATATTGGCAAAATGTAGACTTTTTAATGTCACAAAGTCATTCAAGATATGCAGCAGTGGCAAAATAGTCATTCTTTCCAAAATACACAGATAATGGGAGGTGACAGCGGGACAAGTGGAGGCCTTTTTGTGAAAATAAAGTAAAAACATTATTTTCAATTTCTTACTATTTTAAATTGAATTAATTAGTACTGCTTAACCATGGTCAAACCAGGTATAAAAGGAAATATGTATTTTTTTCCTTTAAATTTCACTTTAGCATGAAGACATGTTTTAGCACAAATTTGTTAACTCTGATTTGTTACTTTTAGTGCAAGAAGCAATTTCATAATTGCTCACCTTGATTTCCTAGCAAAGTCTTGTCTACCATATCTAGTACTTACTGGCTAATTGGGATGGTCAGTCTTGGCACTTCATTTGCTGTTGAGATTACAGAATAGGAACGCGATTCCCTCACCTTTATCATTCAGGTATCTTCCTAACCTACATTGTTTACTATTTTTGTGGGTAATGATAATTATATTCACACTATATGAAACTGAGCACAGCGTAATGATCTCTGCTAATCTGAAGTTCTTTCCTACCTCAGCTCTTTTATACTAGGATCATATGGGCTGCCGAATATCGCGTAAGATTATTTTGTCTTCTTAAGCATTAGAATACAAAATGAATTTACGTGACAAGACTGAATATCGTTATCAAAAGACCAATCGATAATCAACGGACATCGTAGACTAGTATATACAGCATTCTACGGGACGATTCATAAAATTGGAACTTTAAAACGTGAACTAGTTCTTATGAAATATTATACAAAACAAATCCAAAAATGAAATGATGTAGGAATCTTTGATACATTGACGTTTCACTAACAAACTTTATTATTTACTTGATTATTTATTAACCGATTTCGGTTGCTTTCTACAAATAAACTCGTTATTTTTTGCAATAAAATGATAATAATAAATATTTATACCATAAAATGTGACAGATCTTGATTTCAGTTTTGTATACTACAATATTATTTAATTTTCAACCAAACGTAACGATAAAGTAATCACTCATAAATGTATTTATTTATTTAACGGAAAACAAATTTACCCAAAAGTTAGAAAAAAACATTTAACCTAATTATTTTAAAGTGATAGTGCACAGATATGTTTCCTCTCTCGTCGTTATTTGTTTAATATACAATCACAGAATTCAAAGTATGGTCGGCTATCGTCATGACTTTGCATATTAGAATCTCAGGATATATTACGGCGGATTTAATTAATTTATAATATTTAACTTAAAAAGCAAGAAATTTACAATACACGACTGTGATTATCATTTTGAAACTGATAATTTTTGAAGTCGAAATTATGATAAAAGTTGCTAATTAATTATCACCTTTTGAAATTAATGACCATTTCAAATATGTGCAATATTTTTATCTACTATGTAATTATTATGCCACTAGGAACATGAATGTCCCTATTTATCCGAAATTATGTAACTATAAATGTCAAAATTAAGTGAACAAAAGTAAGAAAGGCTTATTTCATTTCTTCACCAAAGAAACCACAAATAACATCGTTGTTAAAGAATTATTGCTATTTAGAGGAATCATTTCTAACTGATAATTCGAAAATGTTTGTTTTCTTTCATACTTTTCAGCCATCGTTATATGTTAACATCTTATCACAGCATTCTGGAGAATACTGGAACACTAAGACTTATAGAAAACTATTTTTGGATACAATAACCCTGTAAAAATTACCGTGCAACCTATATTTCAAATTTAGTTATCGGACCTCAGGTTTCCTAAAATCCTCCCTAAATCAGGACTGCTCTGCGGAACATAAAATGAAGAGCGTCGAAATGAATTTGACCTTCGGATATAAAATCATTAAAATTGAAAAGAAAACCTATTTTGAAAGTGGAAATATTAAAAATCACTGTAGTCGACGAGTTACATAGGTCTTTCAAATCAGTTTACTAGAATTTGAAAGTTGTGCTTTCATTCGCCAGCTCTTATCATCATTATGATCTTTCTAAACATGAATTTATTAACCCAGGATATGGCCATGACCTTCCACACTGCAATCTCTAGATACGTCAAAGTGCATTCAGTTTATACTTAATAAATGACTTATAAAAGGAAGAAACAATGATATACGTCGAACGGTTATCGTTTAAAAATCGAAAAAATTATTTATTATTTAAAATCCTAAATTTTGAAATATAAACACAATTAGTTATATACTATTTTTGTGCGAATCTTCTAATAAAAATTTTAGGTAACAACTTCAATTGTTTGAGAGTGAGATTAAATACCCATTTACATCCAACTTTAGGGAAACAGAGAAAGCTCTAGCGGACAGAGTACCGAGAAACTGAACTCTATAGTCCCAGATGACAAATTCCTAACCGCTAATAACTTAAAATACTGGCTTAGACGCTAGCTTGACTTGGTGCCTAAACAGATGTGAATCGTGACATTTCTTACTAATCAAATCTATGATCAGCTTGATTTCTAAGGTATTATTATTATTTATTATTATTATTATTAATTTAAACCGTCAAGAGTTTGATAGAAACCTGAAAATTTTAATATCGCCAATGGGTGTCGGTGGTGTATTGGTTCCCGTGAGCGTCTGCCATGACAGAGTTTACGTGTTAGATTTCCGTTGGCGCACACCCACTGAGCGGAATGCCCAACTGCACTTAACAATTCTGGCTACTAAAAACGGACGAATGGCAGGGGAGAGAAGCGAATGCTAAGACTGGAAGCAAAAATTGATGTTCTGGCTCTACAGAGAAATTAGCCATGCAGTCGGCCGTTCAGTAGACGCAAGTGTTCACAATCTGGACGTCTTCAAGAGTCCAGAAACTGCGAAAGGAGAGAAAATAATATTTTCTGGTATCTTCTCAGAAACGACACTTTGACACGCCACTGCCTATTACGCCGTCAGTTTCAGGCTCTGTTGGGAAGCGAACAAGCCTGGCAGTAATGACTGGAGCTATCCGTGGACATTCAGGTAATCGTCTTTTCCTTCAAGATCGAAATTCTAGAAAGTCTTATTTGATCGATTCCGGAGTGGAAATTTCAGTACTTCCTCCTAGGAATTCGAGTCTCTCACCAGAGAGGCTTCATGACGCCAGTTTATCCATGTTGAGCATTGGAAGACGCTTGTCTGAATGGGCTTGGGAATTATCGTTATAATCGATAATATTAGTCTTTTTGTAATTAGAAGCAATAAATACCATCGTTTAATTTATTTGATAAAATGCGTTTTTTGATATAGTTGACTCATGCATGTTAGATTACGAATTTATACAGAATAAAAATCATAAGTTACCGAATTTATCATTTTCATCTTGAGCAAACACAAATTAAGGGGCTCTACTAAAAATTTTTGTCTACCTCATTTTTGCTTTGTTAAAACTGTGATCTGATAAACTGCATGCAAGAATATTTTGTCTTCCCAACCAATTGAAGAAAAATACAAAATGAGGCGCCAGGACCAACCTTTTTTAATCAAATGATACTGATCAATAAACACTGAAGATGATTAATAAGCATTTAGTGCAATCCAGGGAAAGAATAAAGAA
>CAADRB010000069.1:0-51341 GCA_900708905.1 Hymenolepis diminuta | reverse complement strand
TCACATAATCGATTGTAATCCTTATAGATGAATATTTATCTATCCAATGGCTTCCTTCTGTTGATCATATTTTTGTCATACTGACTCTCTCTGGACTCTTCTGGACTATTTAAACTTATTAGTGTGCCTGAAAATATAAGCACACTTCCATGTCATAATTTAATTACCTGCATAGACTGCTAGAAACATTTTATAAAATAAAAAAAAAACCAACTTTTAAGTAGCTTAAAGTCGGGGTTTTGTTACTCTATTGTCATATCTAACAGAACATAGATATTATAAAATAAAAATATTAGGGATATATTCTGGAATTTTAAGTGCTCCCTTTTTAAGAATATTCGTATTTTTGCACATGTCTATGGCCAACAAACTAGCTTTCCTTTAATAGAAATACAGACTATTTAACTGACAATTGAATCAACGAGATATTGTATTCATCTTAAAAGGGAGCCTTTTTGTTGAACAAAATGATATAACCAGTTGACCTAATCAGAGCTTGCAAGTGTTCAAGACTTTCCTTAGTGGTTTACTTAATAAATAAAAGTTGATAATTTGTATTTCAATGCATTTCGCAACGCTGAGATATATTATCTGAAAATGTATTTAAATTTAAACATTTAAAAATATAAATTAAATTACTGATAGTAAATGTTACCATCATTTTATATTCCTGTATTTAGCCAAATTATCCTATCTTTTGTCTCTTTATACGTAAGACAGTGTTCGTAAATGAGGGTCAAACCATCGTATTCTCAGATGAAATAAGCGATTTTAGAGATTTCTTGCATAAAACCAAGGGAAATGTTATAATAAGGAGTTCATCTATACGTATTATCAATATGTAATCCTTCACATCCTGAAAATTGCCAGATATAATAAACTCTGAATAATCACTCACTTAATTTAATTGAAATGCTTCAATACTAGCAATTGTTGCAAAATATATTGCAAATTTTTCAAAAATTAAGACATAGTAAAGCTTTTTGTGTAAGCCATTATAGAACATATAATAAATTCTAATGGTGATAATTGTTATTTAGTTTATGTAAATTGACTTACCTTACATCATTGATTATCATATTAAGCCCAGTGCATGCGGTCATTTTAACCTCTGTGGAGCTACCAAAAATCATACAGAATGACTTTAAATTATGGAAATAAATTTTTTTAACAAAAATATAAAATCTTACTGACTGATCACCGTGGCTGTATTAGTACCTCAGTTCGTACTAGCCACCGCTGGAACTTATGCTGAGCAATTCCAAACAATATCTCCATTATAAGGCGCCAACAAGACTGCTTTCGTGAGAAGGCTACCAGACATCGTTATAGAAATAAATAAGAAAGAGAACAATCAGAATTACATAATTTGGGCTTGAATGAGTTGGCACTATGGTAAGTTGAACCAAGTTCGGCCAATTGTTAGTACTTTTTAAGAATTTGAATATATAAATGCTTTACAGATAGAAATATGAAACAGGTGATATTTTGGCTAATCGTTTTGTGAACATTTTAACTAATTGTTTAGTTATATGGGAATCGAATATTGTTAATTCAGTCTTATTTATAGAATTACAGAAAATTGGCTCTAAAGGGCATTTTTATTTACCTCAGTTAAATTTTTTGGTGAACCATAATATTATTAAAACAGCTATGACAAATTCAATTTTAAATTTATTGTGAGTTATATTTTTTGATACATAGAAAAGTAATTTGTTAAGATTTATAAATTTGATTCTTGTTTTAATATTTATAATAAGAGTTTGAGTTTATTAAATTATTTTGCTTATTGAATCATCACCTTCGTTGAATGATGTAAAATTGTAATAAACGAATATGTAGCTATGGGATTTCTGTTGATATTCGATTTAGTGATTTACTCTTTGTTCATAAGTGTTGGGCTCAAATAATATAACTCTCAGCTGGTTAATTTTTATTCCGGTAAAACTTAGGTTTTGGAAACTTGATCATATGGGGATTTATAAAAAAGTGCAAATGATCAAATTCACTGACATTTTCTATAATGCCAAAACCAAAAGTCTTCAAGTCTCTCAGCAGCCATAAGATTTTTCAAGATTGTTAGAGGCGTTCAACATTCGATCTGCAGAAGTAAAAGCTCTTTCGCCTATGGTTGATTCGCCTATAGGTTCTCAATGTTTAGATTCTTCAATTGCATCTCTGTCATCTGTCACTTCATCCCATTCTGTTAAACCTTCCACATCTGTCAGAATTCCTGATTTTGCACATGCTGAAGATATCGCAAAAATGTTCTTGACTTCATTAATGATCCTAAGTCAAACATATTCTTTGAATCTTGGAACGATGGGCCAAATATGTGTTCACAAATAATCTTACCAAAAGGGATGAGAAAACAATAAATTGTTGCCGTATCAAGAAGCTAGGTCCTGTCATGTCTGAACGTTACTCAACAATAGTCCTGAACAAGAAACTGTGCAGATCATAGAAGAATTTTTTGGCTAGAACTTCTCTGTCTGTTTAATATCCGCTTTAACCGCTTATACTTTTTATCGAGTATTATGAGACCATATATGACTTTGAAGGCATCGTCCATATATTCATTGTCATAAATTTATTTTTAGAAACTTAACAGAAGAATAGTTCAGATGTCTTATTTTCATCCCCATGCTATATATGAGATCTTGGTCACCAGTAAAAACTTCTCTATCAAAACAAATGAAGGAAAACTTTAATGTGAAATTATAAAAACTGTAAGAGAAGGAGTTAAAATGGCGAATCTCACGCATGATTCGGTTGCCATTGATTTTGACGTCATGCTCTTCCGTCTGGTGCACAAATTGTCTGCATGAATTCACCGATCTGTACAATTTATAGCACGACCCAAAGGTTGGATATATAGAAAGCCGTTGTCCACAGACCTCCCTCGGCACTCCCGATTCGTCGACTAACAGCATAATCAAGATAAATCAGGGACAAAATTAGAGAACTTTTCACTGTAAGCCTAAAATAAAATACCTCAAATTGAACGGTCTCTTGTCTGCCTCTCGTATTGACAACAAGCAATGCCGGAGATAAATGAATTTATAATTTACTAGACTCAGGTTCGTCGACAACTAGGTACTGCTTCAGATACATCTATAATCTCAATAAAGCTGCTGAAATCATTAGGTCGTCCAACACTATAACTAGTCTCCCTATCTGCAATTAGTGATGTAGCGAGTCTGTCAAACAGTCAGGAAAATTATGCTGTAACGTGACATTAGTATCTCAACAACAACTTATGTGACAGACTCTCAGCCTAGTCTACTGACTCGTTTACCTTGGTCTTTCGGATTTGCCATCAAATGCCGTCAGGAGTCATGCACATTATGCTGCACCTCATTCACAACGGAGATGATGGTGCATCAGTTCCTGGCCTATGTAAGCATACTAAGTCAATATTAAAACTGACACCTAATGCTCAGTCGGTTTTCCGTCCTAAGCGGCCAGTTCCTCTAGCAGCCTTGCCTAAGGTGGACGAAAAGCTTAAACATCTGGAACAAAAGGTTGTTTTTTTCATTCAAAATGAATTGCATCTATAGCTGTAGTTAAGACAGCAAGTGGAAGTATCTAGTTGTGGGCTGACCATTCTTTCAGTCTAAATGCCGCATTAGAGTTTAGTTTTTATCCACCATCAGCTGCTGATGACATCCTCTCAATTCTGAGGGGTAGTAAATGCTTGGCAAAGTTTGATTTAGCAAAAGCCTTTTGTATACCAAAGTTGTGCCGTAGTCACGACAGCTACTATCAATCAATATCGTGGCCAATACCAATATACCAGACTTTCATACGGTATCAAGACAGCACCTGTTATCTTCCAACAGATAATGGATACCATGATATCGGGCCACTCTGGTAGTGGTGCGTACCTAGAAAACATAGTTAGCAGGAACTCCGAGAATGTGTCATCGCACTTCTTCAGCGTATTCAGGAGTATGGCTCCTGTCTTCGAGCTGAGAGACATACATTCTTTGTTCCCCACTATTAAATAATTAACATGTATCTTTGATAAAAGTGGCCATCTTTTGGATCCTGAAAAGCTTCGAGCAATTACAGAAATGCTATGTCCATGGACATTACCACATTACCCTCCTTCCTGGGTCTCATCACCTACTACAGTGCCTTGCTGCCAACACTGCATAATATTCGGGCTTCTCTAAATGAGTTGCTGAGAAAAGGTACTAAATGCAGCTGGACTTCCAAATGTGACAAAGCTTTCTCAAAGCTAAAGCACATACCCACTTCTAATATATTGCCTTCCCACTGCAATCCAATTTTCTACAATTATACCGGCCTCAGGTGCTTCGAACTATGCCATTGATGCGGTTATCTCTCATGTCTTCTTCGATGATTTAGTAAAGCCGTTGTTTTTGCCTCTCAAATTCTTATTACAGCTAAAAAAACAACTGTCAGACTGAATAGAAATCTTTAGTCATCGTTTTTGCTGTGAAAAGTTCCATAAATTTCTCTTCGGTCGGCTCTTCACACTACTAATTGATCAACAAATACTTCTCTTTATCTCCGGATCCAATAAGAGTATTCCAGTTTACACTGCATGCCGACAACTCTTTTAGTTGTGATTTTGATGTAGAATATGGGACAACAACAGAATTTGAACAAGTTGATCGTTTTTTTCTCATCTGCAATCAGAAACGTCCTGATGAGGAAATCATCACAAGTCTGACTATAAAAGACGACATGTTACTTCTATTATTTGATGCCGTAATCAAATCTCCAATAACTGCATGTGATATACAAGATGCCTCAGCTAAAGATTCAGTGCTGAAGAAGGCCATGAAATATTTTCATACAGAGTGGGCGATCTCATACAATTTTATAGACGGTGTGATAATCTGTCTGGGGTCAATTCATGCTTACCGCTTACAGATCGTGTTGTCATTCTTTCAGCGCTCAAGAGAGCTGTATTATAACAGTTCCACAACAATCGTCCGGGTGTTGGGTGCATGAAATTTACTGCAAGAACTTTTGCATACTGGCCTGGAATGAACAGGGATTTCGAAGCAGTTGTCCAAGGATGTCCTAAATGCCACCAAGCAGGTAAACTTACTCCAAACCAGGAACCTGGACCCTGGCCTGAAACTTCAGCTCCATGGTCCCGCATGCACTTGGATTTTGCTGGACCTACAAACGGTTTCTCATACCTTGTTGTAGTAGATTCGTACTCAGAGTAGCCCAAAGTTATTTCATTAAAGTCCAACACAAATACCACGTTGATCGGTAGTCTTTGCCGTATATTCTCAAGTCATGAACTATCAAAGACCATTGTAACCAGTAACGATACCCACTTTTCTTCAGTCCTCTTTCAAGATTTTCGCCGGGGTCATAATATCACTCACGTGTGCTCCCAACCATATCAATCTCAACCAAATGGTCAGGCAGAGCGCTTTGTCGACGCCCAAAAGTGGGTATCTCAAAAGTCACGTGGAGAGGGGACAACGGAAGAGATTCCCGATGTGTTCATTTTAATGCATTAAACGACTTCGCGTCCAGCGTTAAACGACCGCAGTCCTACCGAAACTCTTATGAGGCGAAAATTCAGGACGATCCACCATGCCCTACTTCCAAAGGACTCAATCTTCCCTAGACCATTTTCATGGGCCAAGACTCTTGCAACCAACATAGCAATTTACGTGCGTGGTCATCTACAGAAAGGCATATAGGCAGAAGATATCATCGAAGCTCGTCGAGATATCATGGTATATGAAGTAGATATCGATTATCAAACCTGAGCGCGTCATCGAAACAATCTCCATCTCGGTAAGCAGCAATATCATCGAAACAAAAAATGTGTTCTTTGGATACTGTGCTGGATGTTTCTGGTCTCTCACTGCTAGGAAATAATCTACTTTGGAAATCCAGCCCAGCAGGCAACAGAACCTTCATTAAGAACAGTTCAGGAAACTCCCTCCCCTCTCCCCAAAAAATTCCATGAGGATCGAATATTTGAAAGTTATGATGGAAAAATTCCACCAAAGCGTGCTGGATAAAGTGAAATATTTTATCCAAAAAGAAACTGAATCGACAATCCACATGTTTATAAATTTTTTGTCAATAATACATGAAATCTGCAGAACCGGAATACATAAAATAGGTTGTTGCTTAGTAGAATTTTGAGTAAGTTACGGAAGTTTGCTTAATTTTGTGTTATTACCGAGTTGGGGACTGCGGCTATTTTGTAGGCTAGTAAGGTTATAACAATATTTATTTACCCTAACGCATCATTAATAAATTTTTGTTGAATATTTTTGAGTTGCTTCAAAAATTCCTTAATGTGATGGTTTGTTATTTTCTGTTCATTGCGTGATTTAATTTTACAATATTACATTTCTGTGTTATGGAATTCACAACACTGGTAAGACTGATCAAGGGAATCTCGCGTGCTCTTGAACTTTCTGGAAAGTGCGACGTGTTACGGATTGGGTAGCAGCCAAGTACGACCGTGCTTGCATAGGTCTTCCCAGCCAATTAGCGTACAACACAGCGTTGATCATATTTCATGACCAAGCATGTTGATAGTTAAGCAGAGATGGCAATACCTTCTTTGTCCTTGCTACTTTGGACATAGTCTAGCAAATTTTGGGGACAAATTTATACTAAAGGACTCTTGCATAGGAGAATTTTAGTCAGCAGCAAGTAAAACTTCTTAAAAGGATTATTAGGGTTCAGTAAAGTGGCTTATTTGTGGAGCATCAGCTACAGTATTATACCGTGTGAACTGTTAAGTGTTTGTCATGGATTCATTTATATTAAGGACCTTATTGGAGATATTTGGATTACCTCTTGAGGATCATAAAAGTTGTTCACTTTATTTACTTGAATTGAATATAAAGTAATTAATTTTTCACTAATATCAATTTTGTAAAATAAAACAATATCATAGAAATTTATATTATTAATTCTGACTTAACGAAATAGTACTAAATAACCCACAATTTGCAAATTACATTACTACTAAAAATTTATTCTCGCATTTGTACATAAAAATATATCCTAAGACCTCTTCAAATATTTTGGCTTTGTCAGAAATACTATTTCTACCCCCAATTAACATTAAAAACGATTTTGGAAGATCCAAATAATCCCCATTTAATTTTTGAAATTAAATTTAATTATGCTAATTTAGAGTTTATTTAATAGGAACTTTTTTAAAAGTTTAAATGAGTACTATTGCTTTAACATCAAGCATTATTTATGCTACGCAATGTTCCTATAAAGATGCGTCAGATTTCTTTGCTGGATGAAGAATTTTCTTCTTTATAAGGAAAAATACTGAAGCAAAGTTTTTCTACAATTATTTTTACCCTTAAAGAACGACATATTCAATATTTTTTGGGCATGTATTCCGTTCAGATGCATTTGAAATAGTTAAAAGTATACAAAATATACAATAAACCAAATAATTTTCAGTTTTATACTTTAATTTTATTGTGAGTAATTTTAATTTAGGAAGAAAAGGTGAGGGAAATAATGCATAACTATGAAAACATTTACTCATTGCGGAGTATTTGTCCTATATCCCATTTTCTCTTACCTAGATTTTTAACCTTATAATTATTACAATGTATAAAATAATAAACTGGCATAAAATCAATGTTTTTCTTTTCGGGGAAAATTTGTTAATCTCTGAACTGAATTTCGTAGTCAAGTGGCCGGGGTTTGCTGATTGTGCTGAAATGCTAACCTGTGAGAGTCCGGGTGGCAGAAATCTCAGTTGCTGTCTCTCAGTCGTATAACTGTGCAGTAATATTCAAATCTTTGGGAGTCTGCAGTATCAATGAATTCAAAAGCTGGAGGTTTTCGGTGGGCGTGTCGAAACCTTCAGTCTCATTGATACTGAACTGTGGCCTTGGCACAGTCGCAATGTTCAACCGAGGTGGGTTTCACCCATTTTTTTAGAATTATAAAATTACCGATGTTAATATCTCTCATTCAAAGTTTTATTTCGTTTTAGATATAGCATTTGTCAAGGCAAAACCGAAATTTGTAATCATATTAAATGAGGGTTTTTTGTTAATATTGCATTAATTTTACTGCAGTATAAAATAATGTACTTGTAATAAGTTTCAGAACCAAAGCAATTTCTAATAATATGTCTAAGATGACATCAATAGAAGATTTAGTAAAATGTCCGAAAAGGGGGAAAGTAGAAATGTCATAAGTATAGTATTAGGCTAAACTTTTTTGTTTCCAATAAAAAAACATGCTTCCTTTAAAATAAATTAAGAATTTGTTTTAATAACTAGCACTGTGTAATCGATGATCATTTACAAGGGGTACCAGTGTCTGATTTCTGGTTGCTTCAATAATTATACTTAACAGTAAGGGAATTGTAGCGACATAAATACAAGTGATTCATCATCAGGTTTAAAAAGGGTTTCTATAACAGATACCGTAATAATGCAGGGGCATGTAATCTTTCGATATGAGATAAGAATAATTAAAACTTCCGATTTCCCCGCACTCAATCCATCCTATTTTCACAAGCATGCTTCGTCTCGGATACAACTATGTCCCTTCCTATCCTAACGGTATAATGTATCCATGATTCTATTTAATAAAAACGTTTGTCAAATAAGTTCTCCCAATCTTTGTACATATATCGACATATGGAGCGCAAAATTTTAGAAAACATCGTAATCTACATTAAAAAAGTGCACAGAATTACAATAGCATTGATTATATTTTCATATATATCCCATTTTCTAAAGTGACAAACTGTTGTGTGAGAAATAAACTTCACCGAAGATAAAGAAAAAGTTTAAAATTACTGATGTAATTAGATTTTTATTTTTCCTTATAAGAAAAATAAATCATAGGAGAAATTTTGCCCACATCTATTTCTCCTTACTTATTGGGAAAAAAATATATGCGATCAATCCAGCTTTTTGTCAGTGGTTTGGGTGTGTTTTATCTTAAAGTAACATAAAATATGCGAAACTTATAAAGAAAATGTAGTGATCTTTTTTAATACAAAAATATCTTATTTCCTTGATCAGAGATTTTTTAATGTTTTTTTCTATTTTTTATTTATTTTTATCAGGCAGCTTCGCAATAAGGTCTCTAATTTCTGCACATCAGTTAGAGGTTTCTTCCACTCCTCCACTATTGTTCTAAGTAAATATGGTTGCCTTTAAGTCAGCTACACATGCTGTCGGAAAATTATTTATTTATTTCATTTCATTTATGGGATATAATTGAAACTAATAGTGAAAGAACTAAATCACGAGCATATTTAAATAAATGAAGTAAATTTACTATTTATTTTCGTGCTGAAAGAATAAGCGCAATAAACAAATTGTCGACTAATTAAATGTGCTTATAAGTTGTTTTGAGGTTGGAGTAACAACTAACAGGTGGAAGTTTACGACAACAAACAACAGTTCCAAAAAGTAGAACACAAAGATTTGCGTGGACCAACGGGTATCAAAAAAACAATGAGAGGAATTCGAGCAAATGAGAGAGATGAGGGAGAGTGGAGAACGGAAGGAAGCTTAGAAACCTTTAAATGATAGGTGTTTGTGTCAATTGGGCAAGGACGCGGGTAAGAATATGAATGCGGTGTACTTTAATGAAACGGGGCGGTGTAAAGGTATCACTGCGGCTTCCTGCACGAAGACCAAAGTACTACCATCGAGAATGCGAAAATGAGTAATTTTGGAAATGTGCAGAGAGTCATCCTTCAGTTCCCTTCCAGCCTTGTGGCACGTAAAGGCGACGTAAATTCCTGGATGTGAATTGGTTCATGCGTAATTGTTCTGTTCGGATCAGAAGTCTCATATTCGAGAATCTATAACAAGTAGATGAAGGAAATCGAGGCTTAAATATGACGGTAGAACAAAATTAAAGAATGGTGAACAAAATATGAATTGAAACAGGCAGTTCTGTTTCTTTCCTCGTACAGAGTTGAAATCCCCACCAATAGACGGAAGCTCTTTGAAGCGTTTTTGATTTTGAGTATAGGACTGCTCTGTATCAAATTATGTTCCTGAGTTGATTATTGTGGACGACGAATCATCGCTGCCCATTTGGGAAGTATCCGGCTCTGAATTATTTATTTTGTGGTTGTAATCCATTAGCAACTACATTCATTAGCTCCTTGAGGAGCCGCTTGCTAAATTCCAATTGTGGCTCCTCTATGCGTTCCAAGATAGCAAACCCAAGGTCATCGTAGGGTGTCATGAACGCTTTTTCGAAAACGCCGTACTCGAGCTTGGATATTGTTGGTGTTAGATCCTTGAGATGGCAGGTTAATCGCACTTGTTGGCAGGTTATTTCGTAGGCGCGAAACTGTGACTCGAGGAATAAGAAATCCTCTGGAATATTCAACCTATTGAATCTGGGAATAGTGAAACCGTTTGTCATTGCAGATCAGAAAATTGTGAGGTTCTTACAGGGTCACCAATTTGTAGCGAATTATGGTGGCTAACAAGATCTAAGGTCACGAATTAAGGAGTTATAAACTGTAGGAACTAATGAATCTGATCTTGATTGTAGTTATTTAAACTATAGCTACCAGTTGTTTGGAATTTATTCGAATTTTTTAATTTATTTTACTGACAATATCAAACTACATTATTAACGTTGATAATAGAAGATTAAAAAAATATAAAAATACCACTCGCTAAAAAAATGAAGACTCGCTTAGTCTTCATTGGATCACCACATTGAGATGTCGGTTTAAAGGATCTACAATGGTAGAATTCTACTTTGCTGGCTTTCAAAATCTAGCCTGCACTTTGCGTCGAATAAATAATCATGGAAGCTTAAAGTATCGGTAAAGCTTCCGAGGGTGTTAGGTGGATGTATCAAAGCTTCAGCTTCACTGATTCAAAACTCTTGGCTATGGCACAGCCGCAGCCTTCAAACGCCTTACTTTGCTATCCAATTTTAAGAAAGGAGGGATATATTTGTTTTAATACTAAAATTGTGAATTATTATTAATTAAGGAAACAGTTGTATAAGGATTAATATATTTCAGATCTCAGAACGAAATACATGCACAATAAATATTTCTTTTGGTGTTATAAAAGTGGGTGCGAAACGATTCGGTTGATTTCTGCGGACGTGCCTGTACCACAGTTCAGAATTGGTGAAGCCAGAGACTGCGATATACCACTCGAGTACGTCTGGATTTTAATTTCACCGATTCTACAGGCTCCCAAATATTTTGTATTGAAAGGCGCTATTTCGGAAGGCTGGAAACCAGCAACGAAGAATTCCGCCACCCGGGCTCTCATGGATCGGTATTTAAGCACGTTTAACCAACCCCGGCCGTCCAATGTCTATTCAATGAAAAATATATTCCTTTCAATTCGATTAAATAAATTCATTTATTCTCAGATCGTATCGAGGATACGAAGAGGGAAGAAAGATGTAGAACTTTCTAATTCGAATACATTGAAGGACAGTCTTCCAAAATTCATAATTACTGATTTGCATTTCGGACTTCTTTACCAGCTTTGAAAGTCGTTTTAGCTAAGATAATTTTTGTACCTTATTATGAAAATTAATTTTAGTAAAAAATCGGTTTTATGATTCAATAAGCAATAATGGAGGGTGATTTTGAACGTTTACAACAAATTTTGAACCAGTTCAAAAAAACAAAAATTACAGAATTAATATCAAAATGTAGTTGAAAAGTTGAAAAAAACACGAAATAATGGGAAAAACTCCGAAAACATTTCTTAACTTATTCGCGTGCTCAATCAGGTTGATTGGTAAATTTTCCCAAGCGCTAACTCACAAGAGCCGTGGTGGCAGTATTCTTCGTTGCTGGTTTCCATTCTAAACGTATTTATTAAATAAAATTTCGGAAGCCTGAACCATTATTGGGGTCCCAATATGAAGGTGTTAGGCGGCAGTGTCAAAGCTTCCATAGTGATGATACTGAGCTACGACACTGGCACAGTCGCAAAATTCAACAGAGATATTTAACATCCAATGTTATTGAATTGAAAAGGGCTGTCTAGCCGATATTACTGTAAACCAATCCTTCATTTTGATTTTATACAAACTGCCAGAATTTCAATATTTTGAGGTTGAAGGATGAATCCCTCTTCTCCAAAATATTCATCTTACGTCATCCCTAATCATCACCAAATTTGATTACCCTGTGCTTATAGTAACCTCTGTAAACCTTTACCCATTCCTGCGACCCAAGCACGCCATAGACAAACATTGTGTGTCCTCAGCTGGCCTACCTCTCATCGACCCGGGAAAGGTAAACATACCTCGGACGATAGTAGCAGACACCGCTTAGTCAGCCCTGCTGTTAACCAGTCCTGTCTGCACTGACCCTTCCTTTCCCTACAATCGTCCCGACCAATTAAAGCACGCATACAATCATATCCTTATGCGTGTCCTCATCCAAAGTGTCGATCATAAACAGCCTTCCATTAGACACACAGACACACCAGGGAACCCTAGCTCGTCAAACGCATCTCCCGTTGCTCAGCCATTTTCCAATTCTCTATATTCCCTTGAGACTCTGTACTGAGCTTTGTTCAATACAACCTGGTCTACGCAATCCTTGGTGTTCTTTTTTCATTTACTGTTAGCAATCTACCGCTACAAACTGGTGACCCAGGAAAGGACCGCTACAAGGTTTTTAATTATAAATATTGCCGTTTCCCCTGCGATATACATCCAGAAATTATATTCCAAAATTTTTCACCGGATATTGCAGTCTTTGTTTAAATCTGTCGAATTGAAAATTCGTGTAAAATATAAGTTATTTGTAGCATTATTGACCGTATGTACCATGACAATTTTTTATTTTAATATTAAAGTTAAATAAGTTCAAACTTTCCGAAATTCCATTGCTACCAATTGAAGATAAATCTACAATTGTAAAGCCTTTGTGAATAATTTGGCAATAGAGGATTAATTAAACTTAAAATTTCTTATGAAAGGTACTGGCAAAACGCATTTCACTGATGAATGAAGTCAACTGGAATATTTTTTCTGTGTTACCTCAACTGATTTATATAATTGATTTAATACATACTACACAAATCTGAATAGTAAAGCTTATTTTAGTGTGTATTATGTAAATACAGTTAAATATAAAGCCCCTTGCCAAATAATTTTTTAATTCATTTAACTGTGTATTGCATGAAGTTAGCTAGAACTGGAAACTGATAAACTTAAAAATAATTATGCAATTTTGTGAAATGCTATCATCAAGACCTACCGGTTTGGCTCTGAGAACCGTTCGGTCGGCTCATTTAGGGCCTCTCGGCAAAATTACGATCGCTGACATTGCAAACAAGTATAGTATCTAAAAAAGTGCAGTTATGATTTCTCACCATGTAAAATCGTAACAAAGTAAATTTATGTGGCATTAGTGCACTGGTCACTATCTCAATACGGAGATGATGTCTCTCACATGGCTCCTTGTAGTCCTGGAATAGAAGACAGGCATGTTAAGACATTCTAGATTGACTGTGGTAATACAGCGTGTTCTGGCGCTTGTTTCATAAACACTTTACATATATTTTACATAAATTATACGACAGTCAGTTTAGAGCGCCTCTAGGGTTGAGGTTCGTCTCTTAAAATTGCTGAATAATGGGCGAAAAATATTAACATTGTTTGCAATTTCTTTTACCGTTCTACTTTTATCTATTCATTTCATTATTATAATGGGCGTGTTTCTTGTTTTAACTCGAATTTTTCTTCACTTATCCTTATAAAAATCATGCAATAAATCCGAGCTGTAAGTAAAACTTTGTTTGGAAAAGAAGCTTCGAAACAATAATATATTAATTTTTAAATGTGCTTGATATGAACGGATAGGTTGATAAATAAAATAATTTATCTCTTAAGTATAGCTTGACACAGTGGGGAATTTTCCATTTTGATAAATATCTTACTTAAAATTAATGAGTAGCTTAAATAGTACTTGAAGTAAATAACAGTATCAAATTCTAATTCTCCTTCAAGTATATTTAATGAATACTTTTATCCAATTTTAATCATTTAACAATCTTCCTTCATCGTTGCTTCATTTGGTATTGCAATACAGAATAAGATTTTCTCTCCTTACTCGTCATACGTCTTATCGTTGTGACAGAAAACTATACTATAAGAAGCGATCACTAAGACTAACAAAACCGGAGGTTTCAACCTATTTCAACAGATGGGAATTAGAATAAAATTTAAGAGTCAACATGATCTTTCCATTTATTATTTATATAGAAATGCTATGCACGTAATAAATTAAAGGCGGTGGTTATGTGGTTATGCATTGTGGCATTGTGATTATGCAAACTCCACAGCGTTGCGATTAATTACTCCTCAAATTTTTATCACACCCGTCTTTTAATCTGAGGACCATCGTAGATGGCTAAATAGAGGAATGCATCCCCAAATGATGTGGTCACAAACATAATAACGATTAGGAATTTGACTGTTGATGCTCGGTAAGCAAACTAGATGGATGTCTTTTCAACATCAAATATCCATTTAGGAAGGTGATAAGTTGTTATATATTCAAGGTCGAAATGCCTTTACTTACAGACACATTTAGCCCTGCTTCGCCTTCTGAGAGAGCGATCTTATTATGGAGATGATAAATTCATATTCAACTAATTTTGTGCTCATATTTGAACAAGATTGATGACCATTTAATAAAATTAAAGGTAGGAAATTAGGACTGTTGTAATTAAATGTAGACTAATAGGGACATATATTGCTCCAGAATGAGTGATTTACAAACGAATTTGGATGAAACAACAACCTTTTGTGTGTAATAAGATCTAGGATCCCTTATTAAGGTGCGTATTTCTCAAATGAATATTTAGAGATTCCTTCGATATCTTGTGTAGAAAAGATATTAATAATCAGAAATTTGTGGATTAAAAAGTGAATGTTGAGACATATTTTGATAAAAGTAAGAAAACCATATTACGGACAAATTGGTTAATCTGTATTTTTAAAAGGCACATATCTAGTATAGTAAGACAAAGAGCTGAATGTGATGAAATTTAAATCACTTCAAGTGGAATTTATATTCCGAAACGCTTTTAATACATTTCTTTAGTTCCCCGATAATAAAGTAACTTGTCATTTACAATAAGGACGCACTTAGTCTTTCAAAATTACCGCCGTTTTTAAGGAGACCTCTATAACTCTCTATCACTATCATTTTGAACATTGAAACTAAAATTACTTTACAAATGGATGAAAAAATATTAATATGAATTTGCTTAAATGATGATATGTTTGATCGGTGGTATGAATAGTTACAGTTCAAATGTAAACACTTACCGGAATATGCCGTAAATGTAAGAAGCAGATGCGACATTTGTGTCAAATAGGTAGTAAATTCAAAAAATGGGCTTACAGTAGGTTTTATAATTCAAATTGGATTTTGGTGAAAGTAATCAATATTCCATTCTTGAAAGCATTTTATTATCATTTAATAATGGATTATGATAATATTAATTTGAAAGGTTCAGCACTGACAATGAAAAAATTATCATATGGATCCCAATATCATAAATAAGATTCAAAGATACAAAATAAAAAAATACTTAATATGATAAAAACAAATCGTTATATTTTGTAAATTTCAAGTGATGTTAAAAATACACTTAAATAGTGCCGCAAATATTGGTCGGACGCCGCTTTGTGGTGAATCGATCAGTGGCAATGTCGTCTTCCAAATCTGCGAATACTTATAATCGCCAGAATTGGGAGGATTCGGTAAGTTATTCGCCTTAATATTGAAACAGTTCTCCTTTTTATTTTTAAATCGATTTATTTGCATTTTGGGGACATTTTAAATTAATAGTATTATTGTTTTCAGGACTTTCCGATTCTCTGCCAGACATGTCTCGGTCCTAGTCCTTTTCTCCGTATGATGAAAGAGCGCTACGGAAAGGAATGCAAAATCTGTTCTCGTCCGTTTACTGTTTTTCGTTGGTGTCCTGGGCCTAAGGCACGATTTAAAAAGACAGAAATTTGCCAAACCTGTGCAAAAGTGAAGAATGTATGTCAAACTTGCATCTTCGATTTAGAATACGGTCTTCCCGTGGAGGTGCGGGATAAGGCTCTCAGAATCAGCCAACAACTTCCTCGTAGCGAGGTTAATCGTGAATACTTTCATCAACAAGTTGAACAACAATTGGAAGCTTCCGGTGATATCACAGCTCCTTACGGGGGTCATGAATTAATTGGAAAAGCTGTTGCTGGTAGTAACGCCGCTACGGGCAGCTCAGGAGCAGATCTATTGCTCAAGTTAGCTCGAACCGCTCCTTACTACAGACGCAATCGTGCCCACATTTGCTCATTCTGGGTAAAGGGTGAATGTCGTCGTGGTGAGGAGTGTCCCTACAGACACGAAAAACCAACCGATCCAGACGACCCACTTTCAGATCAGAATCTCCGTGACCGTTACTATGGTAACGACGATCCGGTTGCCGCTAAACTGCTATCAAAATCTCGTGCCATGCCAACACTGACTCCCCCAGAGGATCGTACTATTACAACTCTGTACATCGGCGGTATTTCAGAGGATATTACAGAGCAAGATTTGCGCGATCACTTCTATCAATTTGGTGAACTACGCTCGGTCAGCGTGCACTACAAACAGCACTGCGCTTTTCTGCAGTTCACTACACGAGAAGCAGCTGAAAAGGCGGCAGATAGGAGTTACGATCGTCTTATTCTTAAAGGGCATCGACTTACTGTCAATTGGGGCAAGTCACCAGCTGCTTTGGCAGCAGCGAACGCGGGAATAAGCATCAAAGCAACGGCAACAAATGAATTGTTGCCACCGGTCCCCGGTCTTCCTCTGCCACCCGCACCGCCACCGTCTTCGATCATGTCTATGGCCGGTCCCTCGACATCATTCTTCCCGGCGATGCCTCCTCCTGCTGCTATGGCTGGGCCAGGTGGATCATTCTTTGCGCCCCCACCGCCTCCACCGCTGCCGGCACCTCTTGTTCAACTTGCTGCACCTGTTGTTGATTCAAGCGGTAAGTCTGTTGCTTAATAACTTGATCGGAAAGTTTGTGCACATCTTGGTTGATGTCATGAATATCCTGGTAGAATCGGTATCCATATCTATTAGACTTATTAGGCAAGTCTTGAAGTATTTGAAGATGTGATTTTCTGCCCAGGAACTGAGAGATATCGCTGCGCATGTTTTGGTGTTGTTGATAGGATTAAAGGTCTATGCGAGACCTTATCTTCATCTATCATTCAATTGATGACGCCTGTTGATCCAAATGATAAATCCCGTGCTTTTTAATGTGATAAGAGGGACAATGTATACCTTAGGTTATGTCACGAATATCCTGGTAAAATCCTCTATATGTATCATTAGACCTAAAAGAGAATGTAGTGGGTGTGAATTTCAAGTTCCTAACGAAATAATTGTTGGACTGAGAACTGCGGATATTTATGCAGATCATTACTTAGATGCAAAGTTAGCTTCAACATGTTGTGTTTCTGTTATTACAGCAGTACTTAGGGCTTATTAGGTTGAATTTATAACATGAGGATAAGGCGGATCGTAGATAGCACGTTTTTAATCGATAATTTATTTCTTTATGCCACTGTATATTCCTGAAAGGTAGAACAAAACTATTTGGCTGATGTGTATTAACCCGTCTTTTTATTACCGCATATTTTTCTTTCCATTTGGTCTCTTTAAGTGAAATACGAAGCTCCTCTAGGTTTTTTTTCTACAGTCTACGTTTATTGAACTAACTTCCAGTTTTTTATATTATTTGAAATGACCATTTCATGATGAATGCATCTGATGCGATCTAGAGGGTTTTGATTTATTATTTTTGCATGCGATCAAGAGAAAAAATGACTTTTTAAAGCTTTGAACAGGTTTTCTCCACTTATGAGGTCATTTAAATATTTAAGAAATTTTCCCTTTATTTGCTATGTTCCTTTTGTCACGTTCCGTGACATTAAGTTAAACATTTACATGAGTCCACTTAGCGTGCTTTTTAGTTAGCATCTAATTATAGAGAGTAATCTGGCTAAATTGCGATGCCAGTCTGGAAACGGTTCTCCAAGCCATTTCTGTTCCAAAATGCATCTTTTAGCCACACGTACGGTCTTATTTCTTAATCGTGTAAACTTAAAAGTCTAATATCTTTGTAGAAGCCCAACTGATAAGCTTAATGCGTTGTTTTCTATTTTAACTGATATATCTGCATGAAAACATAAACGCGTGTCTTCAGTGAAGGAAACTCTGATGTGGTATTACTGTGAACCTGTCGTGAAAGATTCTCGTTTAACTTCTGTCTTTTTAACTGAATTTAAACAGCACTTTTGCTTTGTTTTAATCAGGTTTCATGATAGGCCCACCCCCACCACCTCTTCTCTCTACGCCAATAGCCCCACCGCCACCCCCATTGCTACAGCAGCAGCCGTCTTCATCGCATCAATCATCTAAACAAGAAACTGGAGGAAGCGAAAAGGCAGAGAAGGAAAGGAATGCTGAAAGCAAGGGATCGCCATCAGTAAGACCAGTTCTGTTAGAACAACCACCGTCTACTTCATCGGAGGCTCCTTCTTCACAAGCGAGCACCAGCAGCGCTAGCGGTACCACTCAAGAACAGCAACCACTGCCGCAGTCGTCTGGAATCGCACAAGACTTGCCCACCCTGGGTATTCACTATCCTAGTCAGAATCCACAACGCATGGGAAGTGTACCGCAATCACAAATGCATATGTGAAGATTCCCTCCTACTACTACTTACAATTTATGTGTTTATCCATTAATGAGGTTGCTTAAATATAATGCCCTTTTAGTCTTATTAAATCCGAGTTTTGAATGTTTGGCTTTTGTGTCGATTTAATTACTGTACTGCTCCATAAGTAGCATGCAATAATGTTGAATTAGGCAGCATACCGGTCTACGTAAGCATCCATCAATTCTTAGGTCACGGGTTTGATGTTCATTGTTGTGCATTCATTAAATCGAGATGACCAATGAGCTTCTTGGAAATTGCTTCCAATCGAAATGATTGGGAATTATTTACTATCATGATGACACTTTATTTACCCATTAAAATTTTTGTAGTATAGTCTTGTTTTATTATAGTCATCTGGTGGAGACATTATTTGTCTTATGTATTTTATTTTCCTTTACGGATCTTTCAATTTCTGTGTCTACGCTACTTATTTTAAATCAGAGTTACTGATCCTGCGTGTTTTATATTCACAGAAAACACTTTTCAGAGCTATGAAGCTATTTTTTACTATCGCCATTATGCCGATCCTAAATCGAAATTTTATAATGATAACAAGCGGGTATGAAGTTGCGAAGTAGGGCAATTTGCTTGAAAATGTGGTTGAACCTATTTATTTTTACTTATTTACGATTAGCAAACATGTTTCCCACCGAGATAACTTTTTCTCCATTTTGATGCACCGTTAGAATAAATTAGTGACGTGTTATAATAATTAATACAATGATAAATCTGAATAATGGTTGTCGATTTAATATAAAGCTAGGTGCCCATTGAGTCGAGAATGACCAACAATGTAATAAAAGTTATTCATATGTGTGACCATTGAAGATCAAAGGTAAATTTCCTTAAAAATTCGAGTATTCTGTACCTTTTGTTGGAGTCATAAATGGTCGCCTTTTGAATAAATCGTCATGTCAAATATGATGTTGCACGGCCTTCCAATGAAAGTACGTTTTATTACTTCAACCTGCATCGAATTTTAGGAGGTTAGTGACTGAATTTTCGTCTGCACCTTCAAATTCACTCGAAGTAAAACTAAAGAGCTTTACCTGTGATGTGTTTATGAGCATAATCTTAACTTTTTGACCTCCTAAAGGTGAAAAAGTTATTGAAGAAAAGCTTGTTAAAACTGACGAATCAACAAGATGGATTATCCAACAGCTGGATTACAAGTGGAATGCCCATTCTAGGCAATATAATAGAAAAAATAACTTGGTAAAACCGAACTGGCATTCATTATGACTTGTTTCGGGTTAAACATCGAGTATTTATTTTGTCTCCTGTGGTTCAGCTCAGTGTTTAATTCCAACCTTAAACTGCTAAAATGTATTAGAATAATAGTGAATTATAGTAAATTTTAATAGTAGATAGTAAATAGTAAATTTTAATTAAAGAATTTGTAAACAAATTGGTTTCCTTCCTTTTGAGGCAGACCTTTGAATTTTGACTTCGGCCAAGTTATCATATATATATATATTACTTAATTGCTACTAAGTAGAAAAATATATATATTATAAAATCTACGTAATGGTCTTGGTAATTGAATTTTGACATGCAATGTAATGAAAAAATGTCCCCTGCATGCTTCTCTAAGACACTAAGTTAAATCTCTAGAATGCTTTCCATATTTGTTTGAAAGATCAGAATTAATATCAAGGAGAAGAGAAAATACTTGCTCCATTCGTTTTGTGAATTGGACGCAAGATAATATTGCCTGGTTATCAGATAATACTGACTTTATGAAAGGTATATGTCTACCTAAATAGTGAGATTATTGAACCACGAATAATTTGTGTCACTCACCAAAAAAATATGGATGTACCCATCGAGATTGACTTCTAATAATATTCTGTAAGTGAATCTCTCAAAATACAAACCTTTTGTTTACCTAAAAAATATTTAATCTCTTCTAGGAATTATAGCTTGATTACATTTTGCGTTGATAAATATGCACTGTTAGATTTTTGGTACCCCATATTATTATAATTGACACCTAAATTAGGAAGTAGTAGAAAGGCAAATCCTAATATTAAGGTAGATTAGATAAGCGAAATTTAGCATAAAAATACAGACTAGATCTATTACATTTTAACTTCATCAGTCGCTATGCTTCATAACATTTGTACCAGCTAGTAAATGTATGAAAGAACGGTATTAGAATACATGAATGACCGGAACCGCGTAGAATATGTGTAAGGCAAACACACGTTGGGTTGCATAAGTACACTTATAAGTATACGAAAATAAGGGTATATCCGAAGTACAGATGATTCTATGGCACTTGGAATAAAGATACAGTAATAATCATACTTAAGATGAACTGCGCTTAAAATAACCCAAAAGTTCTAATTATTTTACGATTAGAAATGAAAGAAACTCGCACGAGGATGCAAATTGAAAATGAGAAATTGGTCATGAAAGTGGCAAATGGAAAAAAAGTCTGGGAGTATCTCTAATTAGGCGAACAGGGGACTAACCGAGAGAACTCATATACATATCTTGGTTCTCTTGCAAATGATTAAGGCCTTGTTGACGACAATATAAGGCTTGGTAATTAGAAGGCTGGGAAACAGCTGTGATGCTCGGACAAGTTCTAAGATCGAAAATATTTTCTATTAAATATCTAGCAAAACTGCTCGTAACATTCGTCGAGCTTGTTCTTTCCGGTTTGTCCACCATCTACAAGGTGGCTGATAGCAGATTAAAAGTTGTTAGTAACACAGCTTGATATATGACGCAAAGTTTGTATAGTAGACGGGAAAATGAACGTTTTAATGCTAGTAGAAGCCTTAGTGCACAGCTACGGAAACTTGGGCTTACTCTCTGGGCAAGCCCGGAAAATGAAGGGCAAAATTACTGCCAAACCTCTATTTAATTTCCGAATACCAAAATTTGCAAAATTTAAAGTTTATCATACTAACAGCTGTCATAGGCTGCCCAACGCTAATTGGGTACAGGTATTTGTTTGGAAAGGTGGAGTGATTTGAATGCAAAATTCTAATAAATTATCAACCCCGCGCTTGTTAGAACTCCAAGGTCGTGAGGAACATAGAAATAGCCACCTGATTTATAATGATGTTAAGAAGTAATATAATGCATTATGAAAGAAAAAATAAAACCCAGACGACCTGGCGATTTCAAAATCCAGACCCAGAAAGGCCTAGATTTCTGTCCTGCACCTAGGTTTCTCAAAATGGCTTGAACTGCATCTACCATGCCTTTTGTTTCGATACTCTCCATGATTAAATATTGTATTTTTGACTTTCCACGGATATTGCTAACAAACTTCAAGTTTGCTGTATCCATATATTTTTTTGAATGATTATCTTAATTCTTAAAGAAGACACCGCTTAATCTAACTTAGTCTTTGGCCCACTTCATTCAACTTTTCCCGTCCCATCTGTCCATTATTTCATTTTGTTTAAGGTTAGGAACTTAGGTACCTGGAATGCTATCATAACAGAGCTTTAGATTAGAACTTAATCTGTCCTTCTATTATGGAAAGTTTTCAGAAATCAAGTATAGAAAAGATACAATTCAATCTCAATCCATAACAAGGTAATACACTAGGTCTTAATAATACATGATAATTCATTACTTATTGTCTGTAATTTAAAATTTAGAAACTTTTCAATGGTCTGTTAGAAAATATTTCGATGCCTTGAGTAAGTCGTATGTAAATTATGTGTTAATTTTAGGCACTAATTGAGCACAATACATCCATTTCATTTTATTTCATAGATATTCATTTTTTTCAAGCTGAATGCAGAAAATCGTTCATCATCTGTGCCCAACTCTGTTAATTTGCTTCATACCACTTGTTAAAATGAAACTTTTACAAATGAACGATGTCCTGAATTAGTCACCTGTCATAAAATACTTGCTTTTAACAATCTCTAATTTAACTCATGATTAATTAATCGATAAAAATACATGACAATTTCAAATCTCATTGGCTGCAATTGAAATCATGTTGCTCTTCGCTGTATATAAATACTTTATTTTCACTGACATTCAAACATAGCTCGCACCACAACAAGAAAGTTCACAAATGTACTCTGACCATATGGATATCTTGAACATCTCAAATGTTGAAGAGCGACCTCACTTCTGCTCAGTCAGTCGTGGCTCATGGCCTCGACCTTATATTTAAGGTTTCCTCATCAGAGACATCAAGCATCGCATCCAGTCAATACGAGCTCTTTGACTACGGTAGCAATATTGACTTGAGCGACTGCATGAACAGGTCCCCAAGGAAGCCGTGTCGGGTGAATGTATTACCAGTGGATGATCTCAACTCCTCAGTTTCAATGGAAGCAATTCTAGGAGCGGAGGGCAGAAGAGATAATAGTCACTGGCTGATAGTCTATTTGAGAGGTAGCACCACAGCTCTTCTATTTCCTCCACGGAAAACATGGTGCCTATCACACTCTAGATTTACCGCTTGTCTTGAATGGCTGGAAGAGGTCGGTGTCAGTCAGATTCTGATTGCAGTGCCTAGAGGTGACTCGGAATCGTTCAAGAGTTTTCTCTTTTTGGGCTTCTCCAGGCTCTCTGATGAAGTCGTAGATGATCAATTTCCTAGATTGTGCAATGGCTACGTAATCCTGGTTACCAACTTGTCAGAATTGGGATGTGATGCACAATAAATTTGATACGAAAAACAATAATGACAATGTAAAATGCTCTTTTTTGAAAATAAAGTTTGCATTGCTTTTGTGGTGTTTTTTTATTTGATTAGCGTTTAATTTTAAAAACCTGGCTTCTGATGCTATATGTACTATATATTGACCCAACCCAAGGGAGAGAAGACTGAACTGAAGTAACCCCACTTTATTTTAAAAATCCTCCGAAGCCTAACTGGGAGAAGGCTGAGACCTGAGTAGACATTCTTACATTCTACATTCGATCATCCCCCTTTTTAACCAGAATAAACCAGTGAGGTTGCCAAACTGCGGCACTGGATTGATACCGATGAGTATCGATATCCTGACCTCGGACTTTGCGGATGTGCTTATTATTAGATTTATGGTCTCATCATAACGATCAGTTGAAATATTATCATGTCTTCTATACAGCTTTAATAACAATTTAAATAATGAAATTGTCTGTCACAATGTCAAGTATTTGCTTTTTAAATATTATAGGAGTATAAGTGCGCATGCGATCTATTATTTTAGTTACCACTATGTGTAATATGGTGAAACCAATGACCTGACTTGAGAATTTTATATCATTAATCTTTTTGTGAAAGAAAAACAATCACTAGATTCAACCAGTTTTTGGCATTTCTGAACTAGTTACTACTTATTTGATTTCATTGGTCATCTATTTTACTCTATCTGAAACAAACGAAGGATTAAATTCATATATTTTGCAATTTTATATGTTCAAATTCTCTATTGCAATCGAATATAATGTGAACACTGGATCTCATTAAAATGGTGATAAAAATTATTTATATTTTATCAAATGTGCTACTTTTCCTGGTATTTTTGATTTTAGGAGCACGTTTGTGGGCTTCACAACGCTACAAGGCTGACTGAACCACGTGTGCTAGAACTTTCTGAAAAGTGCGGTATGTAACCGGTCGTGTAGAGAACAAGCGGGATGTGGACACAGACGCCTCGTCAACCAATCTGTAATCAAGATCCCTGCAGCCTAGCGTGGTTTTGTATTTAATGACTAAGCTTTTAACAACACACACATAGATTTGAGTGATAAGTCAATATCTTTCTTGTTCTTACCACTCTGGGAACAGCCTAGCTGATTCGGGAGTAAAATGATAATAGGGGGCTCTGCTAGAGGCTATTTGGACTGCTTAGGAGGATTACTTAGGTGTAGCAAAAAACATTTAATGGTGTAGCATCCGCTACAAGTTCAAATTATATGTAAGATTCGTAGGAAACAACCATCAACTTTAATTCAATATTTAACGGATTGAACCAGCATTTACCTCTACTTTCCTCTGAATTTTGTAGTGATACCTTTTCTTTCATCTAGAAGTGCTCTAATCTATCCAAAATACCACCATAGTGAACTGTTTTATTAAAATTCTATCTCTTGAGATAGTTATTTTCGCAGCACTAAGTTATTATCTCTCTCTCTCAATGAGAATGACAAACAATAATGTTTGTATCATTAAAATCGGCTTGATTTTTTCTGGTTTACTAGATCAAAGGACTGATAAAAAAATAGTCAAAGTATGATTATATGGTAACATTTTTAATTGAAACCATAATTCAAGCAGTCTTTTACGGTTGATATCAACTACAGTACCTCCAATGAAATGATGCTGTACCGAGAAATCCGTATGGGTTGATTTCACACCGTTGAAAACTTTATTACTTTTGGGAGTGTACAAGGCTATCAAGGCTGCCCAAAAGAATCTCGCGCACTCTAGAACGTTCTGGAAAGTGCGGTCACGTTTTGAACAAGCGTGGGCTTGCCAATCAACTATCAAAATTCGTGAAGCGTGGAATTAATTTTACTCACAATTACAAGACATTTTCAGTAAACTCTCTTCACACGACACCACCTGTGTTCTCATTACTTTGGACGTAGCTTAGCCAATTTTGGAGGCAATTTATACAAGAGGACTCTGTTGAATGCTTGTTATACTTGTCTGCAGCTAGGTGAACTTCTGAGGGAATTGCTATGGTTTATGTAAGGACATATTTGCATAACATCCGCTAAAAGAGTGATCGGATTTGTAGCACTAATGCGATAACTTAATTTTTATTAATAAACATGGATCTTTATTTTGTTGGCATTTATTTAATGTCGCGCTTTTATGAGTACCATACTTACATATTATGTCAGATAGCGATTTCTAATAGACTTATCGCCTCGTTCATCACAGAAGGAAACGGCAACTGAGGATGCATTAATAAAAGGAGAGACGGCTAAAAAACGACATTTTGGTCATGCCGCTTCTGAGCGTTTTAGCCATCATAAAGACTGAAATGTATTGGGCACTAGGTACAAAAGACCCAAAAGACCCCAAAGAGAATGGCTCTCACATAGATCACATTGCATTCTATTGAACATATCAGAACTGTAGGGAGGGGTACTTGCATATGGCAGAGAGCTAAGCGAATCCAAAAGTTAACCGTCTAGAGTTATAATTCTGAACATCAAAAAACCGTTCTCCAAATAATGAAAGTATCTCAATTTGTTGCTCTATTCTGTTCTCAACACGTTTGAAATCACACAATTGGTAATAATAATTATATCTTTAATTTCAATACTACCAGTTTTGCCTACGTTGATAATTAAACAAAGGAAGATTAAATAATTTATATTGTGAAAAATTAAATTCTTTCTATTGCCGATATGTTACATTTCGTTCATTAACAAAAGGAAGTATTTATGATATGAATTGCACATAGAGTACAAGGCTGATGAAATAGTAAATAACGGGGATGATAAGAAGGAGAAGTTGGGGGCAGGTTTCAACCTTCAGCTACGGTTAGGGACTCTTTTTCTTTACTTTTCATTCCATGAGATTTTAAGAGGGTTCAAGTAAAGCCCTTCTGTTAAGATAAGTGAACTAAATTGTTGTGGATGTTGGTTTTCAAAAGCAAAGTTTGGCATTTGTTTGCATATTTTTATTCTCATCCAGCTCAAATTCATTTGACCCCAGAAGAACGAGTTTAAAAGATTGGATAGTAGTGTTGCTTCCATCTTTAAAGATGTAAGACCGTTTGTTGGAATACCCAAACAAGATTTTCTCTTCGCAATATCAAAGATAGCAAGGAGGTAAACTCTAATTACACCAAATAGAGGAAAAGTCCATTCATATTATTAATACAGTTATATACAGAATATCAATATCTCGTTGAAGAGTTTGGAGATTGTAAGTTAATTCTGAGGCCATCATTACCACATAAATCTTTTCATCGCTTCCGCCTTGAAAATTGAAAGAGTTTAAAAGCGTACGCCCGTATTGCAGTGTGAGTCCACCGATACTGAGTAGGCAAAATGCACTCTCCTTCACGGTGTCTTCGTTGGCGACCTTTCACGTGGAGGGCTTCTAGCAGCATTTCAACATTTGAGATAGCCTTTAATAAGCATCCTATGTCTTTGCCTTTCTCGACCGGTGTGTGTATTCCCTGGCTAATCATTCCATTCGATTTATCTCCGGATTATGTTCTGTTCATCTTCAGTCGTTCAAGTATCGAACTCGCTTCTGGTATCTGTTTCATTAACAGGTGAGCTGGAATTCTTTTTACTATTTTTATTCCGTTTTCTGACCTACTTCGAGATGATTTTCGATTCCGTCAACTTAGCCACAGATGGTTTTCGGCAAAGAGGTGGGTGATCTGCTTCAGCAGCTTCCATTCGTCCAAACAACTGAAACCTAGAAGATCCAAGTTAGATTGATTTATTACGAAGCATTTTGCAGTAATTTACTAATCATCATCATAACAAACTTGACGGTAAAATTCACCTTCCAATCTAAAGGCGTCACCGGAAATGTTTTAGATTATATGGTTTGTCAGTTTCAGTACTGGTCAGACTTCAATGTGAAGTAAAGCAGTAGGACTAATCCTTTTTACCGCTCAAGATCAAGTAATACCGTTTAATGAGCACTGAACATCGTAGACAACCATTTGCTGCAATCCAGGGGATGAATCGTGTAATTCGAATCTTGGTACATGAACCCATGTCCTAAAATCAAATCAATTAAGAATCTTTGATAGTTTGACATTACTGTGTTTCCTTTTGTTCCTATCATTTGCCCCTTTACCATTTGTTCGACTTACTGCTATTCGTCGTCTGTTGCTTCTCACAATGAAAATTCCACATTCATATTAGCATTACTAGGGAAAGCTCAAGATTCCCCATGTCTTTCTGCAGATCAAAGTGATATCAGAGGCAGCATCTAATTGCAACTTGACTTTCTTACCATTAATCATCAAGGTTACTAATTGTCGCCTGTTAGAGCTTCTGTCTTCATAGGTTGAATCAACAAAACTGGAAGAATTGAAAGATCCAGTAATCTTCTTTTTCTTTTAATGGCCCTTCGTATCGTTCCGGCACTTCGCTTCTTCATGTCCTTTCTTTCCACAGACATTACAAATGTGATTTCTGTAAGGACAATCTCTGCGGTAGTTCATTTTGTCGCATACCTAGCACGATGATGGTAGTAGTGGTGGCGGTTTCTTGTTTGAAATATTCTCCTGCATGTTCCTCTTCCTGCACACTTGTGCAATTCTTCATGTTCACAGGCATTCTGCTAGATCATACCTGTGTCATACAGGACGGTGTCCATTCTTCGATATTCACCACCTAACCTCCGCAAAGCGATATCATGATTCTGTTCAATAATATTTAGAATAGTTACACGGACATCCGAATGCCAGGAATCCCGCAGATCAAAGTGGAACGATAGACACTTCGAATGGTCGTCTGAAGTAGATCTGAAGTCCTATTGTTCACAGCTTTCATCTCTACCAATAGCATAATCAATGTAACCCTCATCAGGCCTTTTAGTCAAAGCTAGACATTTAAAGCACTTGCAAAAGTTCGATGATTTTCCGCCTAACAGTTTGCAGTCAACGAATACCGCTTCTTCGAATTTGAGATCACTCAGTTCCTTCGGACGAATGTAGTTTTGCCTTCATGTATTTCGCGGTTCTCAATCGCCAAAGAATAAGTCTAATTTTTTTCTCCTCAAGAATGCCAACCAGATCTTTCTTGAACACATCCTTGCATTTATCAAACCAGTTGATAAAATTAAGATCCGCTTCTAGATTATGGTGAATTTCCCTGATTCGTATGACGAATTGTCAAGGCACAATTTAGGGACAGAATTTTCTAATTGTCCAGAATTCGGATACAGATTCTTTATAAACTGTTCTATTAGTTTTAAGATGCTTTCCTGCCGTTATTATTGTTTTTGCTGTCACTACTGCGTAACTTTTCTGTTTCATTAAGAATTTTTGCCTCTTTTCTAAGATTTGTTCAATTTTATTTGTTTCCGAGGGAGTTTTCTGCGTCAGTTTTTAGAACAGTGAGTTCCTTTTCAGAGGCTCACCACGAAATAATGTAATTCTGGATAATAATTGCAAAATATCCGCTATGATAGCGGTACAGAAGAATGAGAAGATAAACTTTGTGCAACAACATCCAATTTCTTAGAACAAATTTTGTGCTATAATAATTAAACGTTATTTTCCATATAAAAACGAAGAAAGTACAAAATATAATGTTAATACCGTTAAGAACAAATACTAATTATTTGTATGTTTTCATTTTCTTGATAGTCATTGCTACTTAATAAGACGTCAGTAGAGAATTTTGGTAACAGCTTAAACTTCACTATTCCATTGTCTGAAGGTCAAACATGGTGAAGTGAACACAACATTCAGACAAAAATATATTAATTAGGTATCTGTATAGCCTGTTTAACACTAATGATAAAGTTGGATAAATACAATATTCTTGGTCTTCTCCCCCAAATACCTTTAATAAAAGGCCATAGCATCACTATTCAGTCCAGCTTGGCACCTAATACTTTAATTCTTAACACATTTTTTAATATTTCTAACACAACCTAGCAAAAATGATGCAAAATAAAAGTAAAATTTAAGTTGAATAATTTACAGTGTGTAGACAATTTTCATTTTCAGCCTCAAACTATTCATTTACTAAATAATACGTTTGAACTGATGAGCCTTTGAATGCACTTCAATAAATAACGATAAACTTTCGTGAGATGTCCCGTTTGTCACTATGATAGCAAACTAGAATTTTTCCCAAGGGAATGTGAAACAGTCAAAAGGTGAAAAACTGCCATTTTCAGCTCAGAATGTTATAGGCGATGCCGTATTTAATGTGTTAATATAGCCAGTAGTTGATGAAGTAATTGCTCACGCATCATTATATTGATCAATTGAGGCCAAGATTTTATCAAAGGTCTGCATAATTGTTTGCATTGATTACTCTATCGCGTGCTTGAATATGTTATTATTAAAGCCAAATGCAAAATCAGGTGTGATAACCCTCTAGTGTTGTACAGTCACTTATGCGCTCCTCATCACCAGTGGGCACACCGAAATCGCTTATCGCCCATTATTATGGCTTACGGAGCAGACTTTCTGTATTGAATGGGAGTAGGTGGTGATTTAGTCGAGGAGAATTGAAGTTATTTGAATTGTACGAGCAACAAAGATCAATTTACACAAATTAATAGCGCGGTAGCTAAAAAAAATAAAGATACCACCATCCATTCTTCTAAGCTTTGGTAAATTTAGATGTATGCTTCTTTCTGCCTTTGAGAAAATCAAAACAGACTTTGAAGTACTTATTTAGAAAAGGCGAATAAATTTAAGTCCTCCTTCACGAAAATAGAGATCTAGTCAAACTTTTAACTGAAAAATGCGCATCTCGTTGTCAAACTATAACTATTCATTCTTAAATAAATGAAGCAACTAAATTAATATATTCTAATAATTTTGCCCTCTATTTTCTTCTGATGATAATCCTCCTCCCTGTAATTTCAATGATGAAATACTTCATTTCTTAGAAAATCTTTATCAATTATTTGAATCGGGCAGGAAAACAAAACAATGCCTTGCTGTGCACAGTGAGCACAATATCGATGCTTATCGACACATCAATTCCATTTTAAAAACATGGCACGTCAAGACATGGTGAAGCCAACTGCCATTCACAGATTGTACCGTTGTCTAACCAGTCATATTCGGTCGTATCGGATATAAATTCCAATAACTAATAGTTATTCCTTCAGTCATCTCCGGCCAATCAAAATCAATCTTACCTCCCTTACATGTGTCGGAATGGACTTTAAATTAAGTCAATTATTGTAAAGCTAGCAGACTAGTCCTGTTTGATTTAGTTTTTCTATTCTCTATTCCTGAAGCCGGAGCATACTTTATAACAATGAGGTGGACATCAAGGCGATGATAGAGGGTTGCAATGTTTTAAAAACTGGGCGTTTTACTATGCGTATATTATCTTAGAATTTGCATTTAAAGTTTTTATTACCATTATAATCATTACAAGTCACAACAAAACAAAAATCTTACAATTTTTATCCGTGGGAGTAACTAACCTAGAGTCAAATAAATGGTAAAGGAGAGGGGTTCAAAAAGATGCTGAGAGCAAGATCAAGGCATCACAGTGTCCTGCTCTACTTAATTTTTGGATTAGGGATGGGTAGTTAACGTTCAGAAATTCAAATTTTATGATTCGCTGTTCAGTGCTTTCTGAAGTTTCTCTAAATTTCAACATATTAGAGCTCACTATAGTTTACATAATCTTTACCATGACACATATTTCTCAGAATCTGCATTCTTGGGAATGCATTTTAAGATTATAAGAGTTCATGAATACGTACTTAAGATATGGTTCCATTTCTCTTAACTGGAACAATAATAAGTAATATCTTACTATAATTGCTGAGTGGCGAACTAGCTTGGAATTCAAGTGAGTGGAGATAAACCGAATTTTAATCGAAGACTCTTCAGCATGTCCTATCGTGTCTTGATTCCATGGGATAGTTTTTAGTTCAGTTAGGATTGCTTTTTGATAAATAAAAACGAAATCGTAACTTTAAGACTGTTTTTCCTTAATTGTTATTTAGAGAGAAAAAAACTTTTTATTTCGAGCAGAAATGAGTTGATGATTTAGTGTGCTAAGTAGGAAATGACGCTTGATACATCTAATTTAGAGTGTGAATAAGAAATGGCCGAACTCCTCCACGATATTTACCAGAATATTAAGTAACAGCCTTGTATCAATAAGTGCATTAAACAAAATAAAGAAAATGTTTTATTTTACCTCGCCTGCTGATAAACCACATACAACGCAATGTTCTTCTGGTAACTTTACACTGGATTTAGACAACAACATTCCACATTGCATACGTGGCAGTAATGGAAAATATTTTCTGCACTAGGGTTAGGTACTTTACAAGAAATAAGTTCACAGATTCATATGGTCCAAGATAAATTTTAAATGCAAAATAACCCAGTAGATCCACTCTAGAACCTTCTTATTCGACCGCGTTGGAAATTTTCTTAAAAGGGATATTTTTTACTAGAGGTGTACTAATGAAACCATTTATAAATTTTGAAGTGGCAAGACCGACTTTTCTTGATTAAAGATACTGATCAAACATCGTAAACAAACATTTGCCGCAATCCAGAGCACAAATCATGAAGTGTGAATTTTGGAACGTGAACTGTCCATTTAGTAAATATGTTACAACCGGAGTCCAAAAATGAAGTACAACTCTTTGATACCTTGACGTTGCCCTCTGTATCTTTCCGATCCCTTCCCCTATTCATTTGCTGGATTCTGTAGTTCGATGTCAGGTGCTTCCACACTTGAAAAAACCACGCATTTTGTCTTACCCTGGGTGATGACAGTAATAATATAAAGTCTAACCAAAAAATTGAGGAATATATAAAGAGGGGAATAGTAACCACCGCTCGCTCACACCTTATTCGTATCTCGCGTGCGTCCACATATCCAACTTCGATATTTATTCTAATACAGACAGCCAATAGCTAATGTTAATGACTTATTTAACTATATTTTCTAGTTTATTATCTAAAATTACATTCTTATAGATAAAGTTAATACTATCGTTCACTCAATAAATTATAGCATTCTCAAGGTTATTTTAGTTTTCTTTCATACATTGACAATACTTTACAAATTCATAACCAGTTTTTATTTTATGCTTCGAGTTTTTCAAATAATTATTTAATATAAGACAAAAGATTTTTATTATGAAAACAAAATGAGGGGAATTGTAAGGAAGTGATAATTTCAGAAAAGAATTCTGATTACATGCTTTTCACTTAATAATAACAGAGTATTTCTTTTATTTAGTTATAAATAATAATGAATATTTTCTCTGTTTGCTCATATTTTTGGTTATTTACGAATGTTTAATTCTGAATAAATGGCTAAATCATAATAGAGTATTTAAAAGCTGTTACTAACATAATTTACTAAAAACACGTTATTTTTACATAAAATAATTACATAACTTAAACTTCTTAATGAAATTTGATGAGAAATGACTCTTTCTCTAAAGTATAAAAAGTTTGAATAAACAATATATGCCTCGGATTCAGCTGTAAGTTCATTATGACAGATAATACTGGAACAACTAGTAACAGATTCTCTCGGTGCAAGGGTAAGTGGAAAACGTACTTAGTTTCTTCCACTAACACTTAAGGTTAATTTAAATGTAAAGGTCTTTTGTTTGTATGGTCATCCAAGTTTATTATCATTTTATAAAAGGGATGAGAAGTGATAATATTTTTCAACGCTCTGAGAAGTCAACACAAAAAATTGAATCAAATATGTAAATTTCCTCTGTCGAGTAATTTAAAATTTATCTTCCAACCTCTTGATCAAGCACACAGACAGTTACGATGTCTTTTAATATCTAGGTCTTTACTCAACCATTCAAGTTTTGCTAAGATAGGAGAAAGTGAATAAAAGATCAACAAACGAAAATTTAATTTGCAATTCAGGTATACTGTGCATTTTTGCACCTTCAAGCATGTGACGCGTTCTTGATAAATGCAACTGACATGGTCTGATGTCAAATTCAAAAGTAAAAATTTTGTATTGAAGGCGGGTGGAAAATAGAACATCTGATGGAAATTTCTCAAAGTGTTTGATTAGATTAGATCATATTTCAACAACTTCTCAGCATTATGATTTTAAAGTGGAAAACTGTTGATTGCTGCATTTGTATAAAACAATATATTGATGTAAACATAAGCCTAGATAGAATAATTTGCGTCGGGACCTCTGTATATCTTTAGCCCTTCCAAATTATTTAAATATCTTATTCTGAAGTGCTTTTCCCATTATTCGCAACTAATCAAGGTGGTATCTAAAATAAAATTTCCGTGATCATTTATTTGTTTAATAAAAATCTAACAGGTTGAAATTAAGCGTGAAAAAATTTAAAAAGGTGGTAAGTTCTCAGTGAATTCATTTCAAAAAAATTTCTTATACTATTCTCTTTCAAATATATCCACAGGTTTTGACAACTATAAAGCATTAAATATCTTAACATATTTGATTTAATTACAAAATTGACTTTTGGAGACCTTAAGTTTATCTTCACATCGTCAAGATCTTGATAGAAATGACATCCACATTGGAATAGAGAATTAATACTTTAGTTTCCTTTAAAAATAATGACTGATTTAAAAAAGAGAAAACATAAACAGTGAAAAATAGAAGCTAGTTGGGTTGATGTAATTCCTCCTTTTGGTAAGAACTTTAATGAAAGTTCAATTAAACAATGCTTAGTGTGCACTTCTAATTTATTTTCTGTAATCAACAGATTTTGTAACTTCTTATACCAATACATAAAAAAGCATGTTTATAAAAAAGGGCGCCTATTTTTGAAATGGAGCACCAATTTGCAATTTTTTATCTTTTTATTATGGTTTAAGACCTCTTGAAGCAAAATTTTATTTCAGTACTATATGATCTTTCTACGAAAGTATTTTCATAATTTGCACATATTGTGATTAGCATCAGTTCTTCACAATATGAGAAGAGAAACAGCTCTAGGCAATATATAATTACGATAAACACATCTATTGATTAATAAAGAGTCGCGCTTAACTCAAGCGCTTTGGTACTTCATTTTCAATCATTCAAATAACAGTGGGTTTTATAACATCATTAACACGATTATAAAGATTTTATTGGTTTGAAATTCAGTTTTGAGTACTTATTGAGTAAACACCAAAGTATTTTACTCATCGCTATAAAAAACATAAGATAGCGGTTATTGTATTTCGTTTGGAATGAATGGAAGTATTTTGAACTAAAGAAGGAATAAAATTCAGGGTTTAACTTATATGAAGAAAATGCAGAAATTTTCCATAATGTGCAAGGATGATCTTAAATGACTCAGTTGTTTTAAACAGGCAAAAGTTTCAAATTAAGTAAAATGAAAATTAATACCAACAAATACTTTCAACTTTTCTCAGTAAATTTTTTCTAGCGTCCGATGTCAGTGAGAAATTTTCCTTAAAACATTGAAAAAAGCTATTTTAAACGTTAACTTAACCAAAATTTGCATTTCAAATTAAAGGGGCATTTTATGCGAACATGTGACCCTCGCTCAGAAAAACAGTAATGAGTAAAATTTATAGTAGGGAGAAAATGAAACAATATTGACAAGGAGAAATAAAAATTGAATTCGACCATTCGCGGTACTGTATTATTAGTTCAAATATTATAAAACCGACTTGAAGAGAGTTTCGTGTTGAAATTAGTAGTTATTGTAAGATTATGATGATTGTGTCACCTAAAAAGAACAAAAAAGGGATAATCAAAATGACTGGTGACTGATATTTGCATGGTATTAGGATAGAGTGAGATGTCGTATCAATGGTAAGATATGGACAGTAGTTATATAGTTTTCAACATAATGTTTAACGTAGAAAAAAGGGTTTCTACATAGCTTTAGTGATGATTAGAGGCTCTTGATCCTCAAAAAATTCACTCCCTTAGATTTTGAGTTTCGTAATGGTTGGAGTTTAGCTTTGAAGGCAAGTATGTTAAGCCTGCGGTAGGCCTTTTTCTAAGGGAAAAGGTTTATTTTCGTTTGCTTTTTCCAAGACTTCGATTTCAGAATTCATTAAAAACTCATATGACTGATAAAGAAATTTTGCACCCGAACCAATAAGTTCTAAAAGACTAAGTGATGGTACCACTCCCAGATTCAGAGTTACGTTACCTCTAGTTTATGCAAGTTAGAAATTTTTTCAATCAACCAAGATAGCAAAATATTACTAGATTACTGACATATCAAAGCTCATTAGAGTTTACTCAGAGTGAATTCTACTAAATTAACGAAGTTTGTGAAGAATTTCCCAGAAAATGACGTCACGATAAGTCATCCATATTGATTTGAAAATGATTGGTAAGAATTAGGCCCTTTATGTCTTTTCTCGACTTATTTGTATTGATGTGCCTTAATTATACTGATGAGTTGTTAAGGTAAACATTTTAAATTAATTAGTGATAAAAATTCCAACCGTATTATTTGTTCCTTTAAATATATGATCATACCTCATTTTAAACATTTTAAACATTTCTTCGAAATAAAAGAGAAAGAAAGGCCAGAATATTCAAATGCAGAATCCTGTCAGGCATAACGAAGTTCGATTTCTGCTTGAAATGTATGCAGGATTGAATAAAAATCATCTTCCATTCTTAATTTTTGAAAGAAATTAATTACCACTGAAGATTTTCTTAAGCCCTTCATTTTTAAACTTCATGCCTTCTGAACAAAGTGGCATCTGACAAGTTGGCATCGATAATTCATATGTTGACCGATACGTATAATTCAAAAGAAGACCACGTGTAATTGAGCCGCAAAAGGAGAAGGACTAAATTGGCATTATTTTAATGCAGATCAGACATGAATTTTTGTTTTAATGCACTTAAATTTGTAGATATTTAATGTATAAAGGGTTTGAATTATTAGTAAAATAATAGTTACCCGAATAAGAAACTAAAAAATGTATGCTTAAAGGAAGTTTTATGGAGAGATTTGATTGCTTGATGCTACTGTTTTGATAGAACTGAACGATCACATGCTAACCGATTGGAAATTGCTGTGTATTCTGCTTGTACTTTAAAAGGATGCTTAATGATCTGTGTGGTTCCAATAGTGACTCGAGCTGCACCATTCTAAATTAATTCTCCACAAGCAATTTGATTATAACGGCGCGCTATTTAAACAAATTTGTTTTTTAAATAGAAAAAAGAGTAAAATATTAAACTTTTCCATTTGTCAAAGCCACTAGGTCACACTAGCATTTAATGAAATGGAATGAAATCACTTTAATGACGACACTAATACTTGCCCCCTTGCAAAAGAGAAAATATAAGACTTACTATAGTCTAAACCCTTGCTTAATTCATATTGATGAAAATCCCTTATATATTCTGTTATAATATACTCATTTAAGAATGAATAAACAATAGCAAAATTGGTGTTTTATTTTATATCTAAAATATAGTTACAGTACACTAATTGATAAATATGCCATATTCTATGTTTCAGTAAAATCAGCAACAAGAATGTAGTACTTTCCGAGCCAAGGAGGTAGTTGTGCAACAGTTACATCCTTATGGAGTCGTGAAAATCCAAGAAAGAGAAGGCTCTTGCAAACGACTTCTCCCTCACTGGTTGTGGGCACAACCACAAGGAGTTGTGATATTCCACAATCTTCAAGCCACTCCATGCAGGATGTAAGTCCAAATCGTCCAAGACTCACACATCCGATAGGAGGGAAGAGGAGAGCCGTGGTGGTATCTCGAATATGAACGACCAACCACTGATCAGGACCCCTTCGACCTTCTGCAGCGAGAATTGATTCCGCGGCATGATGAGAGGAAAGACTGGGTACCTCTACGACCTCTTTGATGCACTTTGGCACTCCTTTAGAGGCGAGTTTGGTGTTCACATCATCGAACTGATGTTCTGATAATTCAGCAAATAAATCAAAATGATCATCATAATCTGCGGGGCTGTGTGCAATTGAGCTACAGCTTTCTGAAGATGAAGAAACATCAAATATACGGCCGAGGCCAAGAACCAGGACTAATAGAGCAATGATGCGGACGGCGAGTACGGTTACAAAAGTTGGCCTCCATTTTGTTTTAGTAGCTTGTTGTAGTCAAGTATGTAAGTCAGGAACAAGGAATGATTACGTGAATGCCAACTAGTGCATTTATGCTATCAGGTGCCCTTGAGCGAACCAATAACTACGGCGAAACAACGCATTGATTGGTTAGGTGATAACCAATAGGCGCCATTGACGTATGTAGGGATCCACTTGTTTGTACGTAAATATAAAAATATGTAAATGTATTTTTTCTAGTTTATTTTATTTCTTTGTCAGAAATAAGGTATTTGCATTAATTCGAAATTTCAAATAATCCAAAATGGGAATTTGTTTGCGTAAATAACCTTAATCAGAAGAACATTTCAGATGTTGTTAAAGTTGCAAAAATTATACCATATAAATGAAAAATGATTTTAAAATATGGTACGCTGACAGATTTTAAATTTGGTGGGGCGGAAGGTTTAAATTTTATCAATTTTGCTTTTACAAAAACTGGTAACACACCGTTCTTTCTGTTTATGGAAGAGGCGAAGATGCTTTTAAACTTAATTTATTCAATTTTAAAACATGTTATTCAGCTTTATCGGGTGATGCCCTAGTGTATGAGATTGTATTCGCGTATTATGTTTATATTTTTATGATCTTCCTATAACAAAATATTTATTCATGTCACCATCTTTGCGTTCTAGAACATTCCTGTTCAGATGCATGTTGATTTGGTTCAGTTTCGTGTGCCTGAGTATGCAGTTATGTTTTAGCCTTGACTCTTTTCTTGTGTTTGATTTCATTTTGAAAAAAATTGATTCACCTCCAGTTCTTGAGTCTTATGTTATTTTTAACTTCACTTACATCGAATAATACAGGCTCATCTAGTTATCGGAATCGGTTAGGTTATGTTCTTACAATGTCTGAACATAATATAACCATATATTTCTTCCAATGTCAATTTCTTTCGTTCAGTATTACACGGAATTATTCCAAACTTGCCGGATAAAAAAGAAAATGTAGAAGGTGATGGCATTTGCGTAACAAAAATTTAATAGCAATCAGCATCTTCTTTTCAAACGCAAACGTTCATGGATCCGCTCCGATAAAGTATACACATTCTGGCTTCCCTCTCAGCGGAATAGGACACTTTGTATAGTATTTAACTAGCAATTACGTCGTAATTCTAACTGTCTTTTATTTAATTATTTAGCGCAGATATAACCTCCCTCAATTTATCTACCTATTTGGTCAATCTAATAGAGCGATTATTGAGATGCAGATCAGATTAACAGTACTTAATAATTATCGATTTTTCAATTCATTACATGAGATGAAATGGAATAGAGATATTGTAACACGAAGCCTAGCCGATTGACTAGTACTATTTAATCACACCTCCATGGTTATATCTATCATGATTTAGAGTTATAAAAGAATAGGGTACAGGAATTTTTGAAAAATCCTTCCTAAGTGTTGTTAATAAATTTATCTAGATACATAGACTTCCTAAGCGTATTTAGGTACAAAAGTTATGGGAACCAAGAAGTGCTTATTAGACGTATCTTTTAGCAAGATTACAGCTGTAATACTGACAATCATAATTAAATTGATCCCTCTACCTTGCCCCTGGAAATAAGTTGTTACCAGTCACTATGATGTCTGTTAAGAGGTAATTTAAGAATCACGCTTTTGAATGCCCTTAATACATGATTCATCATGTGTAGCATTTATCATCACCCAAATTATCTTCTTAAAAACCAATTTTACAATGGAATATTCCTATGTCCTTTGAAAGAATTTTCCGTTTTAATTATACCATCAGGTAAGTGTCTGCGATCACTAATAAAAGGCCCCGAAATGCGTAAAATTATCACGTGGTTGACATTCGCCAACAGGATCGCCCAAAATGGCGTTGCAGGGGAAATGCAGTACTTTAGTTTCGACATGTGACCGGAGGTGTGCTATTAGAGAAAAGTTGCAGGACTGATTTCGAAAACTGCGTTTAGCTACTACTGACTAATGGCTACTAGTATTAATTAGTTCCATTCCAGTTTAAAGCTCAAGGCTAGTTGATGAAATCCAGAGCGAATGAGAAATGTGCTAGGTTGACTCATGTCAATCGTAAAGATGCAAAGGTTTCTAAGAGCATAATAACTATACCACTATTAATATCTAACTTCAACATATTTATTTAAAACGATTTCACCAAAATAATTTGCAGGGGCTTAGAATATCCTAACTAATTGGAATTTCAGAGCTATAATTGGCACTTCAAGCAAAGGCGTGGCATTCCAAATGTTTAATCTGTGAAAATACGAGCGTCAGACAATGTGCGTAGCAGATCCTTAAAAAAATGTGTCAATGATTTTGCAGTTACATAATCTGAAATCTTTAACGCTCGTTAATGATGCATGAAAAAGTATTAACGATGATAGTGGTGAGTAGTACTAACTGCAACTCAAACCTTCTTAACTTTAATTTTTCTCCTTGAATACTATCGTGCAAAGAGGAAACTGGCCATGTAATCACTTCCTTTTCCGCACTGCCAGATGTGTACTTTCACGGAATTATTCCCGATTCATGGAATTCCAAATGTCATGAGATAAAGAGAGAATGTTTCTTTGATTATGAATATCAAAGGTAAAAGCTGAGAAAAATATCGAAATGAATGGAAAGTTATTACAAAGCCTCGCAGAGCTATCTCTTCTATCTAGCAGGATTTATAAGTTATGCATCATATTTGTCCAATTTGTATATACGGTTCGATCTTTATACGAATGCGCATAAAATAAATAGCACTAATTGCAAAATAAATTAAATTTTAGAAATCGCTAATCCACACAACTTTGGTTTAAGTTATTTTGCATAAAATTGGGGCTTAAAGTTATTTTTATTATATTAAGCTTAAAGTTTTGAAACCGAAAAGTTCATTAGACAAGAAAAATTCCAATCAAATTATTTTTCACGTCATGCTCAGCATAAATACTATTCTACCAACTAAGTTTATAAACAAATTAGATATTGATCAGTTAAATAAAAAATACTACTTGTAATAAGAACTTAAGATAAGGAAAAGCATTTCGCTACCTTTATTTCTGATACTGTTTTCCATTTGTGATATTCCAAATACATTTCTGTTCTTTTAATGCTCGAATGAGCTTTAAAAGTAAAAGAAAAGCACCGAGGACTATAATGCAAATGGATTTCCTCTCTTAAATTGATTTGACCTATTGTTGTTCTAGTTTTGTATCTTGCCGAATCCCCTTATTGACACAATTTTTTATCCAACATTAACTTATCCTCTACTGAATAAATTAAGACTGTATTTGAGCTTGAGTCCTTTTCTATTTGCTGTGACCATATAGTAACGAGTTCGCTCACTCCTAACCAATATTTCTAACTTTATCGTTCATTTCTAAGGTAGCGTTTGTAATACATATTCCTTTTATATGCTGTCTTGACAATCCATTCCCTCTGTGAATTAGAATTTCTTACGGAAATATACCCGATATAGTTGTCAGTGACTGTTGAGTACTTTTCCAATACTGCTGGACAAAGTGAAGTGGTTTAACTCTATCTCTTATTGTCTACTGAAACACTAAATAAACTATCATGGACTGAAATCTGTCAGTGATAATATTTTGTTTTTCCTCAGTACCTATTCTTAAAGACGGATATCTTCTGATGAAGTAAAAATCTTTCTTCAGAAAAAAAGCTTTTAGATCAACAATGTGAAATTTTCAACAGGTCATCTGAGTGTAACCGAATCAATCTATCTTTGATTACAAAGGCAAAGACCCTTGTAGTGCTCTCAACCTAACCCGAAGCGGAACTTAATTATAATGGTAACTCAGCCTGTGATGTATAAGAGATTGTGATTCCTCTGCAAAGGAAATTTTCTAGTCTCTTCGGTGAATTATGCTAAACAGTTACACACATACTATTTAATATTCGTTCTAGTTGTACAAAAGTGTACAAATGAGATTTAATAAAGATTTCGGGAGCCCCTAACAGCTTACTCTTATTGAGGAATTTGGGTATCAAGAGCGATCCTTAAATTGAGATAACACGAAATCCGTCTAATATTCACAAGGTGATAGGAAAGTAGTTCCAGTTTTAAATTTAAATAACTTAATTGTTGATGAGTTAACAATTTAAAGAGATTCATTTTTGTCAGCCTGCTTACTTTTATGCTTAAGTAATAGACTGTTTATTTAACTAAATAGTATTTACAAAAATCGATGTTCAGATAACAATGTCAGCAATGATTAATACAGTTCCATCACGTATATTGCTAAATTAGTGTCCAAGTCCCTATCTTGCATTGACTTAAGATTTATTGAATAGAAGAAGAAATTAGACTTTCAAGAAAGAACGTCTAAAGTTGAAATTACTCCTCCTTAAACTATCTAACACCTATCTACCATCAGTTAGAAGGAGTTTAACTTTAATCCCATAAGACACGCAAACGGATCCAGTTTATATTAAATCAAGATAAAAGTGGAATCCCGTGTTCATGCATTTATTTAACGTGATCGAGTTCACTGGCAGAGAATAAAACATAATTAATCATACTAATATAGTCAGTAATCATATTGTAAACAGAGTTATTTGGTATCTCAAAATTCTCTTCTGTTCATTGTGTACTGTGTAAGCTAAAACCGTCATGAGTTATGGTCATGGAAAATTTTAAGCAGGAAAAATTAGGGATCAATATAAGTAAATACGATTAAACTGCATCGACTGGGAGCGTATTTGAGAGTATTCCGTTTTTTAGCCAATAGGAACTCCTCAAGTATATTACCCATATGTGGAGATATATTCTGTTGTAGATGGTGAATCAATTAAAATAATCACATTTTTGACTTGGTGAAGTTATAAATTGGCAGCTGCGTCGCATTCCTTTGGGAATAAAATATTTATTAATCACTCGTTTGGGAATGTCATGGTAATGAAACTACTTATGTAGTGTTTATATTTAATACTTCGTGAGCGTCAGTCAGTTTTGCTCTGCCAAATATGATATTAAGTGAAAAATCCTGTGCAAATTCAAAAATCATAGGGAGAAGAGCTAATATGGATTGGTAGGGAATTAAGCATTCCTTTAACTTTTTCCATCATTTACTCACTTCCTAGATTGGCCAAATTCGCATTAATTTCAAAAGGGTTATTTAACATTTCTCCTTTGAGGAGAATTAAGAAAACCCGACGCTTAAATTCAATTCAACAGAATTAGAGAACATTTAAACTGATAAACCGTAGTATTTTTGCAAAATGTCGGAGAGCCAAATAAAAAAGTTGGCCTAAAAAACCCTACTCAATTCGAGGCTTCAAATTACACCCTACTGTTAATTTAAAAGTAAAAACAATATTACCTCATTTCTAAATATTTTATTCACTGACTTGATAATGACTCATTAGAAATGCCCATAACGATATCTAAAATGATGATGTGAAAATCCCAATATCTAATTTCTGTCAATAAATTATTTTTGTTCATTAATTTCAATCATTTGAGACTATCTTTGGAATGCTTTGTATGCATAATTTATATAAGTTCACTAGAGTTATATTTAGCTTTACTGGTTCTCTCGTATTTTTGTTTAGTTTATTCACTTATCTTGTCACGTATTACCGACAAATTCCATAATAATTATTTACCTTATTATAAACGAATGACAATATGAAATGTGCGTATAATAAATCATCAAATGGAATGATTTCAGCCTCAGATTGAAATCTCATTTAGAAAGTCTTCAATTATAGTTGTGCAAACCTGAATCATACTTGAGCGTCATTCTTATAAACTCCAATTTTATCAAAACATTGGAGAATTTTCAACGATTTAGCAAGTTCATTGCTAAATCTCTCAACTCTCAATAGTTATACCAGTCTTTGGGTTGAACTCTTGCTAATCTCCAGATGGCTGATCTCCTTCGTGATTAGATAGTTGCCTATAAGAAGTAAATTCTCAAGTTACGCCTAAATTTTGCTCTTTGTAGTAAAATTCCGATATTTTTTGGCAATATCTCACCGATTGGAATCCCTCGCAAGCAGCAACCTGATTTAAAATGCATATAACGACCATCTTCTCATTAGTCATTCAAGGAATCAATGACTATGGCAAACAAGATGTTTCACCTTTTATAAAGTGCTTACTTTTGGCACGCGGAGAATCTCGACTTAAATGCCATAGGGATACTTATGAAAATCAGAAATTATGACGCCCCTTCGGATTTAATTATTATTATATTTTCAGCCGTGAGCGTTACTGAACAAAAATGATGCATTTTTAATCGGGTCTCACTCATGCATAAACTGGACTTCAGAGAACAGAATGTAAAGACTTAAATTATTTCATGCTTAAATTTAGATAGGATATAGGAAAATTACCACAGAATTAACGGACCTGGTATCTGAATTAGTATTGATAGAAAAACGGTTAGCAAGATATATATATATATATTAACTGAATACATAATTTGCAAGATTACGGATATTAAAATCGATTTGCAATTTCAACTTTCATTATTTTGTTTATTTTGTTTTCATCCTATTCTGAAAAGAAATGAATCTGAATTTGTTCTATCTAATTAATCATAGTTTATCAACCAGAACAAAAGAATTTGCTATGTCTACAAATCATTTACTTCCGGAAATCAATGCGAAAAAATGCGTAATTGTTCGTTATACGGAGCCCATTTACTCATTATTCAAAAAAAGAGACCAATGAATCGTTGCTCAACAAAAAAATTGCGTTTGTCGAGCACTTTCTAAAACGCCGTTCATTTTCGTAATATTTCATTTTTTCATTCATAAAGCAGTTTCGTCTAATCTGCCTCCGGCAAACTCTAGTATAGCCGTTGTTCCTTCTATTTAAATTGTAGATGTCAGGAGAAGGGAATAGGAAGGTGTTTGCACCAATATCTCGGGGGATAATTTGAGCTTTCTACGGCTTCTTGGTGCTCCCAGTATTAAGTTACTCACTTTGCATCCGGAGATGTCTTAAATCCATTATTCCACACCCCAAAATTGCAGCTCAATTATACGCAAAAGTCAGAAGATTTATGTGTTTTTTTAACACGTCTTGTCAAGGTAGGAATAAAATTGGGTGTATTTTGAGAGGGTTCTTTTCACATAGTTTAAACTGACTCATAAACAAAGGGATTTCCTACGACATACTCTGCGTTAGGCAGAATGTGGAATTCTTAATTATTATTTAATTATTTGAGAGACCGCCGCAAATATAATGCGTGTTGCATATACTGACCGATTATACCTTACGCATTCACTATTGTTATTCATAAACGCCTCAATCTATGACACTATTACTTACAAAGATCATTCATGTAGGGAAATCTCCACGGTGTTAAGATTATAGATGACAGAAAATATCCTGAGTGGGTGGATGGATGCTAGAGACTGGCATGTTATTTTTTTGATAATAACGGTGCCAAAATTAATAATGAATATTGATAAAATATATGATGAAAAGTTACTATTCCATGCAGTCGGTCATCTCAGTTTGGGTATTTGCAGTTAACAATCCCTAAATATCCCCACAACTAGCAGTAGAGAGGAAAGATGAGACAAATTTAAAGATGTTAGAACGGTACCCAGTTGTCTCGGAAAAACTTTGGATTGTACATTGTAAATCATTAATTCGGATAAAAAATTTCATAATAAAACGTTTTTTCAATATAAAAGGAAAGAAAAATATAATAAAATGCTAATATCGTCAAGAAAAAAAAATATTTAATAATCTGAACACTTTCATTTTCTCCTTGGCAATTGTAGGTTTCCTGGTAAGTGACATAATATTATTAAGATGTGACCTAGTTAAGAGGTATTATTTCTGGGTTTTCTAAGTGTTTGCGCATAATTCCCAAGAGGTTACGGAGAATCACAGATGTTTACACGGTTGTGAGGAGGGGCAAGATTTGATTGTTTCTAGTGATGGCAGTGACTAACGTTGAGAAATCAAACATTGTTATTTACAAGATATGATCTTAAAACAACGTGGGTGTCTGGAAAGGCATGAGATTTTGGTGATTATAGTTAATCAACGACTGACTTTGGAACCACCTTCGTCTGCCATGTACTCATCAATGCCAGTTAGTAATTTGCAGATTTTCAGTAGTCGTTCTTCTCAATAAAGATACGAAAATATTTTTCTGTCAAAGTTCAAGTGGAAGCCTATTCTGAGTACTATCAAATCCCCAGTTAGAAGTTATTTAAGGGTTTTGGATGGAGGAGCTAGAATGCGTCGATGAGTTGGAGTTTACATAAGGGAGGAGTTCTAAATTATGCTGCTGTAAGGTGGAGAAAATTAAGTTAGTACTCCTCCCATATACGCAAACTCAGCAACCAGAAGGTAGAAAAGAGTAAGACTAAGTAGCGAAAGATTTTGTCACAGAAGTACGTAGAGGAGGCAGCAACCTTATAACTAGTAATCTGATATATGATCCTGCGGTGGAGTCGACACCGTAACGCAGGCGGAAATCGGTAAACTATTTAAAGGCAATGGGGGGGAGGGGAGAGGGGAAACATTGGATAAAATGGATAAACTAATTCTGATAACAGATGAGAAATTAAAGAATTACAAAGTAATCTTTCCCTTTATCTAGGATTCTTTCTCTAACTAATCAGATCTGAAAGGTTAATCCAAATAGCATAAAAGATCACGTAAGTTTAAAATAAGTCATTATAGCAAATACTTTGATAATATATTATTCTAGCAAGACAAGTATAATCGGAATCCCTTTTAATTGTCGAGTTAGGTCACCTGAATAGAATATGTATTTTTTCATATTGGGTATTTCTTTGCAATGTTAGAAGAGGAAATGCAAATGAATAGGAAAGCAGTTCAGAATTTGAATTTCTCATTGATTTTGGTGATATTCCACAATTCAAATATTTACAGTACACTGATAAGATGAAATGCTCATTCTCCGAAAAATCTCGGAAAAATTCTGTCTTATCCTATTACACACTATGAAAAGGCAAATGGAAGACATTGACTATCACCAGTTACAGCTATGCAGAAATTGCGAAGAATGAATATTTAAAGATTAATGAGAATCATATTCTTGTCATATACAATAAGAGTAAAAATTTTTTATGGGCTAGTATAAAAAGGCTAGTTAGCCATTAAATATTTGGTTCTTTAACAGTTCAACTAGACAAGGGGAATTAAAGTGGAGTGCACGTATCTAAATCCACAAGTAGTATGCCCAAAATCGTCTCCGTATTACTGACAGAAATTAATCTGTAACCAAATAAATGCGATTTAAGCAGAATGAGAATAAAAGTTACTTCTCATTTCGGGTGAGAAATTGAAATACAAATGAAAATATTCGTGTTATAATTGTATCCAAAAACTCATTCCCTTCTTTGTTTACATGGATATATTAAGACAAAATGGTTATATACGTCATGTCAAATATATCCTTATATAACAGAAGGTATGGACGTGTTTGTTATTTCCTCTAAATTATTTCATACATAATAGCATGATATTGTGTCAAAACAGAGAAGAAATAATTATCTCTCAGCCAATGTGACTTACCAAACAGAAAAATTGTCAAAATATTTTCTTTATGTCGATTTATCTGTCTTAATTGCAAATAAGAACGTGGAGATTATGAAATAATATAAAGTAACAATTGGAGAAATTTTATGAGCAGTACCTTTAAAATATGGACCGGGACCACACATAAGGACAGACCAAGCCATCTTTATTGCTTGCACAGTTCACCTCATCAAAGTGAATAAGAAAAACTCATTTTCTTGTGTAGTGGAAATCACATCCAATTATCGACGTCTCCGCTTGATGGACCTCTTGATAGGGACAATGCTTGTTCATCTCTTACTGTCCCGAGGTCGTACCTAACTATGTCCAACAATAAAAGTCGAATATAGTACTGAATAAGTTGCATTGTATGAATATACTTCGAAATACGACTTAACCAAATGCGAATTTTTTCCAATCAGTTTCAACTTTCCCAACCTTAACTATCAGTTTTTTTGTACCTACAACGTCTTATGCATACTTGTCTAACTATATATAAGTATCCCAAATTAAAATGATTAATCCCATTTAAAAACTTCGTTAAATTTCAGCATAGGTAAAATAAGAAGTGTTTGCTTAATTCAATGCCTTAAAATTATAAAAAATGCTTTGTAATTTTCCTGTTTCATAAAAGTTACAAGGTTAATTTCCTTGTCGATATTGTTTTAAATAATTTTCTATCTCCCAAACATCGAAGTTAATTTGGTATGTCTCTGGCTCATCCTTCTGTCCTAAGGCTATTTATCGGTTTACTTTGGTATTAAACTCTTACACATCAAACTATATTCTGTTCATTGGTCACGTGACTGGATCCTTCATCAAGTATTCTTCAGTGCGTATTTTCCCCATCCTTTCGTGGTAAAATTCATTGCGCAAGACTTTACAAACTTTCAGGTGATTCTAAGCCTTTTTAGACTATCTTTGCAGGCTTTCTTTAAGCCTTTCACACTTTGAAGATACTTGACATTCCATTTTTACTTTTCCCATAACTCTTACAAGAAGCTAAACAAAATTCCATTATTTTGAAAATAAAAATTATTTTCGAAATTTCAAATCATAAACATTTAATTTTTTAAAGATACGCAGAAGTCGAGCCTTAGATGAAGAGATAGTTTAATACGGTTCTGGAAATCTGGCATAAACGCAATGTTTAAGTGATTCAGGGTACTGTCGAGACGTAGGTTTAGATTGAAAGAATTCATGCCAAAACAAGATAATTGTTTGGTCTTCTTGTTGTGAACAATACAGTTATAATTCTTTTGTTATCACAAATTTAGAAATAATGAATTGAAACTGAAACATATTTTTAAATTCTAATGCTTCTAGACAAATATATCTCACCGCATAAAACTTAAGGTAAATCTACATTTTGAACTTATTAAATCTTTCCAGTTTTTTCTAGGCAAACTAAACATCAAATGTGCCTTCTTTATTCAAGCTTAAAAAAAGGTTTCTATGGCGAGTAGCATGTTTATACGCAAAATAACAATATTTTACCTCTAAAAGTGTTTTCTTTGTGGGTTTTACTTAGGTTCTGTTAAACGGTTTTGCTTGGAAGTTGTTTGTTCTAGTAAATGCCGTAAAATACTTATATTTACTAATGCCCCGAAAGTTGTATCTTGGATGAGACGGATCTTTGCTGATACGCGACTAAATATAAGCATGAATTGACTACCTCGCAGAAATTTGTTATTGCTTTTAATCACTTATTTTTATGTTCTCCAGCTCAAAGGTGAAGACTAATGAGAATTTATGACTTTCATATGAATTAAAATAAAGATGAATTAATTAGCTCTAGGCGGTTGGAATGCCTATAAATTTGGCATGCGAGCGTTACATTTCTGACATAATTCGAGCAGTGACATCATCTTTTAGCATTCCTAAATTTCAATACAATTTTAACCCTGTGGAATGTGGTACAGTCTGAGCTGCAGGGATTAAGTTAGAGATTTTCACTCATTAGTTTAAAGGGCTCAATATCATTAGATGTACAATTCTACTTATTTAAGGAGATATAATTAAAATCCTTTATATTTAATTTTAAAGCTTCTCGATTTGCGTAAACAAAGAGTTGAATTACTTCATAAAATTGTTGCCGATATCTTATCAAAGAAAGTTAATGGTATCTCTAATTTCCTGTAATAAACGGAGCATCAGATGTTAACTTGCACTCGTTTAAATCCAAAACTCAATCGCAAATTTGAAACCTTCCAGCATTTCTCATCTGTGCGCTTTTACGCACCAATGCTTCGTCTGACTCGTTTTTTCATTTTCTTTCAGATTTTATTTGGTATTTGAACTTATGCCAATTCATGAACTCGTTAGAAGTTGAACTTGTTAATTTTGCAACGCAGACAAGAAAATTGTCTGGGTTTTCCAAATGCAAGGATGGCAACATTTTAATTCAGAACGTTGAAGTGTGTCGAGTCTTTGTAAGGTACTTCTACATATTGGTCATAAAAGTAACAGAAATTTGTCCTGATAAGTGAAAATACAAGGAAAATCAACCTATCAAGTCAGTCTGGATTTCGGTGCCTTTTTACTTATTCCATTTTAATCAAAAGCTTACCTTTAAATATATTTAATTTCTACTAAACTAGATGCTTTCCTGTCGACGTTATGTTTGGCTTGCATCAACTCTTCGGGATATTTTCGAATAAGTTAGCAAAGACTCAAAATTTCGACAGGTTTCGAGCACTGTAATAAATAGATGAAATACTACTCTCTTGCCCATTCTAATTACATTGAAAGATTAACCCACCGATACTCAAGGGTAATCGTGCATTAATTACATTTACTGTCACTGCTTTTAAATCCGGTCTAAGGAAAGACGGCAAAACGCAAGTATCTCAGTAATTGGGACTTCAAGATAATCTCTCAATTCAATGGCCAAAAGAAACCTGCAAATAATTTCTAACGATTTAAATTATTATAAATAAATATCATTAAAATTCGACATGACTTACATTGCAGGGCAAGCAATGAGCTCCTCTGTGTTAAAAATACCTTAATTAACATCAACAAGTTGGTCCTAGTCATTAGAAGAAAAAGATACTTCGAGGTGGCATGAACGATGACTCAAATTTGCTAAAGGGTTAATAAGCTTAACATGTCATGGAGTTAAAGCATATCAATATTTGAACTTCGAAATATTAAGATATGATGTATTTTCCATCAAAAATAAACAACCGGATATATTTAAAACTTAAAGTGATTTCGTAATCCTGTTATACTCTAAATTCACACCTCTCCTCTAAGTGACTTGTTTTATTGCTTTCCGTGCTTCGACGCTTTCCTCTCATGATTAAAAATGGAATGATTTTGGCCTTGCTAGTTGTGACAGTAGCAATACTTATCTGATTCTAGTTCTTGTAACTGAGGGTAAACAACTTGGAAACACACATGCATATAGTCTAGTCACATTTAGAGAATCCTCTTCTAGTTTCAAAATATATATGCCGAGATATATTGGACCTAAAGAAAACTTGAACTTGATGGTTGAACCCACAATTTGGTTCAGGGTTAGAAGAAAAGGACGCGATATTCTGAACAGCTTCGGGTCACTATCGCTCCCGCTTCAGGTCAAATTGTGCAAGATAAAAGCAGTCCACACTATGTCTAATTAGAAATTTACATCATGCTATTGCAGTACTTTGCTTTATTAACTACACAAATTAACCAAGTGGGTGGTAGTTTGGTGTATGTAAAGACGAAATAGAGGTAACTGGTTTTAGTGCTCTTCCGGAGAACAAAAGGTTATGTTATCAAGCACTCTTTTTTAATCGGTGAAATTCATTATTCATATCCATAATATGAGTATCTAAGGGATTTTAAGTTCTATATTTCGTTTTTTAGTAGAAATTATGAAATATACTAAATGAAGGGTAGAAAATGAGTCTGGAAGCCGTATAAGTTCATTCAAAACATGGTTAGGTCCCAGACCTACTTTGTATTCGCATAAATTTTAAAGATAAGGCGTTCAAATGTCAGAGTTAAGTGATAAAATAAACATGCAGTTAGGAACGATTAAGCCCACTGGGGTATCAAGGAAGGAAATTATTGCAATTTTCAACAAGAAATTGTGCTTATTTTTCCAAGATTTTGACTCAAATATAGGAATGGTCGAGCTTTGGCCTACTCAACCTTTTGTGTTCTACCCTTTTTGAAATGGTTGTTTGGTGTTATTAGCCAATAGCTATTAGTCCCAATTCCTACAAGTTGTTCATTGATAATTGGAAATCGTTTAAATAACTTCATTCCAATTAGTGCATGCAAACCTTTCTAGAAATATTAATGTAAAGTGGAATAGGGTCTTGAAAAAGACCTTCTTACAATGTATAATTTGGGAATATCCCTCCTCTA
>CAADRB010000068.1:639987-653924 GCA_900708905.1 Hymenolepis diminuta | reverse complement strand
AGTTGGTGCTTAAGAATGACTGTCGCTTGTCGGACACATCTTTCCTCGCACCCTCCTTTTCCTCAATTCTTTATTCCCCTGGGACACTGTACTGCAGTTTGTTCAATACGTCCTGGTCTAATCAATTCTTGGTATTCTGTTTCATTGCTGTTAGGCATTACTCTATCCGCAAGAGCATTCAGCATTCCAGACTCCGGCATATGGGTCTTTGCTGGAGTGGAAAGAAAAGGCGTGGCACTGATGCTGTTGATAGTGCAAGAGGATCGCTTGAGCACACAGCAATTTGCTCTCTCACTTTCTCTCCATTCCTCTCTTTCATAGACTAATGCAAATGCAATGTCGACGATGAATGAAGGGATCCAAAACAGGACTTCCTCTTTGGATTCTGGTCACCACTTCTCGACCTGTTCGTTCCTTCGTCGGGAACTCATTTACCAACAGAATAGGAAAAGACAAAATTGGTCCACCCAATTCTGTAAAAGGTGGAGCAGAAGTTCGTGTGGGTCAACCCATCATAGAGCTTTTTCCTGGAGAAATGGATGTAATTTTCACTCATTCACAGCCGCGTTAATTCAAAAATATATAAATGAGGGGAGATTAAGATTACGAAAATTAGGGTGCTTCTGAAATGACTTATTGGGGTTTGAGATAGCGAAAGGCAGAATTCGAAGTAATATGAAAATCTACTTGATGGACATAATCGAGCGAAGTGATGGATTCATGAAGCGTCAGACATTGAAGGAACTGTTTCAATGTGCACTATCGGGGATCTTAAAGAACTCCATTTTACAAACGCCTTACTACTTCTTCATTTAAGAAATGCAGGAGTAGGTTTTGGATTAGAGAGTTTTTATGCTACGGTTTTCTAACCAACTAATCTTCAGATCGCCTTAGATGTGAATCTCCTATATACCACCGCAGTCCAGAACGAATTCACGCATCTCTTTAACTAAACCATTCACTGAATGGCATTTGATAAATCTCGAAGAACAGACATGCGAGTTGATATTTAAGTCACAAGCTGTAACTAATTGGAATAGGAAGAGATTTGTCTCGGTCATCTCCCTTATCTGCTCTCAAAATTGTATGCGCATTCCAGATAGATAACATGGTCGAATTTAGTTGAGTGGTGCACTGTTTTGAGGGAAGTTATTTAGCTCACCTTCCATTTGCTGGCCTTTCTTCTGTTGGCAAAAAAAATGAGGGTAAAATGGACGTTTGTTTAACAGTGCAGATGTTGCTGATTTCGCAAATCATGTAATTTGTGAGGCTATGAACGTGGCAAGTCTGGCAGTCTGTGCAATATAAATGCACCTTCTCCATCAGAAAATGCATTACAATCAAGCTCCAGATGATGTTTGACGGAATCGAAAACTTGTAGTTCTCTTTTTAGCCAAAATGTCAACGTGAATTTGTTGGACCTCAGTTATGCAAGATAGAGCATTCCTTAATGGGCAAAATTTGTCGGGAGCACAGTGTAGCCTGCTCTCTAATTTATCTCCACGTTGTTGTCATTCATTATTGTCAATTTTTCACGACATGGACAATTTGCATTTAACATGATAATTCTGGATCTCGGTTGAAGGGGGGATCTCCTTATTCTCGATGCCTTGAATCTCTGTTCTACACTGCAATCATCTTTTTAACGGTAAGCATACTCCACAGTTATGAAACTTTACCTCCTATGAGCTTGCATGTCTCGCCCTGATGAATGGTTGCAAAACACTCCCGCCGTAGGAAACAGATGAATGAATCAAAATTTGTTTGTGGCTTCACGATCACCTTTGAACTGTTCTGGCAGAAGGACAATTTATTCCTGCCATTCTCCCTCGATGTTGTGCTGTTTCCTACACTTGACACATTCATCTAATCACAGTTACTATGAAGCACAGGACGTCGCCGGCCCAGAGTATCTCCTTCCAACTACATGCCAGATATTTGCCCGTAGCCATACTTCAGGCCACAAATCATATCTTCCGTCAATCCTCACTATAATAACAGAATTGCAATGAGAGACAGTTGCAAAAAACAGAGTTTATTTGTAACAGTTAAGTTGGTGAGTAAGTGAACCACAAGAGAAGGATTGGTCTGTTGTAAGACAGGTCTACAGGCCTATATGTAGGGGCATTGGAAGGCAGTATTATAGTTTATGAGTTTGAAGTCGGGTCAAACGATGGTGGAAGGGTCGATCACACAGGTCACACTGACTAAGCAAGAGAACAGAGTTGTATTTCCAATATCTTCATTAAATAAAACGGAGAAGAATTTAGCCAAAAATTAATTAGACAGTTTAATTGCCATTTGTTGACACGTTCGGTATATTAGTTCAAATGTGCTAACTGTCAAGGTCATTGACTGGTAGGATTTTGAAGCACACCATTAAGGCAGGTACGTGTTGTCATTGAGCTCCAGCATCTGCGACGAATTCGTGAAGTTAATCTGCTTATGACAAGTTTCCACCCACCAATTTCTACTCCCAGGTCCTCAGGTCCTTTCCTTCTACTGTGCTGTTTCTATATTCCTCGTGATTCCAGTCCTTATTTTCCTTTATTACCCAATTAGTTCGAACTGCTCACTTTTATTTACAGAAAGAGTTAAAATTTTCCATTGAAAAGTCAAGGAAATTTGTTCAATGTAAAACTTCTGCATTTGGCAACGAAGTAGGAAATTTTGGGTAAAAACCAGGCCTTGAATAAATGAAAGAAGTGGTTGGTTAATAGTAGTGAAATCAAAGTAAGCAACAGTTCAGCTTGGCGTGTCTTTGGAAGTTTAAGAACAAAGAGTATCGAAATTCATGTTAGAGGCCGGACAGACATACTCTAGACAGACCGCAGTTGGCAACACGACAACAGCTTTTCTCATGCGGAAACTAGTTAGTGGCACTGCCCTAACATTGCACTGAGCCTTAATAATCTTCTTGGAAGTCAAATGGGTGCAGACAAGTACAACTAGCCTCTAGCAGAGTCGTGGTTCATTACTATGAGACAGTGTGCTTTTGAATGAATTGGTGGAAATGACGATTGCAATTGAAGCATCACCTCGTTAAGTTTACAATGAGATATTTAGACGAATCGTCTTCAGGTGGATTCAGTCTATGTTGAAGAATTCGACAAGTATTTTGTACCATTTAACATTTTTCGCCATTTAACAACGACCCCAGAAACTTGACCATCAAGTCGGTTAGGTCTAGCAAGGATTATTTGTGTTGATTAGTGCAGATGGAGTTCTTTGGATGCGGTATTCTTCAATCAGGTTATCAGAGAGGACACGACGCCGTGTATTTTACAAAGGCGAGACATACGTTCACAGTCAGTGAGCGATTTGAGAAGGTGACGCAGCGGTGAGCTGGAAGAGTTGGGTTGAATTAAATTGTGATAAAAAAGCGAAACTCTCATCCAACTGACACAAACTCGAAGACTCAGGGTCGTCATTTTATCTGCTCATATCCTTCACTCATATCTCTTCTCCTTCCCTTCTCTCATTCACGAGAATTTCCCACATTTTTAGGACCATCAATTTGGGAGTTACGAATAGTGGGGTTACCAAATTTTGATCAATCACTAGCCATTTACACCTCCTTGGACAAGTGAAATTGACTTCAGTCATGACGCTTTCTGCACCGCTTTGTGTCATCTAAAATCCACATCTTCGCTCAAGTTCTCGAATTTCCTTACCCAAGTGACTCATATTGGGCTATCTTCGTTCCCCAACTGTTGTTTCCCACACAATAACAACGGATACCTGTCAGTTACTAGCTCCTGCGCTTCCTCCTCATCTCCTCTCTTCCTCACCACGTTCCCCTCTCTATCTCTCTCTCCCACCTGCTTCAACTTGTTCACAGATTAATTGCCCCGTTGTGTGATCCCACCTCCCGTTGCTTGATTTCCTTTCGATTCCTCTACCAATATCTCCTTCCTCATCCCAATTTCCCTATCTGTGACTGCCACTTGATAGGAGTGGTCACCTCAGTTAGACACGTGAATTTATTCCCTGCTTTGTCGTTTTGGAACAGGTAACAATTTTAACTCATTTTACACTTCATTGTGCAATTATTCTGCAAATGAACGAAGACCTTTTCCTGACTCTATGATTACCCTTTTCAGTCGAACTTGAAATGATCAAACAGAAGAGAAGTTTTGACCGTGGTGTGAGGAACAAATCCGCTGAGGATTCAACTACTCGCGATGAACCAATTCGAGGGCAATCCACCGAAATCTTCCATAGTAAACCCAACCACACAGTGTTTCATATGTAATATATTCAAACGACAGCGCGACATCAGATTAAAATAAACAAAGGCAACATAGAATTGAAAAAAAAGTCACAAACATTTATTTAAGTTTAAATTTTCTATCAGCATTCTGGAAAAGGCCCTTGTTCATAAATTTGAGATGATTGTCTTTATTTCAGTAAGGAAAGAGAAAGAGACAAAAGAGGTAGTAGGCCACTAGATTGAGAGAAGAGAATGTGGGATTGACTCCCACCAACTTATTTTCCGGCCACTTTCCAATTCAACGGACGGCACCGACATACTGTCGTAAAAAAATGAAACAAAAGTGAAGGAAAGTTGATACTTTCTGTGAAAATAATACAGTAAAATCAGGAATCGAAGTGAATTAGCAAAATATTTCAAGAAACATCATTTAAATTGCTCTTTGTATGCCTCATAGAGAAGGTAACAAAATTTGAGTTTCCCACCCCGCATCGGAAGATGAGAATGAGATAATAGCTTAATTCAGTGGAATTGGAAGTATTTACCAGAGATAATTTCTCGGAAAATTCAAATCTGGTATTCACTTGAAATAAAGCACATCAAGAGGCGTCAGAGCGCATAAAATACCCTATTTATATGCCAGCACTTGAGAAGTTGATAAAACTTTCCGAAACGTCCAGCATCTCCATCACGTCCACGTACACTCCACAGCCACCTATGTAGAAGGTGGGACAAAACAGCACCAAAGTTACTGGATGGTGGTGTGCCTCATTGTCAAAACCCAATCACTTTGCAAACTTTGTGTGCATTTCAAGCAGAATCGAAGTATAAAAATGGAGAGTTTGCATATCGCAATTCACAAAACTGTCGTCAGTATCCAAACGCAGCCTGATGAATAACCTTGAAATTATCAATCCAGACGCAGTCTTGGAATGCTTTTCGCAATTCCGTGGAATAAATGTTCGACGAGAATGGCTCGACATTTTCATTAATGAGAGTCAGCTTATTTGGGAAATTTAATCTCTCCGACTTAGGCTAAGGAAGGTGAAGAGGTGGATGCACATCTCATTGGGAAGCTAATCACCTGCTCCTGCTCTACCCTGTGTGGTAAGTTTTATATGATTTCGGTGCCATTCCCTTTTCCAACAAATCTTGTGGCATGCACCTACTGAACATGGCATTTTACAAGGTGCTAAATCATCTTCGGATATGTGGTAATCGACCCACCAGTGACCTCTCATCTCACTTCCATTAGCAAAACGTCGACAGAATCGAGAGGTTGCAAACATACTTTATCTTTCACGCGCATCTTTCAGTTGTGGTTCTTTCAACGATACAATGTCCAAATTTTGCCTCCCTTCTCTCCATTCCAACTCTTTGGATGTGCATATTTAGAGGCATCTACTGTTGGTAAGTGGTACTTCAATAACACTTTTGTCAATATCTCATCTTTTCCGTGATGACTTGCATGCAGATTTAATTTTGTGTATGAATTTGTGGGTCAAGGTTTATAGGGGAGACTTTATCTGCTTGAATGTTAACACTCATTTATCACCTACAGCTCAGTCTTAGCATTATTCTTCGAGCAATGTTCTCAACCGTCCATTGTCGGATGTCTCTCATCTCAAGATAGAAGACTGTAGGGAAATGGTAGAAATGAACAGCTTCTTCCATTTCATTTCTCGGCTGGAGTTCTAATCGTGAACACCTTCTATCTTAAAATAAGTGTCAGTTTCACTAACCGTCCATCGAGATTTCTAATATCCAGGTTCTCGGCTCTGTCAGCTAGACCTTTGTGATTCTCTGGAGGATCAAGGCATATAAAATAGTTCATTCCATTAATCGCGTGATCATTTATTTGAAGAAATGACGGACCCAAATCTACAGCGAATATTTCAACCTCTGAACGATGTCAAAAGTTCTGCGTTCCAGGGCCTGTATTTTGTAACTTATGGAAAATAAAGATGTTCATCAATTCATCAAGCCAGAAGGGTGTAACCAGTAGCTCATGCTTCTACGTTGCGTGCAGTCAAGCACGTAAAAGGAAGTTCTATTGGAAAAGTGAATCAGAACCAGAAGCTAGGACTGTCGGCGACAGCAAACAAGAGTAGACGAGAGTTTCTAAAAGGAGAGCAGGAAGAGTTGTGTGGTACAAAGTAGAGAAAGAGAGAGAAGGAGAGGGGAAGAGATGTGAGTGAAGGGTATGAACAGATAAAATGACGAGCTTGAGTGTTCGAGTGTGTGTCGACTCATGATTTTATTGTTCCTTTTTAACAGCAGATATCCATTGGCTTCACTTTTGATTCATTCTGTTTCGTGTAGATTCCTGTTTCGATGTTCATTCAACTAACATGGAAATCGACCCGAAAGCAATTTCGTGTGAAGCAAGATCTTATTGCCTCTTCTCAATCGGATGGCTTCTTACGTCTTTCCTCTCTTTCTCCTGTCTTAGCGACGGCTTGCTAGATGGAGAAAGAGGACGTTTTTTCCACTCGCCGAGTTGATGACGGTCCATTTAAAATGATGGAATCACTGAAATGAACTCAGTCGTCTTTTCTTCCTGAAGGAAGGCCTTGGCAGAGTACTGATTTCCCATTAATATTTTCGAAAGGGCAAATTATTCATTTCAAAAATTTTTAACCAAATAGATGAGTGTGTTTTTTCGTGTAGGGAATTGAAGGAGAAGGATTTGGCAACGGGAGATGCGTTTAACGAGCTAGGGTTCTCTGGCGTGTGTATGTCTAATGGAAGCCTGCTTATAATCGTCACTTGGATGAGGACGTGCATAAGGACACAAGTGTTCGCGTGCTTTAATTGGACGGGACGATTGTAGGAAAAGGAAGGGACAGTGCAGACAGGACTGGCCAATAATAATGCACCCGACTAAGCGGTGCCTCTGCGACTATTATCTGAGGTAGACAAAGCTTTTCCGGTCAATGAAAATAGGCCAGTTGAGGACACACGATGTTTATCCTCGGAGTGCTTGTGGTCACAGGAAAGCTTAAAAGTTTACAGACATTACTATGAGGACGAGATAAATATATCTTCACCAAATTTACAGAAAATATAAAGTGACGATTGAGTTCATTTCTCCGATTTCATCTTTTGTAAGGAAGCATCGTCAGCACCTCACAAAGGTGCGGGAATTGCTTCCCACTAAGTAACGTTCGTATCTCTTTCTTGATCAAGACACACCACCAACTGCACAAACGAAAATGTGGCGAAGGTAAAGTTTAAATTAATTGTCGCAATATTCAAAGTCAACTGCTTGAATTGTCTCTGTTGTTTCATTAATAAATCAAAAAGAGCAAAAAATTTAATTAACAATGATAATTAAATTTGAATTTGTATTTGATTAATTATTTACTCAAATGAGTAGGAACATTAAAAAGTCAAATCTTTAAGAAACCTTGCACGAAAATTTAATTGCCAAATCTCGAGAAGAGATAGGACATTGAGGGGGAAGCGATCGGAATGCTGTGCCTTCACAGAATTCCTTGCCCCCGTGAGGCACCTCTTACAAATCAGTAAAATATCTTTCACAAACTCACGCAAGCGGGCCGCTGTCTGGCGTCTATCTAATCCGGAAGAGGTGACACTCGACCCATCAATGGATCCATCGAATCAACTCTACTTGTCAGGTGATTGCATCCACTCTCCCAACCACCGATGAAAACCAGTTTGCCTGAGGATAGAGGAAAAACAAATCCCCATTTCCTGTATTTATTAAAAAATCAAAGAATCATGAGGAACTCTCTTTGGAATGCAACAACGCGCCAACATCTCTGCCTCGCAGTTTGACTTCAGTCTCCACTTCGGAGCATTTTGCGTTGAAATTGATCACAACTGTGTTGCCATTTTGATTTTTAAGTATTGTAAGTATTTCCCCACCTCTCCACACAAAAGTGAAATGCGCATAAATTAAAATTAAATGTACAATGAAAGCAAACCGAAATGGAAACCAACATACTCGAAAGTTTGACTTCTAGGTCAAATGGAAGACGAGGGCATCGACGAGGAAGCGTTCGGTTTTAGTTTTAAAGAATTCAAATCCTCAGGGAGCAGTTTTAGCAAATCAAGAATTTACTTTCACAAGCTCAACCAAGCTCATATGAATTAAAGTCAATTTTTTGAGGCATTTAAGCAAATCTCCATTCTATGGGAATGTCTGTGTCCTCCACAAAGAGACCGATGATAAATGCAGGTGCAGCTTGAATTCCAGGAAGTGAGACCATGTCTCTGAATGCAGTAGTTCGAGTTGCACGTTCTTCATCATATCTCGACGCATTCCTCCATTCCAATTGTGTCTTCACTTTCAATGTCACTCACTCCTGTGCCATTCGAAGACATCCAAGGAGGTTCATCATGCTTTTAATCTCCGCAGTCACATGGGAAAGTCGAGATGTCCTAAACATCTCTCAGTTCATCGCCACAAGAGGTGCGCACACCACAATCAGAACCTCATTATTTGTTGCGTTGGCTGTTGACTAGACTTCATTCCGTTTTGTCTCCTCAATCCTACAATATTTCAAGGTTCGTATTTTATCATCTCAACAACACCGATATTATCATCTCGTGCAATTTACTACTCACCTGGCACACAAAATCTGCGTGTATCCATACACGAGGGCTTTGTTTTGGAGTTTGTGTGCAAGAATATATAATCTGAGGGCGACTTCCGGTGATATATTTTCAATGCCCCGTAAACATAGTAAACGGCAACATTAAGTCCTCTATCAAAACATACAGTTCAGCAAATTGTAATCAGCATACTCATGGGGAACCTCGACAATTGGACGTAGACAACGACGTTGCCTCTCAAATGTTGCCCGAATACGGGGAAAGAGGCAGAAGGCACGATGAGGTGTGCACCCACCTCATCACTTCCTCAGTCAGATAGGGAGAGATTGAATTTCTCCTCTTGTTGTATATTTCCAATGGAGAGACTACATAGTTGGCTGAGAAGTGAGCGTGGACGTGATGGAGATGCTGAACGTGGAAGCAGGCGACAATTGGACCTACTTGACCTAAGAAACTCGAATTTATTTTCTCCTTTATGAGGCATACAAAGAGCAATTTAAATGATGTTTCTTGAAATATTTTGCTAATTCACTTCGATTCCTGATTTTACTGTATTATTTTCACAGAAAGTATCAACTTTCCTTCACTTTTGTTTCATTTTTTTACGACAGTATGTCGGTGCCGTCCGTTGAATTGGAAAGTGGCCGGAAAATAAGTTGGTGGGAGTCAATCCCACATTCTCTTCTCTCAATCTAGTGGCCTACTACCTCTTTTGTCTCTTTCTCTTTCCTTACTGAAATAAAGACAATCATCTCAAATTTATGAACAAGGGCCTTTTCCAGAATGCTGATAGAAAATTTAAACTTAAATAAATGTTTGTGACTTTTTTTTCAATTCTATGTTGCCTTTGTTTATTTTAATCTGATGTCGCGCTGTCGTTTGAATATATTACATATGAAACACTGTGTGGTTGGGTTTACTATGGAAGATTTCGGTGGATTGCCCTCGAATTGGTTCATCGCGAGTAGTTGAATCCTCAGCGGATTTGTTCCTCACACCACGGTCAAAACTTCTCTTCTGTTTGATCATTTCAAGTTCGACTGAAAAGGGTAATCATAGAGTCAGGAAAAGGTCTTCGTTCATTTGCAGAATAATTGCACAATGAAGTGTAAAATGAGTTAAAATTGTTACCTGTTCCAAAACGACAAAGCAGGGAATAAATTCACGTGTCTAACTGAGGTGACCACTCCTATCAAGTGGCAGTCACAGATAGGGAAATTGGGATGAGGAAGGAGATATTGGTAGAGGAATCGAAAGGAAATCAAGCAACGGGAGGTGGGATCACACAACGGGGCAATTAATCTGTGAACAAGTTGAAGCAGGTGGGAGAGAGAGATAGAGAGGGGAACGTGGTGAGGAAGAGAGGAGATGAGGAGGAAGCGCAGGAGCTAGTAACTGACAGGTATCCGTTGTTATTGTGTGGGAAACAACAGTTGGGGAACGAAGATAGCCCAATATGAGTCACTTGGGTAAGGAAATTCGAGAACTTGAGCGAAGATGTGGATTTTAGATGACACAAAGCGGTGCAGAAAGCGTCATGACTGAAGTCAATTTCACTTGTCCAAGGAGGTGTAAATGGCTAGTGATTGATCAAAATTTGGTAACCCCACTATTCGTAACTCCCAAATTGATGGTCCTAAAAATGTGGGAAATTCTCGTGAATGAGAGAAGGGAAGGAGAAGAGATATGAGTGAAGGATATGAGCAGATAAAATGACGACCCTGAGTCTTCGAGTTTGTGTCAGTTGGATGAGAGTTTCGCTTTTTTATCACAATTTAATTCAACCCAACTCTTCCAGCTCACCGCTGCGTCACCTTCTCAAATCGCTCACTGACTGTGAACGTATGTCTCGCCTTTGTAAAATACACGGCGTCGTGTCCTCTCTGATAACCTGATTGAAGAATACCGCATCCAAAGAACTCCATCTGCACTAATCAACACAAATAATCCTTGCTAGACCTAACCGACTTGATGGTCAAGTTTCTGGGGTCGTTGTTAAATGGCGAAAAATGTTAAATGGTACAAAATACTTGTCGAATTCTTCAACATAGACTGAATCCACCTGAAGACGATTCGTCTAAATATCTCATTGTAAACTTAACGAGGTGATGCTTCAATTGCAATCGTCATTTCCACCAATTCATTCAAAAGCACACTGTCTCATAGTAATGAACCACGACTCTGCTAGAGGCTAGTTGTACTTGTCTGCACCCATTTGACTTCCAAGAAGATTATTAAGGCTCAGTGCAATGTTAGGGCAGTGCCACTAACTAGTTTCCGCATGAGAAAAGCTGTTGTCGTGTTGCCAACTGCGGTCTGTCTAGAGTATGTCTGTCCGGCCTCTAACATGAATTTCGATACTCTTTGTTCTTAAACTTCCAAAGACACGCCAAGCTGAACTGTTGCTTACTTTGATTTCACTACTATTAACCAACCACTTCTTTCATTTATTCAAGGCCTGGTTTTTACCCAAAATTTCCTACTTCGTTGCCAAATGCAGAAGTTTTACATTGAACAAATTTCCTTGACTTTTCAATGGAAAATTTTAACTCTTTCTGTAAATAAAAGTGAGCAGTTCGAACTAATTGGGTAATAAAGGAAAATAAGGACTGGAATCACGAGGAATATAGAAACAGCACAGTAGAAGGAAAGGACCTGAGGACCTGGGAGTAGAAATTGGTGGGTGGAAACTTGTCATAAGCAGATTAACTTCACGAATTCGTCGCAGATGCTGGAGCTCAATGACAACACGTACCTGCCTTAATGGTGTGCTTCAAAATCCTACCAGTCAATGACCTTGACAGTTAGCACATTTGAACTAATATACCGAACGTGTCAACAAATGGCAATTAAACTGTCTAATTAATTTTTGGCTAAATTCTTCTCCGTTTTATTTAATGAAGATATTGGAAATACAACTCTGTTCTCTTGCTTAGTCAGTGTGACCTGTGTGATCGACCCTTCCACCATCGTTTGACCCGACTTCAAACTCATAAACTATAATACTGCCTTCCAATGCCCCTACATATAGGCCTGTAGACCTGTCTTACAACAGACCAATCCTTCTCTTGTGGTTCACTTACTCACCAACTTAACTGTTACAAATAAACTCTGTTTTTTGCAACTGTCTCTCATTGCAATTCTGTTATTATAGTGAGGATTGACGGAAGATATGATTTGTGGCCTGAAGTATGGCTACGGGCAAATATCTGGCATGTAGTTGGAAGGAGATACTCTGGGCCGGCGACGTCCTGTGCTTCATAGTAACTGTGATTAGATGAATGTGTCAAGTGTAGGAAACAGCACAACATCGAGGGAGAATGGCAGGAATAAATTGTCCTTCTGCCAGAACAGTTCAAAGGTGATCGTGAAGCCACAAACAAATTTTGATTCATTCATCTGTTTCCTACGGCGGGAGTGTTTTGCAACCATTCATCAGGGCGAGACATGCAAGCTCATAGGAGGTAAAGTTTCATAACTGTGGAGTATGCTTACCGTTAAAAAGATGATTGCAGTGTAGAACAGAGATTCAAGGCATCGAGAATAAGGAGATCCCCCCTTCAACCGAGATCCAGAATTATCATGTTAAATGCAAATTGTCCATGTCGTGAAAAATTGACAATAATGAATGACAACAACGTGGAGATAAATTAGAGAGCAGGCTACACTGTGCTCCCGACAAATTTTGCCCATTAAGGAATGCTCTATCTTGCATAACTGAGGTCCAACAAATTCACGTTGACATTTTGGCTAAAAAGAGAACTACAAGTTTTCGATTCCGTCAAACATCATCTGGAGCTTGATTGTAATGCATTTTCTGATGGAGAAGGTGCATTTATATTGCACAGACTGCCAGACTTGCCACGTTCATAGCCTCACAAATTACATGATTTGCGAAATCAGCAACATCTGCACTGTTAAACAAACGTCCATTTTACCCTCATTTTTTTTGCCAACAGAAGAAAGGCCAGCAAATGGAAGGTGAGCTAAATAACTTCCCTCAAAACAGTGCACCACTCAACTAAATTCGACCATGTTATCTATCTGGAATGCGCATACAATTTTGAGAGCAGATAAGGGAGATGACCGAGACAAATCTCTTCCTATTCCAATTAGTTACAGCTTGTGACTTAAATATCAACTCGCATGTCTGTTCTTCGAGATTTATCAAATGCCATTCAGTGAATGGTTTAGTTAAAGAGATGCGTGAATTCGTTCTGGACTGCGGTGGTATATAGGAGATTCACATCTAAGGCGATCTGAAGATTAGTTGGTTAGAAAACCGTAGCATAAAAACTCTCTAATCCAAAACCTACTCCTGCATTTCTTAAATGAAGAAGTAGTAAGGCGTTTGTAAAATGGAGTTCTTTAAGATCCCCGATAGTGCACATTGAAACAGTTCCTTCAATGTCTGACGCTTCATGAATCCATCACTTCGCTCGATTATGTCCATCAAGTAGATTTTCATATTACTTCGAATTCTGCCTTTCGCTATCTCAAACCCCAATAAGTCATTTCAGAAGCACCCTAATTTTCGTAATCTTAATCTCCCCTCATTTATATATTTTTGAATTAACGCGGCTGTGAATGAGTGAAAATTACATCCATTTCTCCAGGAAAAAGCTCTATGATGGGTTGACCCACACGAACTTCTGCTCCACCTTTTACAGAATTGGGTGGACCAATTTTGTCTTTTCCTATTCTGTTGGTAAATGAGTTCCCGACGAAGGAACGAACAGGTCGAGAAGTGGTGACCAGAATCCAAAGAGGAAGTCCTGTTTTGGATCCCTTCATTCATCGTCGACATTGCATTTGCATTAGTCTATGAAAGAGAGGAATGGAGAGAAAGTGAGAGAGCAAATTGCTGTGTGCTCAAGCGATCCTCTTGCACTATCAACAGCATCAGTGCCACGCCTTTTCTTTCCACTCCAGCAAAGACCCATATGCCGGAGTCTGGAATGCTGAATGCTCTTGCGGATAGAGTAATGCCTAACAGCAATGAAACAGAATACCAAGAATTGATTAGACCAGGACGTATTGAACAAACTGCAGTACAGTGTCCCAGGGGAATAAAGAATTGAGGAAAAGGAGGGTGCGAGGAAAGATGTGTCCGACAAGCGACAGTCATTCTTAAGCACCAACT
>CAADRB010000068.1:590349-616514 GCA_900708905.1 Hymenolepis diminuta | reverse complement strand
AAGAGTCGAGATGTCCTAAACATCTCCCAGTTCATCGCCACCAGAGGTGCACACGCTCCAATCAGAACTTCGTTCTTTGTTGTGTTGGCAGCTGACCAGATTTCACTCACATTTGTCTCCTCAATCCTACAATATTTCAAAGTTCATTTCTTACTATTCCAACAATGCCGATATTATCGTCTCCTGCGATTTACTACTCACCTGGCACACAAAAAATTCGTGCACCCATCCACGAGGGCTTTGTTTCGGAGGTTGTGTCCCAGAAGATATAATCTAAGGGCGACTTCCGGTGATATATTTTCAATGCCGCCATATGCATATTCCACGGCAGCATTAACTACTCTATCAAAAGCATAAAGATCAGCAAATTGTTATTAGCTCACTCATGGGGAAACCTCGACAACTGGAAGTGGACAACGTTATTGGCACCCAAATGTTTCCCGAATACAGGGAAAGAGGCAGAAAGTACGATGAGGTGTGCACCCACCACCTCACCTTCCATCGTCTGATAGGGAGAGATTAAATTTCTTCAATTTGCTGACTCTCAGAATCCGTAAATGTACCTGAGTAGTTCGTATTTCCACTTTAGACTAGTGGAATATTGGTGAGGACATTACATTTAATTATGTGGACGACATGATGTCACGCGATGACGGCTCCCTTCTATTTTCTCAACATTTGCATGTTCGACCAGTTGCAAGGCCATCTTTGGGTTTATTTGGATAAGTTTGTGAAAGATATTTTGTTGATTTGTAGGAGGTGCCTCGCAGAGGGACGGAAGACTGCGAAGAGACAACCTATCCCTTTCTCCTCGATGCCTTCTTCTTCCTCTTCATTTCAGTTTGTTTAAATTTTACATAAAACATTAAATTCTTCGTCTTTCTCTTTTTGTGTGCAGAAATCAGGAAAGACATGCAACATTTGATTATATTGAAAACACCTTACACATACGTAGTCTCAACTTCGAAGATGAGTATGCGGCAGACACAAAACATGTGTGTAATCTGAATCCTGAATGCACTGAAGTGGAGATCGAACACCAATTGCCTTTCAAAGAATACTCGATTGTTTTACCATTTCAGAGTGAGTTCCTCCAACTTCCTGATGTTTATAAAATAACAGAAATGGTGAATAGTTTCCTTCTCCGATATCAGACAAACTGGTTTTTATCGGTGGTGAGAAATGTAAATATGAACATAACTCAAGAAGAGTTGACCTGATGGATTTCTCAACATTTCAGTTGTCATCTCTTCCGGGTATGATAAACGCCACGATCTTCCCAGTTGGTGTGGGAATGAAAACGAAATTTTCGTCTTTGGCATAAAGTTAGGTTCGGGCTCTTCCGACTATCTTTCCAATGAAGTTTACGAGGCTGCTACAGGAAGGCGAGTTATATTTTCATTTTCGTTGTCCTTTAACCATTATGTCACTTGGTGACCTTAAGAGTGAAAGAGTTGCTGTCTCCTCCTAGATGGTCGCTTCTACCACCCATGATTGAAGAAAGATCGGGGTTCTGGCGTCTTGGTCATAGGTGGAATTGGAAGTAACGGATCACCTCTCCGCTCCATAGAGTTGCTGACGCGGCGGTCTGGTGAAGTAGGAGGCGGAGGAAGCGAGAATTGGCAATGGCTTTCCTTCCCTCCAATGAATTAAGAACACGGTATTCATCCTCTTGCAGTTTCTTACCAAGGGAGAGTCTTCGTTGTTGGCCATGAAGAAAACGTGAACGCGATTGAGGTGCTTGATGTGACAACAGGTGGTCAGTGGACTTTTTTGACCTTCTTCCGTCAACGCTATAACATCTAATCGATGGGGAGAGTTGGAAATGAATTATTTATACTGGGTTAGTAGATGAATTTTCTTCTCAATCGATTAGATCACCGTCCAAATTGCAATGTTTAATTTTTCAGATCGACAAAATTCGTATCATTTTGTTCTTTATTCGATTGAACTGGATAGCGACCCGGAAGTAAGTTTGCTTGAGGCAGGTCCTTGTTCTTTCCTTTCAGTCAGGTGGTTTAACGCCTTTTCTCTTTCTCCTATCTCCGCGACAGCTTGCTAAATGGAGAAAAAGGAAATCTGTTTCTGCCGCGAAGTTGATGACGTTTAGTTTTCAATAATGGAATGAACTCAATGTTCTCTTCTTCACGAATAAAGGCCTTTTCTTGAGTGCTGATTTGCTGTTTATATCTTTCACGAACATGAAATATTTATGAAATAATTGATTAAAACTTGAATAAATGTGTGCGGGTGGCATGTTGCCTTATCTCAAACTGATAAAAAGTCATCCTACAGAGCAGCAATTGGTTATTCTTTGCCTTTTGAGTGGAAAACGAACACATTTCAGCGCTAACTTAGGAGGATTTGTGGGAAGTAAATTTCTGGAAATACGTCATTTGGATATTTGACCGTGGATAATTTCAGAATCAGCGTATTTATGTTTTAATGAAATGGGCAAACTTCGATGAGGAAATATTTAATAAATTGAGAGAATGAAAGCGACTTGGGTGAATTGGAACTTGCATTGGATTGTCTTCTCCACTGACCTTCTGAGAGCCATATTGCTGCTGAAAACGAGCTATTTCTGAATGTGGGAAGTGGTGAAATGAGTTATTAATTTAATCTCCAAATGAAATTTCGTTTCGTTGGAAACTGTAATCTCTCCCAAATAGTGGCCGGTCTTTAAACTGTAGTTTCTTGTATTTGGATTGATAAATCGCTCACATAACTTTGTAATACACGTTAAAAAGCCTCAGTATTATAATTTAGAAATTCGAGGTAAAGGTGAATACTGGGATCTCGATTCCATAATGCAAAGACATCTTAATGACTGACAGTAGGCAACCGCCTTTCGCAAAGCAAAACGACAGGTCCATTTATCTTTTCCGCTTCCACTAAATACATCATGTATCATCTTCCTCATTTCAAGTGAAACATGGCGGAGTGTTAGGAATCTACATTTGAAGCCAATCTCCAACCAGCAGGCGAAATTGCATAAAGGTTTGCTATGGTCAAAGAAACGCATAAAAGGGAGATATTAGGTTGTAGAGAATGCCAACATGATTATGTTGTAAATTGACTAGTTTGATTAGCCGAGCCTCATGGACGTGCCAATTGATGAACTGTGTTGTCAGCCATTGTCAGAAAACAGATCGATCAACTGAAGGTCTACTTGAAAGAGGAGACAGAAGTGAGTGAATTCAGGTCAGCAGCCAACGTAACAAAGAACGAAGTTCTGATTGTAGTGTGTGCACGTTTGTTGGCGATGAACTGGGAGTAGGTAATGACGTCTCGAGTCTTCCATGTGAATGTGTAGATAAAAGGCATGATGAGCGTCCTTGGTTGTCCTCAAATGCCACTGGAGTCGGCGACATCAAAATTAGAGGCCCTTTTGGAGTGGAGGAATGCACCGGGAGACGATGAAGCACGAACTGCTTGAATTACTGCATTCAAAGACATGCCTCCTCCTTCTCCTCCTCTATTCTACGAGTTCACTTTTGTCCTACACAAAGAAATCGGTGATTAGGTCAGACCTACCTTTTTATTCCCGGAAGTGCACCCTTGACTCTGATTGTGGTTGCGCGAATCTTATGCTGTAAGGTGGAAATTGTAGCAGAAAGCTATGTTTTACTCTTAAATATTATTTATTTATTTTATCACTCCCTTTTCGACTTATTTATTATAAAAGCACTTTCAAATCTTGAATGTTCTTCAATCCTTTGTCTCATTCACTACATAATTTCCATTTTGTTGGATCAGATAGGCAACAATTCTACTTCTACGAGTAGTGGGGTTGTCAAATTGTGATCAATCACTAGCCATTTACATCTCCTTGGAAAGTGAAATTGACTTCATTCATGACGCTTTCCGGCTCATGGTGGGTTGTGAAAATGACAAATTAATGAAACACAATTTAGGGAAGCATAATGACGAATGGAAGGCGTAGATCTGAACAGACTTTTATTTGAGCCGGCAATTGATTTGAATTACAGTCCTTCTTATTTCCAGCACTTTCTCCTACGAAGGACTTCTTCAATTAACTCTTAATGACGTTTTCAATGAATCACTAATTCCATGACCTTCAATCTAGATATTTATGATTCAACCACCTGGAGACGAATGTTTTATCTCAGGTAAGAGGAGTATTCATTTGTGAACGCCTTCCATGGACAATGTCATTGATTTAATAATCTTGTTCGTACCCAGTGCCACCATTGTCTTCCATTTTGAAATCTTCTGAAAGGGACAACAACGATGCTACTCCTTTAACCTTGGTGGATTAGGGTTTACGCCTGCTTTTGCTGAAGAGAAAGCGGCAACTTTGTAACCAGCCAACTGAAATCATGTCCAAATTGCAGAATATAACTCAAAGTGGATGCGATGTAAATCGCAATAAATTCGAGTAAGGCGAAGGAGTGCCTTAAACATGAATCGAAGTGGAGGTGAAATGTTAGATGGAATCAATATGCTTTTTGTTCGGTTTATCTCAAGGAAAAATGATTTGGATCTGTCACTTGAGATCACGGTTTTCATTTAAATCACTGGGTTCAGGGGCTAAAGGACAATCTATCTGTGTTTTTTCCCATTTTAGTAATGAAAGGTAGAGAAGTTGCAGAAGTAGAGAGACGTGGCCACAGAATACTGCAAATCTTCTAGGAAGTCAAACTGGGTGTAGTAAATATAGCACGCTATTATTTTCATCAAGCCAACAGCAAACCAGTCACGTTGTTGAAGATGCGATGAGTGCCATAAGGACTAGTCGGAATTTTAGTGAATAAAAATACTTTGGCGGTTCTACAAGAAGTGGGACCATTTAGAAAATGTCGAAATCTGAATATCTGGACAGCTCATTCCACCATAACATAATGAAGGATCAAAAGTTCTCAGCTACAGGTATTAAGGGTTTCCAAATCTCATCAAACAGCTCCAACGGCGGATCACTTTAACAATCTCATAAACTTGATTAATCTCGTGAATTTGTGAGATTGTCTCGGATAAATTCTTGATGTTAGATCAGATTAGTGCTATCAAAGTGTTTGAATTAAATGCAGCACCAAAATTGTCAAAGCAGAAAGAGAGGAACTGAAATCATTAATCACCAAGTATGAGTTATAATTTTTGAAAATCAGTGGACTGTCGTGGAAGAAAAGACATCGAGGAGGAAGCGATTGATTGTTTGATTAGCAGTCATCCGTCCCTCTATGAGCCACCTCCTACAAAGGGACAAAATATCTTTCATAAACTTGTTCAAATGAACCCAAAGATTGCCTATCAAATGGTCGAATATGTAAAATTGGTTAAAATGGAATGGAAGCATCATCACGTGACACCATGCCGTTCACATACTTATATGAAATGTCCTCTCCAATAATCCATTAACTAAAAGTGGAAATACGAACTGCTCAGGCGCATTTGCGGACCACATGGTGAATATGCATGTTCTTCTCTGAAATCTCCGTGTGATTTCAGTTAGTGCTCTAACATAATTCAGCATTCTCATCATCTGAGGCACAGTAAGACGGGTTGTCGCCCGCAGGAATGAATTAACTTAAATTATTTAACTTTCTGAATGTTAAATGATGTATTTCATTCTTCCACTTTGTGAAACGGCATTTGCTAATCCAAAAATTAGAATCACAGGCACTATCAACCTCAGAAAACTGAAATTTGTCAAGACGATTATGAAACCAGCTGTGCAATTATCTTCCATAATAATTTTGCATCTTCTTGAAGTGTTTCAAAGACGTACGCGGATATCTATCAACATTTGGGCTAACAATGTACAGTGATTCCACATTTATTTGCTTCCCAGAGTAAAGAACCAGCAGCGAATTAGTGCGGCATAGGTAACGCTGACGCTATGTGACCCTCCTCGATAGAAGAGTGTGTTTTGGTCATTAAGTTGAGCTATTGCTTGTGAAGGTTTTTATTACTATACTGCAGTGAATTGCGATGTCTTCCACCTTTGCTGGTCTCGTGTTTTCCAATAGAATATTTTGGAAGGAAATCGTAAATGTCATTTTGTACAATACTAGGACTATCAACGATTTCAGGAAGTTCATGGGAGACTTCCCATGTATCAATTTGGTACAACGCGGTATCGAGGTTCGTCGCTGTGTTAGCTCTTTTGAAAGGTTATTCACTGTTAGCTTGAAGGGGTCTGCCATGTTCAATTCCTGATTCATGGGGGGTAAAAATAGCATGGAGAGGTGTACGGAGATAAATAAATGATTTCTTGTCGGTGCCGAATCAACCCGGTGGGTTGAAGAAAGCATTTATTTGCATAACGAGGTATAACAATGACTTCAGGACCGATGACATTTTCTTAAGAGGTAATCATGTCCGTCTTGGGGTATTTGCAACCTGGCTGGGATTTCTTGGAGCCATCCTATGCATCCTATGATCGTAGGTGGTTTGATTTCAATGTTTAGAGCATTGCACACTAGCAAATTGTGAGAAGATGTTTAGGTCGAGCAGTTCCAGTTTCTCCAGTGGTTTAGAGAAGATATCAGGCTAATGTGCAGTAACATGGCATGGACACATGCCAAAACGCCAAGTTCTTGAATTTTGTCAGCTGATTCAGCTAGTTCATCAAGGTTGCTTCCGTTGACATATATAGCGAGACATGTCGCCATGTTAGCAGGAAGAGCCTCATCGAAAATAGTTTCAGTATCACGTCATCAACTGTGGTGTCGTTTAAGAGGAATCGCCTGTGACGGAGAGAGGTGGGATCTCCTACATCTACTTACGAGAGCAGATGTTGGGCATGCTTTTCTAGAGAACCAAAGTGGCCATTAATGTCAGTTCTTCTAAGGGAGTTATGAAACTTATCCTCTGGAGCCTAGTAGGCGATATAGATGAGTTGAATGACAACATCGGTTGGGAGATCAGAAAACACAATTTAAAACATTGTTTTCAGCTCGAAAATGTCTTTCAGTTGAAAATTTTTCACTAACTGGAGGAACCGGATGTAAGGATTCCTTGAATGGAAGGCGGAAGAGGTTATCGGAGTGGCCACTGCATTCACAATGGGTTCAGTTTCGATGAAAACTTTGGAGTTGAAGAGAGGGATAGGACAAAAAGTGTGACTTTGGCGCAGATGGTAGGAATCGGTGAAAATTTTCGGACAAGAAGGATCAACTAACTTGTTGGTTAGAGAGTAAATATGACATTGCAAGAGAGAGGGAGAGAGAGAAGGATTTTGTCAGACTGAGTAAATTACCTCAGGGTCTCCAAATAGGCAGCGAATGCTACACGAATAAGCCTTTTATTATACCCCAGTAATCCATTTAGGCATTCCAAATAGCCTCTGGCAGAGTCGTCTAGCATAAATTTGCCCTCGAAATTAGCTCGGCTATGACCAACGTAGCAACTGCAAGAAACCAATTGAGTGAAGTATGTTTATTGCTCAATTATTTCACACTGCCAAAAGCTACACTGCACGGATCTTGATCAGTGAATGGCTGGGAAGGCCTCTGCAGTGCACTTTTAAAAATATTCTAGCATACGTGAGCTCATTCAGGCTGCCTTGGTAGCCTGATGAGCTCCGCATATTTCACTCTTTCACTTCATGAAACAAAGAACCATTCGTTGATCCAAATTCATTCAACATATTAGAATGAAAATACTGAAATATTTGAAGCACAATCAGACGTCAAGATGTCAACACAATTATAATTAAATTTAAAATGAAACAGACATCGAATTTTAAAAATGAATACAATTTTTACAACTTATTTTGACTTCTTATGATTACCGATGGTGAAGAGAAGAGTATCTCAATTGAGTGCCGTGCATATTTATGAAGAGAAAGTGGTTTCATTTTTTACGTCAAATAGGCCATAGTGAGTCGACAAAACTCCTGCACCTGACAACATGGCACTTATTTTGGAGGTTGTGTGCCAGAAGGCATAATATGACGGCTCCTTCAGCATAGTGCAATTAGTTTACTCAAAGGAAAATCTCGACAATCGAACGTGGACAACGTCATTGCCACTCAAATGTTTACCAAGTACAAGGAAAATGGCTGAAGTCACCATGAGGTGTGCATCCACTTCTCCCATTTCTCAGTCTAATAACGAGCTGTTAAAGTTTCTTCATTTTGCTGACCCACATTTATGAGAACGTCGACGAGTTCTCGCTGAACACGCATTCCACGGAAGTGCGAAAAGCATTCTGAGATTGCATCTGGGCTGATAATTTCAATCCTGTTCACGAGTCTACGCTTGTGACTTTCCATGTGCCAACTTATCATCTTTAAACTTCAGTTCTGCTTAAATGACGCAAAATGTGCAATGTGATAGAGTTTTGGAGGTGAGACATAACGCTACTAACAGCAGAGAAGCCAACGTCCATCCATGAAAGAAATAGAGCGTTGAGTAGCACGAATTTAACCTTGATATCACTCCCAAGTCATTTAACTTTGTTCTCAATTGCAGAGTGAATCTATTGAATTAGTAATAAAATTGATAATAATTAATGAAATAAAATGATATTTCATTGTTTTTGGAATAAGCACTCACCTCATTCGTAGAATTAGTCAAAATGAAACCAAACTAAATCAGAGGGGTTCAGAGGAAGTAAGGATATGATAATGATCTCATAAGATTGAAGAAGCGGTGGTTTGCAAGATATCGCATTTCTATTCTCCACCTGTGTTCGACCAGTGTTTGACCACCTAATTTCAACCACCTAAGATGACAATAATGACCCTGAAAGCGAAATACAGTGCCGTCTTTTGTGTCTCTGTGACGCATAACTCCATCTGTCATGTCTAAACGCACTCATCGATCTCCTCCTTCCTCTAACCGCCTTGTGTCATCTAAAATGTACATCTGCGCACAAGTTCTGTCCTTACCGAAGTGACTCATATGAAGCTATCTTTGTTCCCCAACTGCTGTTGTAGTTTTGTCGGTAAGGAAAAGAAAGAGACGAGGGTGGTTGAAGGCCGCTAGATCGAGAGAAGAGAGATAACAGGATTGACCCCCACCAACTTATTTCCTGGTCAGCAGAGGATGTGTTGGAGGAGAAAATGATCGAGAAACTGGAAAAAAAGACACTATTGAATACTCTCCCAAAAAATTTGGCAGATGAGTTAATATTGCTTTGACACACTCCATCGTGACCGTTTGAAATCACAGCAGTTAATTATGCCAATCACTTGCAGATGAGTAGACCAATGAAGGGCAAGAAGGAAAAGTGGAAGTGATCCTGACCGAATTGACAGTATTATGAAAACTCGGTTAATTTCGGTTAGCATTTTGACAAAATCCTCCTATAAACAAATTAAGTTAGCAAATGAGTGCAAACCTGAATGATTTTGAGGTGATTTCAAGGTTAAACTCATGATAAACAAAGCCACAATTTCTACTTTTGGTTGGCAGTGATTTGTCAGTTACTGGGTGGTGCAGTGCATGGTCGCCAAAATCCAATCACTTCGCAAAGTTTATGTGCATTTCATGCAGAACAAAAGTTTAGAATTGGAGAGTTTGCACACCTCGAGTCACAAAATTGCCGTCATCGGACCAAACGTAGTCCGATGAGGAACGTTAAAATTATCAATCCAGACGCAATCACGCATTGCTATTCACGCCTTCGAGAAACGCGTGTTCAACGGAGACGCCTCGACGTTTCATTAATGTGAGTCATCAAATTGGTGAAAATTTAATTTTTCCCTGTTGGACTAAGGAAGGTGAAGAGGTGGGTGCACACATCATCGTGCTTTCAGCCTCCTTCCCTATATTCGGGAAATATTTAAGTGGCAATGACGTTGTCCATGTCCAATTGTCAAGGTTTCCCCATGAGTGAGCTAATTACAATTTGCTGAATTTTATGCTTTTGATAGAGTAGTTAAAGCTGCCGTGGCGATATTGAAAATATATCACCGGAAGTCGCCCTCAAATTATATCTTCTGGCATGCAACCTCCAAAACAAAGCCCTGTCGGATGAGTGCACGAAATTTTTGTGTGCCAGGTGAGTGGTAAATTGCAGGAGATAATGATATCGGTGTTGTTTGAATAGTAAGATATGAACCTTGAAATATTGTAGGATTGAGGAGATAAATGTGAGTGAAGTCTGGTCAGCTGCCAGCACAACAAAGAACGAAGTTCTGATTGGAGCGTGTGCACCTCTTGTGGCGATGAACTGAGAGATGTTTAGGACATCTCGACTCTTCCATGTGATCACAGAGGTAAAAGGCATGATGATCCTCTTTGAATGTCCTCGGATGTCACAGAAGTCGGCGAAATCAAAAGTGAAGGCACTATTGGATTGGAGGAATGCGTCGAGAGATGATGAAGTGCAAACAGCTCGCACTATTGCATTCAGAGACATTGTCTCACTTTTGAGAATTCAAGACGCGCCTGACCTTATCTCGGATCTCTTCGCGGAGGACATAGGCATTCCCGTAAAATGGAGGTCTGTTTAAATATCTCTATAAACACGTGCATCAACAAGTTAGTTGGAAGCAGGTCCTTGTTCTCTCCTTTAAATCTGGTGGATTTTACGTCTTTTCTCTCTTTTTCCTCTCTCCGCAACAGCTTGCTAAATGGAGAAAAAGTGAATTTGTTTGTGTCGCGCGGTTGATAACGGTTCGTTTTAAATGATCAATGCACCGAAATGAGCACAACCATCACTTCTTCATCAACAAAGGCCCTTCGCACAGTGCTGACTTCCTTCAACGTGCATTATTTATAATAATATTATATCTAAAATTGAATAAATGTTTGCGGGTGACATTTTCAACAAAATATCCGTTCTACTTTGCTTTGCCTTATCTCAACCTGATAGAAACAGTTGGTCATTGTACAGAAGAGCAGCTGGTCATTCTTTGGCTCTTGATTGGAAAAAGAACACATTTTGAGGCAAATTTGGTTGGATTAAGTGGAAGTAAATTTCTGGAAACACTTTAAATAGAGGCTTGAAAAGTCTTGCTTTATCAATTTGAGACAAAGGCGATTTTTTGAATGAGTTGGTCGAGATGTGGACAATCAGGGAATCCGCCTACACGAATTCAATGCAATTCAAGCACCATCCCGTCAAGTTATTTTAATTAATGAAGTGAACGAAATCCGTATTACTTTTGAATATTATCGTACTTCCGCCATGGACTAAATTTATTTCTTTTTCGAAATGTCAACGTTAACATGTTGGTTTATATCTCAGTCTTTTGATTCGCTGCATTTGACTGGTGACATGAAATGTTGAGATGTTAATTGAACTTACGGCAGTTGTGAAGTATTCCCAGTAAAAGAATGTTTGCTTTGGCAAGGAGGAGTAATTCAAATTACATTTAGTTTATTTACTTGGGCATTCGACCATGTATCTGAAGTAGTCCAGAAGAATAATCTACTTATCCAGGACATGCGATGATACATTAATTTCTGGTTAAAAGAGACTTTTTGAGAGTTCGATACCAATCGATTTCCCAGAGTCCGATTTAACCTATCGGTTCCATTTTCTCCGTGAGAGCGAGCTACATTCTCTACTCACAGATCGAAGAAGATGTTGTTTATGGATAGTCGGTGTGGTATGGTGACTTCCTAGTAATTCCCAGCACTCGGTGGTCACGTCTCTCTATTTCTGTGAATATCTTGCTTACCATTACTGAAATATGGAACAATTGAGACGAAAGAGCATTAGGTTTTCCATTCGCTTCTGCTCCCAGTGAACTGCATAGAAACACGTGATCTCAAATGGCAGAGCCATATCATTTTTTCTTGCCACAAACCCAACCAATCACTTATTGAGTTCACCCAGCTAATTAACATTCTCCAAATTCGCAACCTGAGAAGCCCTTGATGCGAGTGTGCAGTGGTATCAAGAAATGTGCGAAAAATGCGAGACGTGATTAACTGCTTTCTGAAAGGGGAGAAATATATTGTTTTCAATAAGAGAAGCGTTCTATATGATGAGAAGCAGAGTTCCAAATATTTTGTTTCGCCTTATTTGTCCAGATGGCCAAATTCACACGTTAACATTTAATTGCCAAAGTTAAAACTGAAGCCGCAGATGTCTATTTCAAATCTCTCAATAAAATATTCAGATCGTCTTGGAACTACTATTGGAAAAGAAAAAGTTTTTGGTTGATCGATTATCATGAAATTCTATGAAACATCGAATCTACGCTCCCGAAATAGTTTGTGAATTTTATGCTAGTGATATCAGTTGTTTACTTATTTTATTTAAGTAGACACGAATATGGCATTTTGATATGGTTCAGCTCGAGATTAAGTGATTGAGAAGAAATAGGAGCGATTTCCATGACGAAAACGAGAGGTATGTCGTGAGTTTCAGGTGCCCGTTTATATCCAAAATTTTTAAACGTACCGGCGACGAATCTTGAAATATATGAAAATCCCGGAAATATTAAACTACAGTACTTTCCTATTCTATATACTAAAAGCAAGGAAAATATTTATTATTTAATGTAAATCAGAAAAAAATTAGCTCGGAGAAGTTGTTACGCTGCCTTTAATGTGAATCTACTTTGTATTACCTCAGTCTGCAAAATTTTACCAGACTCGTTTAGATAAACCCTTCTCGGAAAGGTCGTTGATGGGTCAGGAAGTGCAGGCATGCACGTTGATAGTGGAGAAATAGGAAGTTCAAACGAAAAACAGCAATTTAGAATGGTGGAGGTGCTGGGAATTACCGTCAGTTCCTTTAATCTACTCCTGTATTAATGGAAAATTTCATTTAAAAATAGCCTATATTTACTTACTTCCACTTTATTAAATATTTAATACTTCCCCAAATGAAACTAATTTTTCCCTTATAAAAATTCCTCAGTAAAGGAACGTTTATTTTGGCAAGAAAGAATAACTCAAATTACATTTCCGATCAAAATCAACTGCCAAATGTAAACTTGAAAGGGTGAAAGCAGATTCATTTGGCAATTCGATCAAATATATGAAGTAGTCCAGAAGTATCAGCTACTGATTCAGGACGTGTGGCAGATACATTAATTTCTCGAAAAGGTAGACGTTTTGAGAGTCCGATGCCAAGCAATACGCCAGCATCCGGTTCAACCTATCGGGTCCATTCTTTTCATGAGAGCATGCTACATTCTCTACTCACAGATCGAAGAAGATGTTGTTTATTGATAGTTGGTATGGAATGGTGACTTTCTACTAATTCCCAGCACCCCATGGCAACGTGTCTCTACTTCTGTGAATTCTTTGCTTTCCATTACTAAAATATGGAACAACCCAGTTAAATGAGCATTAGGTTACCCATCCGCTCCTGCTCTCACTGCACCATATACAAAAACGTGATCTCAAGTGACAGACCCTTGCCACAAACCCAACAAACCACTTATTGAGTTCATCCAGCTGTCCACCTCCACTTCGATGTGTGTTTCACACCTTCCTCTTCACGTTATCAATAAATTCCCAAGTCAGACCTCAAGTCCATCATGACTTAATAAATCATCAGATTTAATTCCCATCTCGATGAAAATCGCCTTCTCTCATTCAGCAGCAGGATATTCACAACATTGTTACATGAATTTTGTTTTAAGAATGCATTGAATCGTGGAATGTGATATGAACAAATCCACCTTCTTTTGTTCAGCATAGATCTCTCGCATCTATTCCTGACCAATGCCTGTATTCCAACAGACACACATCTGAATGCCCACGCTTGACAATTTATATCCTCCTACTCTTCACTGATAATCCATCTCCCACTTTCTGAAATCGCCATCGTCGTCGGTTTAATTCACCTTGGAAAACACAATTCTTCATGCTCCAATCTTTGGGACTGCCGCTTGCTATAGGTAGCTGCTAGCATAGTCTTAACTTCTGGTTCCGGTCCATTAGTTCCGCAGTTGGATCACCCTACTATTTGTATCTTCCAAATTGGTGGCTCTACAAAGTGGTGAAGTTCTCCTGCGTAATGATTTACATGTAATGAAAATTAGTTTGGCCAATCTCTTGATGCGAGTATGCAGTGATATCAGGAAATGCGGGAAAAATGCAAGAGACATAATTAAATGTTTTCTGAAAGGGGAGAAATATGTTGAGTACACATGTCAATTGTTTTCAATAAGAAAAACCTTCCATGAGATGAGAAGCAGGGGTCTTAAACTTGCTTCGCCTTGTTTGTCCCGATGGCCATATTTACACTTCACAATTTAAATGCCGAAGATAAAACTGAAGCCACAGGTATCAAGTTCCCAGCATTCAGTAAAATATATGAATCACCGTGGAATTACTATTGGACATGAATAAGTCATTATAATCAAATTCCATGAAATATCTGATCATTGCTCCCAAATTATTTTGTGAATATTGTTAGTCTTGAAATTTGTCCGCGTTTTTATTTGATTCAGCTTAAGCATCCCTGATAGGATTTGGAAGAAGTAGAAGCGATTCCCGTAACAACAATGAGATGTGTGTCATGAGTTTCGGATGCCAGTTTCTATCAGCAATTTTTACACGGGCCTGAGACGACTCTTGAAGCACATGAAAAACGTAAATAAATTAAATTACACTGTGGAAATACACTTCTCTTCAATTTAAATATTCTAGATTTGTTGGACGGGCAATTTCTAAATTTGGGAACGAAAGAGCTGAATTGTGGAAGAATACATGGAGTAAAAGGATAAAATTCATTCAATTTAACATGACTTTAGGTGGCCGAAAACATACCAAAATCCACTCAAGGGACCAGACAGTCCAACTACTGCTGGTGGCAAACACTGTGAACCAATTATGTTGAAATTTCTGATTATGGTAACGGTATTTCTTCCACCTCCCAAATTAATGAAATGCCTTTCTCACGCGAAACGAGTAAATGGCAATTCCTCTCCATTGCACAATCTCCTAATCCCTACACTGAGTCTACTTGGAAGTTCACTTGGAAGTCTTAGTTGGTGCAGGCAAGTACAGTTTATCTCTAGTAGAGTGCTCTAGCATTAATCGTCAACAAGAATGAGGTAGACCACACGAAAATCGTGAAGGAACAAAATACATGGCAAATTAACTTCAAGTTCTTAGTGATCGTGAGTAAAGTTAAGGCTTCTCCGCCCAATTATTGAATGTTAATTTACTAGAACCCCACCGCACGCATGTCCGCTCTTGCTCCATGCGCTATCGGAAGCCACAGAGACCTCGGTTTACATGAATCACATCGAAACTGGTGGAATGAAATAGAGATGTGTTGCTGATGTATAATTGTAGATTTAAAACATCAGAACATCAGAGCAAGAATGCTTTTACGTTGCCATATCTAAGGCAGCCGGATACGAGATGTGTTGTGAATGATAGAGATTCCAGGGAGGTGGAGAAATAGGAAATTTCAACGAAAGACTACTGTATGGACTGCTGGAGGAGGGAGTCTCCGAGTGGAAGGCGCTCGGGTCATTTAGTCGAGTAGTGGGGAGTGAGAGGAGATGTGGAATGGAGGGTATAAATGTTCCACATTAGTCCATTGTTATTCATATCAATGAAAGTCTTGCTTTTTCCGGTTTATAAATATCTCAGCGCTTTCAGCTTGAAGAAAATGAGAATTGTACATCAAATTGTACATGGGATTGAAAAGGGATCTAATTATGCAGTGGGTGAATTAAGAAATTCAAAATAAGACTTGATCTCCTCATCATAGTCACCACTTCTCGACCTGTTCGTTCCTTCGTCGAGAGTTCATTCATCAGTAGAACAGAAAGAGACGAAAAGAATCAATTGCATTCTGCAGTAATTGGAGTAGAAATTCTTGTGTTTCAACAACCCACGGCGTTGCTATTTCAGCGCTTTGGCCTGTGGGAATTCCTCTGAGTTTCTTTAATTTCCCGCTGCGTTAATCGCAAGATCTCTTTTAAAAATCATCAAATGTTCACTTAATCTCATCATTATAAAAATTTCTTTTATTTTCATTCCGCATTGGCTGCCCGATAGGAAGTGAATACCACACAGGGGTATATAGGGCCACAATAAATGACAAATTTTGAGATATCTCTTGAACTTACGGCATTTGTAAAATATTCGCAGTAAAAGAACGTTTGTTGTAGGCAAGAAAGAATAAATCAAATTAATTTTCCGATTAACTTATTAAATTTGGGGAATTCAAATCAACCCAACGCCCATCGGTTAGCCAAAATTTGATTACATTGAGCATTCAACCATATATCTGAAGTGCTCCAGAGGTATCAGCTCCTGATCCAGCACTAATGGCAGTTACGACAACCTCTCGAAAAGATAGACTTTGAGTGTCCGATGCCAAACTATTCCTCAGGATCCGGTTTGACCGTCGTTAAAGATGTTGTTTATTGATCGTCAGTGTGGTACTTTGACTTCCTGGAGGATTTCCAGTATCCTGTGGCCACGTCTCTCTACTTCTGTAACTTCTCTGGCCCTCCTTACTAAAATAGGTAACAACACAGAAAGAAGGGCATCAGATTGTCCTTTCTCCTTTGCACCCAATGAACTAAATAGCCACTACATACATTTTCCACTATACCTGTCTTTTTTCCCTCTTGTGTGAATAATATTTTCCTAGTTTGGACGAGAATTTAGTTTTCAATCTTGATCAGTGAAAGTTCGCCTGATTGAAGAAGAAAGTGTAAACCCGAATTCGCCAAGGTTAAACGTGTAGCATCGTTGTTATCCCATTCAGAAAATTTCAAATTAGAATACAAGTGCGGCACTGTGTACGAAGAAGATAATTAAATTAACGACATAGTACATGGCAGGCGTTTGCAAGTGAATCTTCCTCTTACCTGAAATGAAACATTAGTCTACAGCTGATTGAATCATAAATATTTAGAATGAAGGTCATACAATTAGTAAAACATTGAAAACATCATTATGAAGTATTTGAAGAAGTAGGAGAAAAAGCTGAAAATAAAAAGTACTGTAAATCAAGTCGATTGCTGGCTCAAATTAAAGTCTGTTTAGATTTACTCTTTCCATTCCCCATTATGCTTCCCCAAATTGTGCTTCAATAATTTGTTATTTTCATAGCCCGCCTCCACGCGGAAAGCGTCAAGAATGAAGTCAATTTCACTTCTCCAAGGAGATGTAAATGGCAACCCTACAATTTGTAGTAGTAGAATAGTTGGCTATCTGATTCAACAAGATGGAAACACGCGTTCTTAGTAGCCCATACCGCTTGCAATCTCACCTATCATGTCAATGAGCGGTCTGACAGTGAGGTGTCGGCCTGATTGATCGAGGAGATAATGCAAAAGACTCGGTGAGAATGTAAATAGGATCTTCAACACAAAGAGCGTAGAGTCGTGGCAGACGGGGATGGCATGCCGCCTTCATGAAATGAGCCTCCTTGAGATCTTTAACAGGCCTGCATTCCAAGTGCTCTAAATACCCCGTCACACCTATCCTTCTATAACACGTTGTTTAGGTCGCCGTGGGATGTGAATACGGCAGCACAGAAAACGCATCACCTCAAGCCCTCAGATAATTGCTTCTCGCACATAATCTCCAAAATAATGCCCTCATTGATGGGTGCACAAAGTTTTTGTGTCCCAGGTGAGTTGTGAAGGGAAGTAGCTAAAAGCGTCTGAAATGCTTGAATGATCAAAATTGATTGATGGAATATTTTAAGATTGAGGAGACAAATGTGAGTGAAGTCTGGTCAGCAGCCAACGCAAGAAGATACGGAGTTCTAATTGAAGTGTATGCACCTCTGGTGGCGATGAACTAGTAGATGTTTAGGACATCTCGGCTGTTACATTTAACTACGGAGATAAAAGGTATGATGAGTCTCCTTGATTGTCCTCGGATGGCACAGGAGTCTTCGACATCGAATCCTCTATTAGTGTTGAGAAATGCGTCAAGAGATGATGAAGTACGTGCAGCTCGAATTACTGCATTCAGAGATATGGCCTCACTTCCCGAAATTTAACTTACACCTGACCTTATCACGGATCTATTTGTGGAGGGCATACACATTCCCTTAGAATGCAGGTTTGTTTAAATGTCACTATAATCATGTGCATCAGTATCCTCAAATTTTGCCTTAAGCAACTTTATCTCTTTCATTTCTTCATATGAAATTTACAGAAAACTGGAGCAGGAATGGCACCGCTCACTGCGCCTCAGACGATAAAGACACTGAATTGTGGTAAAGCTCCACATAAACTCTCACTGCGATTTCAGAGAATTACATGTGCAATCACCGCGTGGTCCGTAAATGCGCCTGAGTAGTCCGTATTCCATTTTAGGCAAATGGAATATTGGAGAGGACATTTCAAACAAGTATGTGGACGACATGAGTCTCCCTTCCATTTTCAACTCATTCACGTATTCGAGCAGTTGCTAGGCAATGTTTAGGCTTATTTGAACATATTTGTGATAATTTACTGAATACCGCTTCTTTCATCTTATTAAAAAGGGGGATATAATGAGAAATCTTGAACCCTCCACGACCGACAGGACAATAAATTCAGCATGAGCGAGTCCTTGCAGTGGAGTGCCAGTGTGCTCAGGCGGGAAATGACATTTATGTATAATTTCATTGGCATTTGATTCAACTGAAGATGTTCGTGGAATGCATTATTCATAGCCTCTCTCGAGCGCTCAGATGCTTACCAATGGGAGGTGATTTATCTCCCTCATGCACACCTTCCCTTTACCACTTTTCAATATTTATGTGAAAATGAAATGAAGAGGAAGCAGCTTGAAAACTAAAACGAGACACACGTTGCTCATTGCTCTCCATCAGTTATTTTGGGATTGCATAGTTCAGTCGTTCTAGCTGGAACTGCTTGACTATGCAATGCCACAAGAATTGCTTGCAAGCCTTATTTTAAAGGGCACTTGGGAGAAAGACAAGAGAGATCGCATTCTTGGAAGCATAGAGCAATATCAACAAGAAGGAGGAATTTTTACACGCTCTTCTTGGGTTGTGCTACCAAGTTCCCATTCATCTCATCTATGCGCATTGCACAAATGAAGACTGCGCTTCCGTCTGAAGTAAAATTCTACTCAATTTTTCACTACCCATTAATGAAACAATTGAATATGCACCGTTCAGAAGCAGATGAATAGACGCGATATATTTGAAGTTGGAGAAATGGTTTCTTCGCAATCTCTTAGTCTTGGAACTTGCATTTCACACATTTCCTAATTGAGGAATCGGATTCTCTTCTACTCTCCGATCTTTGCTCCAAATGAAGCAATTCGGTGAAAATATTTCGCGTATAATTTAGACACGGAAAATTGTAAATCAAAGATCTTTTGCATGATTTGCTCATCTGTTTGAAAAAATTAACAAATAATATGAAAATTAAATTATCTCTCTCACCACCGACATTTCATGTTCGTCACTCCTTTAGACCACTTCTGCATGCACACGTCTCTCTATCTTGTACTGACACTATTCGGTTTTCAGTGACAATTTTCATTACACCGGGTCTTCATTAAAGCAACTCAGATCCTTTGTGCGCGTTTAGCAATTTCGTGGTTAGTCTAAAAGCCGGCGCTCTCAAGTTTTACCTTACTGTCTCAACATCTTCAGCTGCCTTTTAAGGTTTCTCTAGCACAATTCAGGCTGTTTCGACGAGTGTGAGGGTTAACACGAGGTTCCTTCTTTCATATCCTGACTTTTATGAAATAAACAGCTAAAGGAAAAATATGGTGTTCTTCATTCATTGATGTGAAAGAATGCCATTGCCAATTTACGTTTCCTCCATCGCCTACTTCACCTCACCGCCGCATCAGCAACTCAGTAGAGCGGAGAGTCAGGTTGTCTCTTCTCACTCCACCTATGACCAAAACACCAGAATCTGGAATGCTGATAGCACCATACCACTTTCTTTCTTCAATCACTTGTGGTAGAAGTGACCACCTGGAAAAAGACAATAACTCGCTCTTTCTCTCCCGCTCTCTCCCTTAAATACCACTCAGTGGTATGATGGCCAACAGAAAGAAGAATTGAAATAGAACTTAACTTCCTAAAGCAAGCTCGTAAACCTCACTCGAATAAACACTGGGAGAGGATAACGAAGAATCGCTAAATACAAAAAGTCCTTTTTGGTTGCCAAGCAAACGGGTTTGTGCCTGGCAGTTACCATGTCCGAGAGAGGTGACACTCGACCCATCGAGGGATCCATCGGGTCAATTCTACGTGTCAGCTAAGATTCTTCAATCTAATAACAACTGATGAGAACCAGTTTATCTGATGTCAAAGGATAAAATCATTTCTCGGTCCTCCTTTTTTTAATAAAAAATGCTAATCTCTGCGATAAACACACTTTGAACGTAATAACACACTGACAATTTCTGTCCGGCAGTCTGAGCTCAGTCTTTACTTCGGAACATTCCGAGTTGTAAATGCTCACAACCGCGTAATCATTTTGATTCCTCCAAGCAGCAAATCTTTCCCGACCTATTAACATAGTTAGAATAAGACATAGAATTTAACATTTTATGTAAAATGAGAACAAACTGTAACAAAAATCCACATATTCGAAAGTTTGTCTCCCCTGTCCAGTAGTAGACGAAGGGATCGACGAGGAAGCTATCGGATGTGCCTTCGTAGACTTCATGTCGTCTGCGAGCCATCTTTGGTAAATCAATATATTATAATTCGCAAACTCGGTCTTTCTACACAAAATTAAAGTCAATTTTGACGCATTTAAATAAATCTCCATTTCATGGGGATGTCTACCCCCTCAATGTAGAGATCAGCCAAAAGATTTTGACAGTTTTGACTATTAAAGTCTGCCGAGGTACTTCTGCGGTCGACCGATATTTAGATAAGAAATTGCCAGAACCCCGAAATAAGTCTAGTGTTCTCTCCTTTACAAAATGATGAGTCAAATCTTTTTCATACCCTACCTGCACTGCTAGGAAAAATCTTGGCACTGATGCAGCGACGAGGATAAGGCGGGGCTTGAAGATTAAATTCTGTTTCTTCAAGCGAGTGCTAGGATGATAGGAGCCGATTACGTAGATGGAGGCAGCAACTCTGTCTCTCTTTTATGAAAACCCAGTGACATAATGACCCTCGATAAGTAAATATTAATATATAACTCGCCTTCCTGAAGCAGCCTTGTAAACTTTAGTAGAAAAACAGTCAGGAGAGTCTGAAAAAATCCCAGTGCCAATGACAAAAATTTCGTTTTCGGTTGCTCTGCCTGCTGGGGGCCATATTCCGAAAATAATGTAGGGAAAGAATTGACACTCGACTCGTCCTGGGATCCAACAAGCGAACTCTTCCTCAGTCTGGATTATTTTCACTCTTCCATGTAAGTAAAAATAAATGTAACGTCATTTGAAAATCCAAATATTGCAAGTCTTTTCCGACTTCTTAACATCAAAAGAAAGACCGAAAAAACAGCCCCTCCATTTCAGGAGAAGTGAGTATTGCTTGGCCAATTCCCATTTCTCTCTCTCTTGACCTTCATTGGCCTAACCATTTACCCAGTTATTGAGTTGAGGAGCTTCTGTGAGACCAAACAATCACGACGGAGTATTTCTAATTCACTCTCATTTCCTCCATCAAATTAGGTTAAATAGAAAAAAATTAATTTACTTATTTCGGCGAAGACATATTTGCTTTTTTTTAAGTAACATAGTTTAACAATTTATTGTTATAAATATGAATGATAATATGCACCAGAAATATGATTTCACACTCATTCCAAGAAATTGTTTTTTCTGGAAAAGTACAAGACATTTTAAATGGCATTTAAAATAAAAAAAAGCGTAATGAAGTAGTTTTAATTTTTTAAAAACTTTAAAGCAGAAAATGGTAAGATAAATTTCATCAGCCCAAAGTTGGATCCATTTTATAAGAACGAAGTAATAATTCAGTCGAGTCAATCGGTAGATGGACCTGAATATCGCAGATGGGAATTCGTGCAGAAACGTAGAGATAAGATCGTAAAATTGCTAATTGAGTTAGTGGACCCAAGTACTTGCTTGGTCATATTGTATTATATTTCGACAGATTAAACAGTGAAGGGTCATTACTGACGTCAGAGAGATAGACCAGACCAAAGTTAATGTCTGGAATCGAAAGGTCTGAATGGCAGATGCGTCTATTTATGACCACACAAACATTGAACTACATCTAATTCTTCTTGACATAAAATATTGTTGTATCTTTGTCTATTTACACATTTCACTTATTGTCCAATTAATCCTATAAATAGATGCTAATTAGGAGATAAAATAATTGATAAAATAAAGAAATATAAGGAAAAATTTTTTTAAATTTCATAGAACGGGCAAAAATATATAAAAACTGAGAAATACGATACTTAACTTCCACCGATGAAAACAGGGAGTCTTTGATTTGGCTGTACCGCCGGTGGTAAAACACTAATTCCTCTCCTGCTGTACAAATTTCTGCCTTAAGGAATTGAAAAATATCCATAGAAACACTGTAACTCAAGTGCAATTAGCAACAAGGACAACCTAAGTCGGAATTCATGAACAATCATGATTAAATCGTCACATCCTGACATGTATTTCTCAATGTTGCTCTTTGATTCAATGCCCGACCCTTCAAAATATTGTCCATAAAATCAGCAGTACTTTTTCTTGTTGGAAGAAGAGAAGAAATAGCCAACCCTATTTTCCTAAATCAGATCTCACAACCTTTTTCAAAAATATTTCGTCTCCGATATTGCTATGCATCCGCATGTCCGAATGGTGAATTGAATACCATCTACTTGCTGACAAATATAATCACGTGTCTTGACGGAAAAGTTAGTTAAATCCTGCTGTGGATACGTCAGTAAGTCCCATAAGCGCACATTTAGTAAAATCGAAGGGAATTCTGCGTGTGGTCAACTTTAAGAATTCACCTTGGTAATGTTAACCTTGAAGAAGAAGGAAAGCTTAGGCGTGATGCAAGAATAATTATTTGATAGAGAGACATGTTCTTTTCAAGTTGTCTACCTTTAAAATCTCAATCCCTAGAAGGAAGCCATTAAGCACATTATTGAGCCCATTAAAGTCGTTTTTAACATTATTATCTCTATTAGAAATACAAAGCAAATTCATTACCGAAACCATATTAAGTAATATGTAGGGCACTCGTATAAGATCCTTCTGTTTTCAACCATTGGCAAAAGTAATTTGAAGTGGCAAACCGAGCATCAATTTAACCAACCAGTTAATAAACACGGGTCAAGAATTCTGCAGAGCAATTCTAATGTGATTCACGAAATCTTGCTTTCTGAACATAAACTAAGCATTTGTTAAATGCTGTAAAACTGCAAGCTAAAAACCAGAAGAAGTGAGACTCTTTTACCACTTCCACTTTACTCCCGACATTCCTTCAATCGTTTCATTATATTTTTTGTTAAACTTACCGTTGACTGATTGCGGCTGATTTCTCACATATAAAAATTAAAAAAATAATGACAAAAACCATGTAAATAAGGGCAACCATAACAGAAGATGGGATTGTTCACTGAGGATGAAGATTGCTGCGATGGCATACCCACATTTGCATCATCCGGGATCCAAACTGTAAAGGATTAAAAATCCTGCAACTCTCTAATTCTTTATTACACATGAGATACCTCTACTCATTGCCATTAAGTTGCTCATCCTGACTATTGAGATTAGGTGGAGAGTGTGATGGAAGATATTTAGAAGGTAACAAAAGTCCTGGGATGGAGGAGAAGAGAAGAGAGCCATGTTGCTGGACACCCAGTAACCTCTTGTGGGAGAGGAACGGCAAATACCCGGCGAATTACGAATGAAAGAGTAAAAAATGACGTGTGGGTGATTTATGAAGAGAGTTTCTGCATGACATAAAGTACTAATGAGACGATTCAGTGCTCGTAGCTAGAAACAGAGCTCCACGAAATCTAATTTGATTTCGCAGCCTCTTATGGGGGAAATATTTAATTCGTTCCTCCACCACATCCTCTGCTTTCGATTCGATTTTATTCGGACAAATTCTACGTATGGGGTGAGCAGTTTTCCTTCTCAAATACTATGCCTCCACTTATCATTAATTTTCATTTCTCTATTAATAGATACACTTAGTAACTGAGAACAAAATTGAGTTATTTAAAGGTGACTTCAAGGTTAAATTCGTGCTAATTAAAGCCACAAGCTCCTTCATTGACTGACGGTGGCTTCTCTGTCGTCGGGTGGCGTAATGGCTCACCTTTAAAAAAACACAATTGCACACCACATTTTACGCGCCTTTTACGCAAAAGTGAGGTTGCAAATGAACTTTGGCACATGATAATTCGCGTATTTTTTTAAGGTGGATCACTCTTCCTCGGCTCCATTGATCAACGATTCCCATGGTCATAACATTACAACTCGCACGTTTATGTTGCAGTATCGAGGGTATAAGTAAGCAGGATCTCCACAGTTTCGAGATCTCAAGTCAGACGGGGATCACATGTGTCCAGATAAGTCTCCATTGCATTCAATTTCGGCCCGAAAGATACGATTGTTCACTGAGAATGGAGATTGTTGCGCCGGTATACCCACATTTCCACACCAATATAAGGCATCATCCGGGACCCAAACTGTAAAGGATTAAGAATCTTTCCACCCTCTCCTTCCTTTATTACACGAGTAATTGCCTTTACTCAATACCATTTAGTTGTTCATTGAATAAATCCAAGAAGTGGTTGGTTAATGGTAGTGAAATCAAAATAACCACCAGTTGAGCTTGGCGTGTCTTTGGGAGGTTAAGAGCAGACACCATCGAAATTCATGTAAGAGGCCGGACAGACATACTCCAGACAGACTGCAGTTGGCAACACGACAACAGCTTTTATCATGCAGACACTAGTTAATGGCACTGCCCTAATATTGCACTGAACCTTAATAATCTTCTTGGAAGTCGAGGGGTGCAGACAAGTACAACAAGCCTCTAGCAGAGCCCTCTAGTACGATTTGTCAACGAGAGTGAAGTAGACTAAGCGAAAGAAGTGAGACGACAGAAAATAATTTCCGGAGTGGGGGGAGAAGGAGGGATAAAGAGAGGCACAATTGCAAATTTCATARGAAATGGAGAAGTCCAATTTGAGGGAGTGGAATAGGGAAGTGGGGCAGGGTGTATAGATGTGGTTGGAACGCCAATACTCAAGGGCAAGACTGCAATTACTTTGATTTTTCCATTGCGAATAATTGAGGGATGCAGAGAGAGTGATAGAGAAGGTGAACCTAGTGAAAGAGAGGAAAGGAAAATTTCAATGTGCATTTAATAAATCTTAAATTTCTCATTATATTATTGCTTCCCCCTAACAAAAGTAACCAACTCTCTTCACTTCTGCTTCATTATATTTTGGCAGTTTTTGGTACGCCTCCTCTTTATTTGGTTAAATTGAAGGCGATCTTTTCTCTCTTATCGGCAGCTTGCTAAATGGATGAAATGAAATGTGTTTCTGTCGTGAAGCTGATGACCGTTCATTTGAAACGATGAATTACCGATATGAACACAACCATCACTTCTCTATGAACAAAGACTCTTCTCTTTTTCATGAACAAAGGCATTTTCTTGGGTACCGATTTCGTGTTAATATCTTTCCTGAACGTGAAGTATTAATGAAATAATAGATTTAAACTTGAATAAGTGTGTGCGGGTGACATTTATCACACTATTCGTTCTACTTGGCTTTTCCTTATCTCAAACTGATAATGTGAGCAGTTGTGTGCGTCATCTTTTCGACAGTGTTTTAGTAAAAAAGAGCAGTTGGTCATTCGTTACCTTTTGGTTAGAAAAGAACACATTTCGAGGCAAATTCTTTGGAGGCTCAAATGAAAGTTAATTTCTGTAAGCAATTCAAATAGACTCGAGCTATTTAATATAAGAAAAAGTGGGTTTTTGAATGACTTTATGGAAGTGAAAATAGTCGTGGAATCCGCGGAATCAATTTCGAATTTGGGAAAATTTAGTTTCTCATTATTAGACTAAGGAAAGTGAGGAGGTGGGTGCACACCTCATGTTAATTTCAGCCTTATTCCCTGTATTCAGGAAATATTTGAGTAGCAATGTTGTTGTCAACAATGGATTGCCGAGGTTTTTTCTTTTGTAGGCTGTATGGAATCAGCTTAGCATTCTAATTTTCATAGCGTTGTTAATGCTGCCGTGGAATATGCATATGGCGGCATAGAAAATACATCACCCGGGGCAGCCGTCAGATTATACGAGTGCACGAAGAATCTCGACATCGAATGTGGAAGCTCTATTAGAGTGGAGGAATGCGTCGAGAGATGATG
>CAADRB010000068.1:522882-538251 GCA_900708905.1 Hymenolepis diminuta | reverse complement strand
GGCGGGCGTAGCCCTGCCCTAAGGAAAATCTAAGTACTCTAAGATTATAAGTAGTATTATAAGTAGTCTATGATTATCTTAGTTATCTTAGCACTGTAAGTGCCCTGGCAGTCCAAACTCTGTTGAACACGACCCCTTCGCAATCGAGGAAGGTTGTGAAATCTTCCCGTCTGCCCAAAGACTGGGAGACATGGGAGCAAGAGCGCAAGGTGTTCTACGGCCATGGGATGCCCTCCCGCCCCATGCCCTTCGACCAATCAGGCCGTCCCTGGCGGTTGGCGGGGGCGGGCGGCCCTGGCGCAGACAGGATGACTGAGTAACGAATAGTCTTAGGTGAGGATGGACGGATGACAGACGTGTTGGAATGTTCTAGAAGTACGCTTATGCTGAAATCCTACTGGTTAATATATATTACATCTTATGTGCGATTGGCTATTTAATGGCCAATAGCGGACAGTTGGAAAGAGTATATAAACTGCGCTACAGCATGATGTGTTTGAGTATTCCGCTTCCTTCTTCCAGCATGGAAGGAATATGCGGGGGGGGGTTCGGGCGTAGCCCTGCCCAAAGTAAAATCTAAGTACTCTAAGATTATTGAACTTAGTTATCTTAGCACTCTAAGTGCCCTGGCAGGGCTACCCCCGCCCCCCCCCCCGCATACTCCTTCCATACTGGAAGAAGGAAGCGGAATACCCAAANGGAAGAGGAATAATTTATTTTCTCAAGGTCGTTAAAGTGCTAATAGTATGTACATTAGAATTAAATGTAAGATCTTCCAGTTGAATAACTTCCTCCCCGCCTGGAGTGATAGCGTACGGCAGATCCGTGAAGAAATGTACTTTTAACTCAGTCTCCATCATTATTGAGCCGTAAATATTGATTTTGTTTGTACTTTCGGCTAGGGCGCCTACTTCAGGCATCGCTAACGCTAACCAGGGTTGATCAGAGGTTGGAGGATGCCATCCATTTAAGTATTGTCCCATAAATGAAGTTTTGTGGGAATCTAATGGGAATCGCTTCATTTTCAAAGTAGACAGTTAAGGTGCATTAATCCCTTTCCTATAATTCTCAAAGTAGTATCGCATAGGCGCGTTGTGAAGTCTCCTATGGTAAGTATATTCACCCTGCATACCTAGCACCTCCACGTCATTGATTTCATGAAAGCGGTCAAACCGAGAAAACACACTGCCGAACTTTAACAACTCCACCTTCATGTCCTTCTCATTCCTCGCATCGACTTCTATATCCGTATATTGACCCTTTCCGATATTGGCTATCATGCAGTACGGTGAGGTCTCAAATGTAACGTTATCGTTAGTAGTAGCGCCAACGTGAGTAGTCCTCATTAAGGGGACAAACTTCGACAGCCTAATGTTAAGACTGTCAAGGAGCATATAGGGAAATGACTCATAATTAGGCCATAAATTATTAGCAATGGGCCTCTCATTTCTTCATACCAGGACGAATGGATCTATCGCAAAGGTATTGATTAATAGACTCTTCTTCCCTCCAGCGTTACACACACCCGGAACGGTGATATGGAATCTTCTTCTAAATATCGCTGTATATATTCCTTGCCAAAACTTAGGTAACACTTCCATAGGAAGAATAGTACTAGCATCACGAGCAGTAGCATCTTCCTGCCTAGGGTGCTTGCCCGCTCTATGACCGTCCGGATTGGCATTAACTACGTCTGTACTAGAAGAAGCCATGCAGTATAATGAAAACGTTTATTAATTCATAAAACTAATATATAAAAGTACAACCAATCAGGGAGGGGGGGGGAACATTTTCTTTATTGCCATTGGTGGACTCCTTTACCTTGGCACAAAATTCCGCCCAATGGCAGGTACATATCTTGCAGGGCGCTGCGTCAATGGTGCCATCTACCGTAGAGGATGCTATCTGGCTGGAGAATGTAAATTGAAAGTATCTTGATTCCAAGGCAGCAGCATCGACATCTGGAAGACGACAACCAAGATATTCGTTCGTTGTAATAATAACTGGCAGTCGTTGCAGGTATTGCATAGGTTTATATTTAACCGCAACCTCAAAAGCTTCGCCGCCCAATAATTGTTTCATATCATTCGAATTGCTGGCATTGATCCTCGGTTCCTCTAGAATTGCCACGCTTCTATCGAGGAGATTTTCAAAAGCGAAATTTGTGTTTTCACTCCTTCTATTTATGCTTCCCGTCAACATAAAGTCGGTCATAATTTTGCAAAGTAGCGACTTGCCTGTATTTGTCGGCCCATATAGAACAATGGCGTTGATTTTGCTATCTTTTCTATCCATTACGCCTTCCTATTTGTCTATAAAATCTCGAGGTATGATACCATTAGATATAAAGAGGCATTCTATCCATGTTCTGATTGCAGGTGTGAACGGATGACCTGAACAGTCATGCCTCGGCTTTCCAGCAAGAGCCATGCACAGTTCACGATTAAGCAATTCTGAATATGATTTCTGACGTTCTTCCTTTAGTCGAGCTTGTCGGAGGTTGGCAATGACCATCGATACCGTCTCTTTGTAACTATTGCCAAAGTCGAACATCAACTGAGTCATTTATTCTAAGCTAAAACTTTCGTTTAATTGGGCAGGATGTGTAATTCTGCGATCCAATAATGTTCGAGCGAGGTCATACGTTTTCTCAATTCGAGCCCTCTTACGGGCAATATCCGATTCTAGTTCATTCCGTCTTCTATTCTCTGAGGGCAGAGTAGAACAGTCCGGCCACGCAAGACTGTCACCGCTATAGACAGAGTCATAGTAGCTGTCCGTTCCCACAACTGTACCTCTTCCATTCACGTAGCGCAAGAGAGCAGTTATATTCCGGACTAACTGTTTAGTCCGGATGCAGGATGGCCATTCTTCTGCTGGCACTAGCATATGTTCGAGAATGCGTCTAGCTCTTCTAGTAGAATTCGTAGGAGATGAAGAAAACACAATGTGCATGTGCCCATCGTGCTCTACGTATGCAATTCGTCCAAGGCAAGGCTTGATGGAATATTCAGGGACAATCATCGTGTAATTGCAACCTTCTTCCTCCTGGAAGAGACTGCCAAAGATTTCAACTTCTTTCTGAGCCATACCGGAGATAGTATGCGCTACATCCTATGCTACATATATATATGTACGGGCCGTAATATTATTGGTTAAAAAAACCAATGAAATGACAATAGATGACAAATATTACCATAAATGGTAAGGCCCCTGGACATTTCATCATTAATATGGTGACCATATTGGGAGACGGTGTGCGCTACCTCTCTCTTGATGATATATCGTTTCTTTGTTTGAACGATGACACATTATTATATGACGGTGGTAGCGCGTCTATCGGACGCGTTAGAGCAGCTCTCTTCTTCACTGAGAAGAATGATGTGCATACGTACCTGCTCGACATGTTCCAATACGGAAGAGATGTTGCAGGAAGAAAGCGAAAAAACGGAAGCAATACCTCTTCGTTGAGGAATATGAGTGGGACGCCATCCCTACCTCCACAGCCCTCGAGGAAGCGCAGCAAGAAATTGACGCGCAAGTCCAGAGTCTACAGGGGCTTGGATTTGATCTCGCTCAGTCCACCTATATCCCAGCCGCCGCGCAGGCAGCCATTATCAAGGACATAGTTACCTCAGGAGCATTGCTCCACGACTTACCCAGTTGGAAGCCTGGTAAATTAACTGATTGGCAAGGCTGATGTGGTTCCACGGCAGGCATATCTTGAGCTAATAGCCATTCCTCGTTCAGCTCCCGTCCGACTTGATGTACCGTACCGCGATATTTAAAATATTGAATGATTAAATATACATTGTTCACTATTTGCCTCGTGTTCTTATTTATTCACCAATTTTCTGCAGAGACAAGGCAATCGTTAAGAAGACGATCAATTTTTCGAGATATGTTATTTTTTGCTTGTACTAAAACGTGCATATGCTGGTCGTGCTCCACGTATAAACAGCTGATCGTTGTAGGTACTTTGCGGTAGTTGCGCAGAATTATTGTATAGTAGTTTTTATAATGAGTTTGTGAAACTCCTCCCATGGAAATGTCATCATTTGATGACGCACCTTCCTCAGCCATCCTAAAAGATAGCGCACCTTGCGCTCTTGCTCCCATGTCTCCCAGTCTTTGGGCAGACGGGAAGATTTCACAACCTTCCTCGATTGCGAAGGGGTCGTGTTCAACATAGTTTGGACTGCTAGGTCGTTCAAGTCCAACTCCGGAAGTGGTGGCGTATACTTTGCTAAGTCGTCGCTCATTGTCCATCAGTGTAACATAAAAAAAATCATGCTGTAGCGCAGTTTATATACTCTTTCCAACTGTCCGCTATTGGCCATTAAATAGCCAATCGCATATAAGATGTAATATATATTAACCAATAGGATTTCAGCATAAGAGTACTTCTAGAACATTCCAACACGTCTGTCATCCGTCCATCCGGACCTGAGATTATCCGTTACTCCAGTCATCCTGTCCGCGCACGGTCCGCCCGCCCCCGCCAACCGCCAGGGGCAGCCTGATTGGTCGAAGGACATGGGGCGGGAGGGCATCCCATGGCCGTAGATGACTGGATGTGGGTTTAAACACTTTTTTGATTGGTTAGTGAACTTCTTTGTTAATTTACTCCGACTCAAGATTTTATTGTTCCTTTTTAACAGCAAATATCCATTGGCTTCAATTTTGCTTTATTCTGCTTCGTGTAGACTCCTGTTTCGATGTTCATTCAACTAAAATGGAAAGCGACCCAAATGCGATTTCGTGTGAAGCAAGATCTTATTGCCCCTTCTGAATAGGATGGCTTCTTACGTCTTTACTCTCTTTCTCCTGTCTCAGCGACGGCTTGCTAGATGAAGAAAGTGGACATTTGTTTCTCTCGCCGAGTTGATGACGGTCCATTTAAAATGATGGAATCACTGAAATGAACTCAGTTGTCTTTTGTTCATGAAGGAAGGTCTTGGCACTTATTGAGTTCACCCAGCTAATTAACATTCTCCAAATTCGCAGCCTGAGAAGCGCTTGATGCGAGTGAGCAGTGGTAACAGACTCGTTTAGATAAACCGTTCACGGAATGGTCGTTGATGGGTCACGAAGAGCAGGCATGCACAATGATAGTGGAGAAATAGGAAGTTCCAAGGAAAAAATTCGATGTAGAATGTAGGAGGTGGGGAAAGAACTTTGAAGGCCCTTGGATCATTTAGCCGATAAGTTGGGAGTGAGAGGAGGTGTGGAGTGGTGAGGGAATGTATAGTTTGGGCACAATAATATTCCTCATCTGTCTTGTTCACCCCTTCGTCGAGAGTTCTTTCATCTGGAGAACAGAAAGAAATGAAAGGAATCGATTGCATTCTGCAGTAATTGGAACAGAAATTCCTGTGTTTCAACCTGCCACGGAGATGGTAATTCAGCGCTTTTGTCTGTGGGAATTCCCCTGAGTTTCTTTAATTTGCCGGTGCGTTAATCGCAAAGTTCCTTTTAAAAAGAGTCAATTTCACTTTATTAAATATTACCTGTTTCCTCAATAGAAACATAATTTTTCCCTTTTCCCATCAGACAGTCAAATCTTAATAGACTGGATAGAGAAAAAAAGAAATTCAAATGAAGAACCACTTTATTCAACAATCACAGATCTGAAGCTTGAAGGATAAATCTTTCTTCTCCATACTATTTATCTTACATACTCTCTAATCTTTTAACCTTTCCTGACCCAAGCACTCCATAGACAAACATCGTGTGTCCTCAACTGACCTATTTCTCATCGATCGGAAAAGGTAAGCATGCCTCGGACGATAGTGGCAGATACCACATGGTCGGCCCTGCTATTAGCCAGTCTTATCTGCACTGGCCCTTCCTTTTCCTACAATCGTCCCGACCAATTAAAACACGCATACGATTATATCCTATGCGTGTCCTCACCAAAAGCGTCGATTATAAAAAGCTTTCCATTAGACACACACACACCCAAGGAACCACAGCTCGACCAACGTATCTTCTATAGCTCAATCCTTCTCCTCCAGTTCTCTGTTTTCCCTTGAGACTCTGTACTGAGCTTTAATCAATATAACCTGGTCTACGCAATCCTTGGTGTTCTTTTTCTTTCATTTGCTGTCAGCCATCTGCTGCTATAAACTGGTGACCCCTAAAAAATCTGGTGTCACTGCCACAACAAATTGGCGACCCTGTAAAGGACAGCTACAAGCTCTTCTGGATCAGGAATCAATGTATACTGCATTGGAGGAATCACATTTTTCAGAGTCCATTTCTGATCAATCACTGGCCATTTACATCTGCAATCGGGCAAATTTAAACTGATGGAAATTTTGAGAGTGCAGTGGAGCGCTAACTTACTGGTTTAGAAGTGCACTCGCTCACCTTGACGGGTAAGTTGCGATTCAATGCTCTTGAAATCTCATGGATTGGAGCTGAAAAGCTAAAGAGACCCTAACCGCATGCATAAAATGGGGGAAGGATTCAGAGTGTTGAAACGGTAAAACCTGCAAAATGGGTGGTATCTCATTCCTTCATAAGGATAATTGAGGTACCTTATTTTAACAAGACCGATTCAGAATTAATTTGAAAATTGTTGAGAACTAATAACTCTTCCAAATGTATGAAATGGTTAAGTCTAAAGACAGAGCCGCAGGTTTGTGACCAGTCAACTGAAATCAAGTCCTAATGTCAGAGTGAAACTCAAAGTGGATGCGATGTAAAGGAAGGAAATTCGATTAAGGTGAAGGAGTGCATGGAAGACGGATCGAAGTGGAGGTGGGAAGCTGAATGAAGTCAATAAGTAGTTGGTTGGGTTTATGGCAAGGAAAAATGATATGGCTCTGTCACGTGAGATCACGTTTCTCTATGCAGTTCACTGGGAGCAGAAGTGAATGGGCAACCTAATGCTATTTCATCTATGTTGTTCCTTATTTTAATAAAAGAAAGTAGAGAAGCGTAGAAGTCCTTGTGCTACATTTTGAAACAACTACTGTCTGTGGTTGCTACCTTATGGCCGTTAATTCTACGCACCAAACCAAATGTTCAGAGATTAATTGTCCTGTTGTGTTACATTACATCCCTCCGTTTTCTTGATTCTCTTTCAATTCCTCTACCAACACGTCCATATTCATCCCAATTTCCCTATCTACGACTGCTACTTGATAGGAGTGGTGACCTCAATTAGACACGTCAATTTATCCCCTGCTTTGTCGTTTTAAAACAGATAACAATTTTCACTCATTTTACACTTCAGTGTTGCAATTATTCTGCAAATGAACGAACACCTTCTCCCTCACTCTCTGATTACCCTTTTCAGTTGAACTTGAAATTATCATTACAGGTAACTCACTATGCACGAGAATTTCCCAACTTAGTAAGGTCACCAACTTAGGTGGTACAAATTACTGGGTCACTAAATGTTCAGTACTTATGAACCAGTATCAAAATCTAAGACAAAAAGTAGCTGCAAACAGGTGCAAACAAGAGTTCCAAAAAGTAGAACACAAAGAGTTGTTGTTGTGTTGACCGTGGTGTGTGAAACAAATCCCGCTGAGGAATCGGCTGCTCACGTTGAACCAAATCGAAGGCATTCCACCGAAATCTCCCACAGTGAACTCAACCACGCGGTGTTTTATATGTAATATATTCAAGTGACAAAGTGGCATCAGGTTAAGATATACAAAGGAAGTTGAGATGATTGTGTTTATTTCAGTTGAATCATCATCAACAACACGTAAGTACTATCTTTCCAGATTTCCTTCATTTGCCCTAATTTGGTGTTCCGACGCTATGGAATTAGAAAGATAGAAAGATGTAGAAATTACAGGATTATGGGAAGAGAATATGAGCTTGACTCCCACGAACTTACTTCCGGGTCGCTTTCCACTTCAGTCGAATAAATAGAAGACGAATCATAATTTCCTCAATTTAAGGTAAAACAAAAGCTATGTAAATGGATTTTTTTCCTCAAAAGGAAAGCATTAAAACCAGATGCGAAATTAAATAATAAATAATTTAAATAACCTACTATAAATAATTGGTGATCAACATTTGTCATTGAACCGACGCGAAGAGTTTGGCAAAGAGAGCAACCATTGGAGGTCAAGGAGGTCCACTGACCTTCTGCTGCTACGTCTATCATCTCCATCGCGTCCACGTACTCTCCACAGCCAACTACGTGGACTCTGCCTTGGAAAAAGGCAGCGAGAATATCAACACCGTTTTCTTCATTCATTGAAGAGAAGACCCACTTGATTTCTTCCAATTCCACCAATGACCAATACGTAGGAGTTTGCTATGCTGACAGCAGCACACAATGTTCTTTCTTCTATCATGGGCGGAAGAGGCAACCATCTGGAAAGAGGCAACAACTCTCTATCTCACTCTCTATTAAAGACCACTTAGTGGTATGATGAATAACGGTAAGGATACTTAGAAAGGAAATTAACTTCCTGAAGCAGTCTCGTAAACTTCACTTGAATAAACGCCTGGAGAATCCAACACCATCCCATCGCTAAACACAAAAGGTTCGTTTTCAGTTGACACGGAAGGTGGCCACTTCCTAGCATTTAACATGTTGGGAAGAGGTGACAGTCTGCCCGTCGAGGAATCCATCAAGTCAACTCTACTTGACCAGGAATTATCTCTACCCTCCTCCCAACCCCCGATAAATGCAATTTTGTCTAAATCAGAGGTTAAAATCATTCATTATTTTCCTTATTTAATGGAAAAACAAAGAGCCTCGAGGAACTCACTTTGAAATGAACCAATACGCTAACATATTCTGTCTGGCAGTTTGAGTTCAGTCTCCAAGTCGGAACATTCCGAGTTGAAAATACTCACAACTGTGTTGCCAAATACAACTTTACGTGTGGCAAGGCGTTCCCGCATGACTGACGCCAGGTTTATGTGAAGGCGAAGCACTGTACCACCCTGGAACACAGAAATCACTGTCAATTTACAGTAGAACTTGTGGCTTTGGGTAGTGCGATTTTAAACTTAAAATCACCTTGAAATCACTCAATTCTAGAGTAATGATAATTAGTTGTTGGCCATTGGCACAGAAAAGCTGCATTTCCTGTCAAGTATATGTGAGCAAAACCATTCACTTATTCTTCTTCCTTGACAGCAGCAACTCTTCTACCTCCGAGAAATGGACATTGGGTCAAGGAGCCTCAACAACTGAGAGGTGAAGGGAGAAGTTAAATAAAGAGGGTGCAACAGATGACAAAATCACGAAAGAAATTTTTAACATTTGATGGAATGCCATTCAAAGAGAAGCCAGCAAGGTGAAGTGGCGCTTCATAAATTACCATAAAACAGTGTCCCTCTGATGGCGATGAACTGACAGTATTCATTATTTTAATCTTGAAATTCTCTGGCGCATTACTTAGACTCATGCCTTAATTGCTTCCATTTAACTCGCTTCACTTTCGCCTCATTGTGTTTTGTGCAGGTCTTCGTAGCGGAAATATTTATTCAGTTGAACTGGATAGTGACCCGAAAGTAATTTTGTTGGTGGTTTTACATCTTTTCTCTCTTTCTCCTGTCTTAATGACGGCTTGTTAATTGGAGAAAAAGGGAATTTGCTTGTCTCACAAAATTGATGACGGTTCAATTAAAATGATGGAATCACCGAAATGAACTCATCCTTCTCTTCTCTTCCACAAACATGAAGCATTTATGAAAAAATAGATTTAAACTTGAATAAATGTGTGCGGGTAACAGTTTCAATAAATTATTCGTTCTACGTTGCTTTGCCTTATCTCTAACTGATAAAGAGTCTTGCTACAGAGGAGCAGTTGGTCATTCTTTGCCTTTTGATTGGAAAAGAACACATTTCGAGGCAAATCCTTAGGAGGCTTAAATGAAAGTCAATTCCTGGATGAACTTCAAATGGACTCGAGCTTTTTAATGCAAGAAAAAGTGAGTTTTTCAATGAATTGATGGAAGTGAGAAAAGTCGTAGAATCCACGGACTCAATTCCAAATTTGGGAAAATTCAATCTCTCCCTATTAGACTAAGAAGGGTGAAGAGATAAGTGCACACCTCATCGTGCTGTCTGCCTCCTTTCCTGTAATCGGGAAACATTTGAGTGGCAATGACGTTGTCCACATTGAATTGCCGAAGTTCTCCTTCAAGTGAGGTGTTCGGAATTAGCTTAGCATTCTAATATTATATCATTGTTAATGCTGCCGTTGATATGTATACAGCGGTAAAGATTAAATTATCATATTCTGGCACAACCTCCAAAGCAAAACACTCGTTGATGAGTGCTTTGTTAAATACGGGACGAAGTGTTCGCCTCAAATGACAGGCGAGATTCAGTAACAAGGTGGTCCTGTTGATTCCTCCTTTTATTTATAACTTAGTTGTATCTTATAACACCGCAGATCTTGCAGGATGTCTGAATAAAACAATCGTCAATCAGAGAGGAACGAAATTCTCGAGGGGATTGAGAAACCTTGGGCCTCCCAAGTTGGAAAGCGAAAGCATTGTAAGCTAAGCTAAGACAAGTTTGTGAAAGCTGCTGAGGAGGCAGTTGAAGTGACCTTTACTCCCTTTGCTTTGTCGGATATCTCTGCAACATCTGTCATCTTTTCCGATGTACAAGTCTAAAATATTTTACGACTTCAGTTAAAAATTTTAAAAAGTTCAGTTAATAGGAAACTTGATTCTAATAGGAGGCAGAGTTTGTACTGCCACTACGTTTGACGCCATACAACACGCATTTTGGATGAAAGTCAGGATGTGTAAAAAGGAACCTCGTGTTAACCCTCACGCTCGTCGAAACGGCTGGAATGCAGCCTGAATTGTGCCTTGGGAAACCTCAGAAGGTAGCTGAAGATGTTGAGACGGTAAGGTAAAACTTGAGAGCGCCGGCTTTTAGACTAACCACGAAATTGCTAAACGCACACAAAGCATTTGAGTTGCTTTAATAAGGACCCGGGGTAATGACAATTGTCACTGAAAACCGAATAGTGCCAGTACAGGATAGAGGGACGGGTGTATGCAGAAGAGGTCTAAAGGGGTAACGAACATGAAATGTCGGTGGTGGGAGAGATTATGCAATTTTCATATCAATTGTTAATTTTTTCAAATATATGATCAAATCATGCAAAAGGGCTTTGATTTACAAATTTCCGTGTCTAATTATACACGAAATCCCTTCACCAAATTATTTAATTTGGAGCAAAGATCGGAGAGTAGAATAGAACCCGATTCCTCGATTAGGAAATGTGTGAAATGCAAGTTCCAAGACCAAGAGATTGCGATGTAACCATTTCTCCAAATTAAAATATATCGCCTCTATCCATCTGCTTCCCAACGGTGCTTATTTTATTGTTTCATTAATAAGTAATGAAAAATTGAGTAGAATTTTATTTCAGGCGGAAGCACAGCCTTCATCTGTACAATGCGGAGAGATCAGATGAATGGGAACTTGGTAGCACAACCCAAGAAGAGCGTGTAAAAATTCCTCCTCCTTGTTGATATTGCTTTATGCTTCCAAGAATGCGATCTCTCTTGTCTTTCTCCCAAGTGCCCTTTAAAATAAGGCTTGCAAGCAATTCTTGTGGCATTGCATAGTCAAGCAGTTCCAGCTAGAACGATTTAACAATAAAATCCCAAAATAACTGATGGGGAGCAATGAGCAACGTGTGTCTCGTTTTAGTTTTCAAGCTGCTTCCACTACATTTCATTTTCACTTAAATATTGAAAGTGGAAAAGGGAAGGTGCGCATGAGGGAGATAAATCACCTCCCATCAGTAACTATCTCAGCCCTCGAGAGAGGCCATGAACAAAGCATTCCACGAACATTTTCAGTTAAATCAAATGCCAATGAAATTATACAGAAATACCACCTGCCGCTTAAGCATACTGGGACTCCACTGCAAGGACTTGCTCATGCTGAATTTATTGTCCAGTTGCTGTCCAGTGAAAGACTACAATGCGGACTACTGGCGCTTGGGTCATTTAGTCTATTAGTTGAGAATGCAGTGAAGTTTGGAGTGGTGAAGTAATGAATGGCTTGAGTATATTAACGTTACTCTTCGCACCACGTGGTGATTACACATGTACTTCTCTGAAATCTCTGTGCTCTGCCGCAATTCAGTGTCTTCATCGTTTGAGGCGCAGTGAACTGTGTCATTCCTTATGCACTTTTCTGTAAAGTTCATATGCACAAATGATACATCCAAAATTACCTGACAGTCTCAATGTTAGATGATGCATGTAAATCCTGTCCGAAAATTCGTGGATCAATTCAGGTTAAATCTTTTGTATTAAACGATGATGCTGTAGTTGTGGAGATAAATCGATTTAACACACTTTGAGGATACTGATGCACGTGTTTATAGAGAAATTTAAACAAACCTCCATTCTATGGGAATATTTTTGTCCTCCACAAAGAGATCGGTTACAAGATCAGGCATATCTTGAAGGGAAGGGAGACCATGTCTCTGAATGCAGCTGTGCGATCTGTGTGTGCTTCATAATCTCTCGACGCATTCCTTCACTTAATTAGTGCCTTCACTTTTGATGTCGCCGACTCCCGTGCCATCCGAGGACATCCAAGAAAGCTAATCATGCCTTTTTCCTCCGTAATCACATGGAATATTCGAGAAGTTATAAACATCTTCCAGTTCACCGCCACCAGAGGTGCACACACCTCAATCCGAAATTCGATCTTAGTTGCGTTGGCTACTGATCAGACTTCACTCACATTTGTCTCCTCAATCCTAAAATATTTCAAGAATCATTTTATCCTCTAATCGACACCGAAGTTTTCGGCTCCTTCAAATCACCACTCACCTGGGACACAAAAACTTCGGTCCCCCCATCGACAAAAGCTACCTTTTAGGTCGTGTGCAAGAAGGCATAATCTGAGGGCGACTTCCGGTGATATATATTTAATGCCCTAATATGCATATTCCATAGCGGCATTAACTACTCTATCAAAAGCATAAAGTTCAGGAAATTGTAATCAGCTCACTCATGGGGAAACCTCGACAATCGGACATGGACAATGTCATTGCCACTCAAATATTTCCCGAATACAGGGAAGGTGGCAAAAAGCACAATGAGGTGTGCACCCACCTCTTCACCTTCCTTAGTCTAATAGGGGGAGATTAACTTTCTCAAATTAGCTGACTCACATTAATGAAAATGTCGAGGCGTTCTCGTCGAACACGCATTCCAAGGAAGTGTGAAAAGCATTTCGAGTTTGCATCTGGATTGATAATTTCAAGGTTATTCAACAGACTGCAGACGACAATTATGTGAATTGCGATATGCAAGCTCTCCATTTCTAAGGTTCACTTCTGCTTGAAATGCACATGAAGTTTGCAAAGTGATTGGGATTTGACGATGAGGCACTGCACCACCCAGTAACCGAGATTTCACTGTCAACAAATGACCAACTGTACTTTTGCGGCGAAACTTAATGTCGGGTTAGGAGATACCAAAGTGAAGTGCAACTGATATTTTATTGAAAAGCAGCTCCCACACATATATTTGTGTAATTTCATCTGCCTAATTGACTCATCGTGAACATCACTTAAGTACCATCATTCCAGATTTCCTTCATTTGTCCTAATTTGGTGTTCCGTTGGTAAGGAAAGAGAAAGACAAGAGGGTAGAAGTAGAAGGCCGTAAGATTGATGGAAGAGAACGCGGGATTCACTCCCACCAATTTATTTTCCGGTCAATTTTCCGGCAAACTGCACTAAACTCATGAGACAAAAGTGAAGGCGAATTGATACTTTCTGTGAAAATAAAACAGTAAAATCAGGAATCGAAGTGAATTAGCAAAATATTTCAAGAAACATCAATTGAGTAGCCCTTTATTAAAAAGAATTGTGCCTGCTTCAAGAGGTTTGGCGCATAGAATTAGAAAACGATCAAGTCATGTTACTGTTGTGATAGATAGTATTGATATGAATTAAAATCAATCTAGTAATACTTTAATAGATAACAGTAAAGAGGAAAGATTATCACACTATGGACAAATAATTAAAATGGATGAAAAAGTTCATCCTATTGGTTTTAGGTTTGGTTATATTCGAAAATCAGAATCGACTTGGTTTACAGAAAATCTTCTTTTCCTCAGAAATTTTTGGAAGATGAGAAAATACGCGCTTATATGAGTGTTCGTATGGTTAAAGCTGGTATTAGCAAGATATTAGTAGAGCGTGCTGGGGAAAAAATTACTGTTGCTACTCAGACAACGTGTCCAGGTATTATTATTGGGGAGTCAGGGGCAGTAGTTGATAAACTTAAAGTGGTGTTAAAAAAACTTGCACAAAAAGAAGTTGAAGTTGATATATTTGAGGTAAAAACCTGATTTAGATGCTAGATTTGTTGGATTTCAGATTGCGCATCTAATTGTAAATAGGATGTCTGTTGTGCGATCTGGGGCGCAAGGAGTCAAAGTTCAAGTATCAGGGGGATTAGACGGTGCTGAAATGGCTAGATCTGTTCAATTTAAGGAAGGTATTACTCCGTTGCATACTTTACGTTATATGCTGTTGTAGAAGCACATACGGTCTATGGTAGGAAAGGTATTAAAGTATGGATTTCTAAGGGTATTTTATCTCCTTTAACGATGAAACATAATGCTAAATCAGATATACCTGAAAAGTCAAGAAAAGTTCCTGCTCGGTTAAGGGTTAAAGTAAATAGGGATGTTCTAAGCGGGAATAAGGATGTGAGCTTTTTTATTAAAGAATTAAGATGTTGCAACCAAAAAGAGTTTGTTATAGAAAAACTCAAAAGGGAAGGATTAAAGGATTATCCATGAAGAGAAATTCGTTGGAACTTGGTATTTTTGGATTAAAAGCTTTGAAACCTTCTTATAATACAGCTCGGCAGATTGAAGCAACGCCTGTTGCCATTATGAGGGTAATGAAGCGTCAAGGTCAAGTTTGGATTAGAATATTTCCGGATAAGCCTCTTACTAGAATGCCAGCTGAAGTTAGGATGGGCAAAGGAAAAGCTTCGCCAGATTCTTTTGTAGCAGTTGTAAAACCTGGTAAAATTCTTTTTGAATTAGAGGGTATTTCTAGAGAAGTTGCAGAGCGTACGATGCGTCTTGCCACGCACAAGATTTACTCATCCTGCATGTGGTAAGTGTTTGTAAACTACTACTAAATTTATGGCTCATGATGAGGAAAATACTTGTGATATTGGTGATTTAGTAAAGATTATGTGAGCACGTCCTTTAAGTAGGCGAAAACGTTGGAGATTGGTTGAAATCATAGAAAGAGCTGAATAAGATGATACAACAAGAATCAATACTTAAAGTTACAGATAACAGTGGAGCTAGGACTGTACTCTGTATACGTGTTCTTGGTGGGACACGTAAGCGTTATGCTTCTATTG
>CAADRB010000068.1:446278-485063 GCA_900708905.1 Hymenolepis diminuta | reverse complement strand
CCAATCAAAAGGCAAAGAATGACCAACTGCTCCTCTGCAGCAGGACTCTTTATCAGTTTGAGATAAGACAAAGCAAAGTAGAACGGATACTTTGATGAAAATGGTACCCGCACACATTTATTCAAGATTAAATCTATTATTTCATAAATACTTAGTGTTCGTGGAGGATATTAACAGGAAATCACCCCTCCGCTAAAGGCCTTTGTTCATGAAGAAGAGAAGATTGAGTTCATATCGATGATTCCATCATTTTAAATGAGCCGTCATCAATTTCGCGACAGAAACAAATTTCCTTTTTCTCCATCTACCAAACCGTCGCTAAGTCGGAAGAAAGAGAGAAAAGATGTTAAAACCACCAGATTGAAAGGAGAAAACATGCACCAGCCTCCAACGAATTTACTTTCTGTTCGCCATCCAGTTCAATCGAATAAAGGGATTTCGAATCAAAAACTGCACAATACAAAATGAAGTAAAAGTGAAGTGAGTTAAACTGGCAGAGAATTTCAAGATAATTATTTAAAGTGCCCAATAAATACACATAAATTTAGTTGACCATGAAAAATACCATAATAATTTATATTTTAATCTAATCGATTGAGAAGAAAAATTTAAAAATATCAAATCATTTACTAACCTAAAACAAATAATTCATTGCCAACTCTCGCCATTGATTGGATGATGTTTTGGAGTTGATCTGTTGAGGTAAAGGAGGTCCACTGACCACCTGCGTCACGTCCAGCATCTCCATCGTGTTCCCTTTGTCTCCATAGCAAACAACGTAGGCTCTCCCTTGGAAATAAACTGCAAGATTATACTCACAGTGATTTACCTTCAATGGAGTGAAGGGAAGCCATTGCCACTTCACTCCTCCTCCGCCTCCTTTTTCACCAGACCGCCGCGTCAGCAACTCTGTGGAGCGGAGAGGTAATGCATTTCTTCAACATCCACCGATGAATAAGATGCCAGAATCTGGAATGTTGACGCAGCACAATACGATCGTTCTTCAATCATGGGTGATAGAAGCAACTATCTAGAAGGAGGTAGCAACTCTTTCACTCGTAAGACCACTATGTGACATAAAGGTCTACTGAAAAAGAAAATTATAATATAACTCGTCTTCCTGCAGCAGCCTCGTAAACTTCAATCGAATAACGATCTGGGGAGGCCGAAAATACCTCTTTGCCAAAGATGAAAATTTCGTTTTCAGTTCCCACACCAAATGGGAAGATCCTGTTTTTTATCATATCCGGAAGAGATGACACTTGACTTGTCGAGACATCCATCAGGTCAACTCTTCTTCTGATTAAAGCATCTTCAATTTCCAAACCACCGATAAAACCGGTTTGTCAGATATCGGGGAATGAAGTTGTTCACCATTTCTCTCAGTCTACAAAAAGAAAGCGGTTCGAGGAACTCACTTTGAAATGCAAAAATATTCGTGCACTCTACTTCAGGTAATTGGAATTTAATCCCCACTTCGGAATATTCGGGGTTGAGAATATACACTTGTGAGCTGCCTTGTAGACGACCAAATGTTGCAAGTCTTTCCTGACCTCTTAACACGGTATGAGAAAGACACAGAATTTAAGGTTTAATGGAAAACGAAAACAATCTAAAACGAAAGCTAATCTACTCAGAAGATTGTCCTTTGATTTCAGTGGAAGAAGAATGCATCGAGGAGGAAGTGATCAGCTGTTTCTTTGCAGTCTTCCGTTCCTCTGTGAGGCATCTTCTACAAATCGACAAAATATCTTTCACAAACTTCTCCAAATAAACCTAAAATGGCTTTGCAACTGGTCGAATATTCCATTAGCTTATGGTGGAAATACGAACTACTCAGGTACATTCACAGACCCAGTGGTGATTACAAATGTACTTCTCTGAAATCTCTGTGCTCTACCACAATTCAGCGTCTTTATCGTCTGAGGCGCTGTGAGCGATGTCATTCCTTGTGCAGTTTTCCACAAAGTTCAAATACAGAAACGATTCAATCAAAATTATCTGACAGTCTCACTGTCAGATGATGCATTTCAACTTGTAAATGCAGTTCGTAATAATCCAAAAATTCGATGCTCAATCCAGGCTAAAGTCTCGTATTTTATACGATTTTGGTGTAGTAGAGGAGAAAAGGTGACCATAAGAAAATTTGAGGTCACTAATGCACGTGTTGATAAAGATATTTAAACAAACCTCCATTCTACAGGAATGTCTATGTACTCCGCAAAGAGATCCTTGATAAGGTCGGGCGTATCTTGAATTACCGGTAGTGAGATCATGTCTCTGAATGCAGTAGTGCGAGGTGTTCGTTCTTTATCATCTCTCGAAGCATTCCTCCACTCCAATAGTGCCTTCACTTTCAGTTTCGCCGACTTCTGGAACATCCGAGGACATCCAAGGAGGCTCATCATGCCTTTTATATCCGTGGTCAAATGGAAGAGTCGAGATATCCTAAACATCTCCCAATTCATCGCCTCCAGATGTGCAAACGCCCCAATCAGAACTTCGTTCATTGTTGCCTTGGCTGCTGACCAGATTTCACTCACATTTGTCTCCACAAATCTATAAAATTTCAAGGTAATTATCTTACTATTCAAACAACACCGACATCATCATCTCCTGCGCGTCACTACTCACCTGGCATACAAAACTTCGTGTATCCATCCACGAGGGCTTTGTTTTGGTAGTGTGTCAGAAGATATAATCTGAGGGCGGCTAGCGGTGATATATTTTCTATGCCGCCATATGCATATTCCACAGCGGCATTGACTACTCTATCAAAAGCATAAAGTTCAGCAAATTGTAATCAGCTCACTCATTGGGAAACCTCGACAATCGGATGTGGACAACGTCATTGCCACTCAAATGTTTCCCGAATACAGGGAAAGAGGCAGAAAGAACGATGCGGTGTGCACCCACCCCTTTACCTTCCTTTGTCTAATTGGGAGAGATTAAATTTCTACAATTTGCAGGCTCACATTTATGCAAATTTCGAGGCGTTCTCACCGAACACGCATTCCACGGAAGCGTGAAAAGCATTCTGAATTTGCCTGTGGATTGAAAATTTCAAGGTTGTTCATATGACTAGACCTGGACTGTTGACGACGATTACGTGAATTGCAATGTGCAAACTCTCCTTTATTATACTTCGGTTCTTCTTCGTATGCATATAAACTTTGCAAAATTTTTGGGTTTTGGCGACGAGGCACTGCGCCACTCAATACCTGAGAATTCACTGTCAATCAATCGGAGAAATTGTGGCTTTGAGTATCATGAGTTTAACCTTGAAATCACTTCAAAGTCATTCAGGTTTGCACTCATCTACACTCAGAATTTGTCAAAATAAAGCAGATAATAAGGTGGTGATAGGAATGGAGAAATATCTCCTCCATTACGGGGCACGTAAATAGACGAGTTCTCACAATGCAGTCAGTTTTGCTTTGCTCATTCCCACTTCTCCTTCTTGCCCTTCATTCGTCAAGTCATTTGCACAGTGATTGGCATAATTAACTGCTGTGAGGTCAAACGGTCTCGACGGAGGGTGTCAAAGCAACCTTAACTCGTCTGCTTAATTATTTGGGAAAGTATTCAAAAGTGTTTCCTTCCTCAGTTTCTCAATCACTTTGCAACGACTTAGACCATTGAAGGTCAAGAAGGAGAAGTGGAAGTGGGGCAAGCTAAATCGCCAGTAAAATGAAAACTGGTTCATTTTCGTTGTTTGTTGGGAGGTGAAATTTCTTTCGTTCCTTTGACACATCCTCTGCTTTATTGTGGACATTATTTTGACAAATTTAACGCAGGAGGTGAATATTTTTTTCAATTATTAGATTCAGACAGTAAATGAGATCAATCTGTTTTCTGCCAATCACTGCGCAAAACCGACTCTATTGTGAGAGCTTGCCCATTTACGTAAACGGTAATGGATGTGATATTTCTCAACTCCTCATTCCAACAGGACCTCTGCTTTATTTCGGTTATTATTTTAACAAATTCTGCGTATGAGGTGGAAATTGTTCCTTCTGTAAATATATTAACATAGCAATTGAGCGCGAACTTAAATGATTTTGAAGTGATTTCAATGTTGAGTTCGTGATACTCAAAGTCACAATTTCAGCTATTGATTGACAGTGAATTCTCAGTTACTGGACGATCCAGTGCCTCTTTGTCAAAATCCAATTACTTTGCAAACTTTACGTGCATTTCAAGCAGAACTGAAGCTTAAACATGGATAGTTTGCATATCGCATTTCACATAATTGACGTCTGCAGACCAAACGCAGCCTGGTGAATAACCTTGAAATTATCAATCCAGACGCAATCTCGAATTGCTTTTCACAGCATTCCCATTTTCGACCAGTTACTAGGCCATTTTTAGGTCTATTTGGATAAGATTGTGGAAGATATTTCACCACTTTATAGGAGGTGCCTTGCAGAAGGACGGAAGACTCCAGAGAAACAACCGATCGCCTCCTCCTCAATGCCTTCTGCTTCCACTTAAGAGAAAGGTCGATCCACTGCGTTTCAGCTCGTTTTCGTTTTCCTTTAAACGTTAAATTCTGTGTCTTTCTCATTCCGTTTTAAGAAGTCAGGAAAGGCTTGCAACGTTTGGTTGCACACTAGGCGGCACTCAGGTGTCTATTCTCAACCTCGAATGTTCTGATGTGGAGATTAAACACCAATTACCTGCCAAAGGATACAGGAATATTATTGCATTTCAAAGTGAGATCCTCGAACCGCTTTCTTTTTAAAAAATGGGAGAATTTTCCATTCTTTCAGCTTCCGCAGTGATAGATTCAATCGAAACCGCGAAATCGCGTCCATTCTTCGAGGCATCATAGAACAAATGCATTTACCGAAACCTGAGAAGGACCACGAATTCTACGTTAAGATTGTTGGTGATTTCCATTGTGAACCCACTGTGGGTAATTGGTAATTGGAATACAAAGTAGCAGAAACATTCCCAGAGGATCGCGAAGTAGAGAAGACATAAAATTTTATATTGAAGTTAGAGCTCGCGGGTTTGATTTCCGTCTGCGCACACCCAGAGGGCTCAATGGTCTGTCACGCTGACCAACTTTGGCTAATGGAAGTGCGTTCACATTCGAGTTTCGCAGAGGTAGGCTCTAAGGCACAACTCATTGTCCAAGATGAACGCTAGAAAACGCCTTTCTAAATGTTATTGAGTTAAATCAATAAACTGGAGATTTCTATGGAATTAAGAGATTTGGTGATCTCCTGACGCGAATTTCTTAGCAGGTAACGCGATAACAATAGGCAAGTAACAGTAAAGTGAATCAAATTAGAAGAATAAAGATTTCAGTCATCGGACTCGCAAGTGTCGGAACGTACCCCGGTCCATTGCAGGTTCAGATAGGTTGATCATGTTGTGATTCGCTAATACTGTTACTGGAAGAGGATTCAGAGAACTGTCAATCAGCTGATAAGATCCTAAAATGCTTAATTTTGTAAATTCTTTCAGAACTGTGTCTCTAATTTCTGTGTTTCCAAAAGTGTTTCTTAAAATGCACCGTAATCGCGCACCTTTTGTCATTTTCATGAGGATATGACTCAACCGTCTGGCGACTGAGGATGTAGCATAGCCACAATAGGTCAAATCCAGAAGAAAGAGGAGAGAAGACCAGCCATGCCGAACGAGAGGTTCTGGCGCATTATTTGGGAGATCATTTGCTTAAGTAGATTTGTCCGATGAAAGGATACACGAATAGGCTGCATATCCGGTCAGGAGTGTAGGGACATAATAATCCCTTATCCAGTGAGAAGGAGGGGCACCCAATACACTCAAAGTAGCTTCCTAATTTATTTAAAAATCACTTGAAACGTCTTTAATTTGGTCGAAGCATCTCTGTCTACATCCATCCTACAATTTTAATGAACATCCCATTTGAAAGCAGCAATTCGTTTGATCGGATTTTGATTGATTGGAGAGGTTGAATCCAACATTAGTCTTCATAATTCCATAAGGCAGAATAGGATTATTCAGAGGAGGAACCAATCAGTGAATAATAGTTGATTTGATCAAGCCATGATCTGCCAAATTATTGACTCGAAAGTGTCATTGTGGTGACGTGAAATCAGCAGTTCACTTCAAGAAGCGTGGACAAAAATAGTGGAGGTCGATGATTGTTTAGTCGAGCCATGGTCACGGTGTATAGTTTCCGAAAATTTCTCATCCTTACTAATAAAAGCCACCATTTCATCGATATTTCTACACCCTCAGACGAATAGTTTGCAAAAGGCGAGGGGAATAAGAATTTCTCCCTAAACTGTCCAACCTTCATCCGTATGGAACAAGCACACAGATTTTAGAGTAGATGAAGAAACCCAGGAGCCAAATCCTTTCGTATTAAGGGGCAAATATCTGCCCCAACTGGCGACTATTTGCACTGTTATTATCAGCGCGCTTGTTTGCACTTCCCGACACATCAACGATCATTCACTTAACAATTTACCTAGACAAACCTGGAAAAATTGCTGCCGACTAAGGTGGAAAAAAGAGATTTACATAAAAGAAAATTCAAAAATTAGTTGATTAGGAAACGTTGATATAAAAGACTCTCCAAACTGAAGCCTCTCTTGCATTTTTCTTACATGTCCTGTCGCTACTGCACACTCGCATCAAGCGCTTCTCAAATTGCAAAATCGGAGTTCGTTAATTATGGCACTGGAGGTCAACCTCACAGTTTTGGGAGGCATGGATTGCAAATGGACTGCCATCTTCACAGTAAAACGCGCCTACATATCATCACTAGTACATCAAAATCACCTAAAACAAGAGACTTAATCTGGATTAAACCTCCAATTTTAAGATAATTTTAAATGAATCATTTCTATATGTGAACTTTACAGAAAACTGCACCGGAGATGACGCCGTTCACGGCGATTCAGACGATAAAGACGCCGAATTGTGGCAGAGAACAGAGATTTCAGAGAAGTGCATGTGTAATCACCACGAGGTACGTGAATGCGCCCGAGTAGTTCGTATTTCCACTTTAGACTAATGGAATATTGGAGAAGACATTCCATATAAGTATGTGAATGACATGAGTTCACGTCATGATGCCTCCATTCTATTTTCTCATCATTTGCTTGTTCGACCAGTTCCAAGACCATCGTTGTGTTTATTCGGATAAGTTTGTGAAAGATATTTTGTCGCTTTGTGGGAGGTGGCTCGCAGAGGCACGGAAGACTGCGGAGAAACAACCTATCGCTTCCTCCTCGATGCCTTCTCCTTCAACTGAAGCTGAAGGACAATCTTCTGAGTATGTTGGTTCACATTTCAGTTTGTTTTCATTTTGCATTGAACGTTACGTCCTGTGTTCTTCTCATTTTGCGTTAAGAAATCAGGAAAGACTCGCAAAATTTGATTATATTGAAATGGCCTTAAAGATGTGTATTCTCAACTCCAAATGTTCCAAAGTGTATATTCAACATCGATTGCCTGTCGAAGATGACTATATTGCTTTTGCATTTCAAAGTGAGTTGTTGGCTGCTGTTGGCTGTGGAGAAAAAGTGAACGGGATGGAGATGCTACACGTGGCAGCAGGTGGTCAGTGGAGCTTCTTGACCTTATTTCGTCAACACCTTAACATCCAATCAATGGCAAGAATTGGGAATGAATTATTAATACTGCGTTATTAGATGATCTGATATTTTATATTTTTCTTCTCAATCGATTAGATCATTGTTCAAATTGAAATGTTTAATTTTCCAGATCAAGAAAATATGTTTTTTTTCTGGTAGGCCTGCTCTTTATTCGATGGATCTGGATGGCGAACAGAAAGTAAATTCGTTGGAGGCTGGTGCATGTTTTCTCCTTTCAATCTGGTGGTTTTAACATCTTTTCTCTCTTTCTTCCGACTTAGCGACGGTTTGGTAGATGGAGAAAAAGGAAATTTGTTTCTGTCGCGAAATTGATGACGGCTCATTTAAAATGATGGAATCATCGATATGAACTCAATCTTCTCTTCTTCATGAACAAAGGCCTTTAGCGGAGGGGTGATTTCCTGTTAATATCCTCCACGAACACTAAGTATTTATGAAATAATAGATTTAATCTTGAATAAATGTGTGCGGGTACCATTTTCATCAAAGTATCCGTTCTACTTTGCTTTGTCTTATCTCAAACTGATAAAGAGTCCTGCTGCAGAGGAGCAGTTGGTCATTCTTTGCCTTTTGATTGGAGAAAGATCACAATTCAGCGCGCATTTGGGAGGAATAAAGGAAAGTAAATTCCTGGAAACATTTCAAATAGACATTTGAAAAGTCGTGGATTATTAAAATGAGCCAGAATGCGTTCTTGAATGAATTGGTGGAAGTGAGAGTAATCGCCTTTTAATCTGGTGGATTTTACATCTTTGCTTCGATCTGGAAATTGATGACGGTTCACTGATATGAACGCAATCATCCCACATTATGAACAAATCCCTTTTGCAGAGTGCTGGTTTCCTGTTACTATCTTCCTTATTCGTGAATTGTAGATAGTAATCCATTTAAACTTGAGCAGACGTGTTTGGGTGACATTTTTAACAAAATATCAGTTCCAGATGTCCACCGATTTATGAGGAGAGTTTCTGGATGACATAAAATACTAATGAGATGATTCAGTGCTCGTAGCGAGAAACACAGTTGCCGTGTCCCTTCATACCATGCGTGTGGGGATATATTATTTCTTCTTTCAGATTGTGTGATAATTATTGTCATTTATAATTATTCCTAGGCCTAATGTACATTCCACATAAAGAGCCTATCAGGCATTTTTCACTCTTTGAATCTTATAAACGACATACGGCAAGCTCAGCAGCAGGAAAAACACACAAAGAAACTTGTGGAAATGATGTTGTGAATGAAAAGACCAACAGAATGTGGTTTTCACGTTTCGAAAAGAATGACTTCAGTCTGAAAGGCGAATTGAGATAAGGATGCTGAAAAATTCAATTCTGAGCAATCGCAAGTTGCCATTGATAAAAGTCAGATCCGACCTGCACTACTAGAGAACTAAGCAAAACCTTAAACGTAGGCTATATTACTATATATAGGGAAATGGAAAGACTCTGCTGGGAAAATCTCAAATGCTGGATAGTGGGTTTCACACGATCTTTCAGAAATCAACGAGCAACAACGTGTGATCTGTTGAGTTCCACTGCGTTCTCGTGAACCTCAGGCAACTTTAACAGACCGAATCATAAATGATAGGGTCTAAAAGTGGATACTTTACAACAATGTTAAGCGTAAAAGACGGTATCTAAGTCGTGGTTCAAAGCAATCCCACAATCGAGAAGTGGACTGCTCCCTAAAGCAATTCTTTCATGTGTATGGTGGGATTTGAAGGGAATTCTTTATTATGAACTAATGGGTGACAACCAAACAGTAAGATCTGAAATTTACTGTCAACAGCTAAATCGTTCTAAAGCAGTTATGGTAAGGAAAAACGGTTTTCTATGATCAATGTAAAGGAGTAATCCTGCACCATGACAATACACCAACCGATTTTCATCTTTTCAGGAGCTTACGAAATCATTGAATGGATCGAAGGCTTACTTCAAAAGAAGAGGTCGAAATGAAGAAGCTAATTTCCTCTTTTCAGTCCAAACTCTCTAAATTCCATGACGAAGGAATGAGAAAGCTTGTGGCAAGATGGGAATATGTAATTAATAAAGATGGTGATTATATTGAACACTAATGCATCACCTTTCAACTTACTTGGGGTCTAATGGTTTGCATAATCATTCAAGTGAACTACTTCGATAAATTTGGGTAAAGTAAAGAAAGTATTGGCTTGAGATCGTGTTTTCTTTCAATTGAATCTTCTTTTCCAACTCCTTTAAATGATTCGGTTGATATGCGACTAGAATACTTTAGAATGAAATATAATCCCTTCTTTAATCAATTTGATCTGTCAGTTTTTAAAGTTGATTCACTAAATTCATCACTTCATTCTCGTTGAAGGGGTCACTGTTTGAGGAGAACTTTACGAAACGCCACTTCGCTTTGCTGACTTTTATTTGACGAAATTTGGGCTCGTTTTATAATGGCTATGTTGCTTTCCTTGCAATCCCTACACTTTCTCCGTGGTTTCACAAATGGTTGAAAAGTCGTCTATTACAAAAGAAATTGGGAATGGGAAATAATTCCAAGACTCAAGGCAAGTCCTCATGATTGTAGAGTTTACAAAGTCATAACGGCTGTCAGAGTGGATACAGCGCACAGTAGATCATTCAGGAAGGTGTAGATGCGCCACCCAAATACTGTGAGTGGACTTATTGCATTCACAAGGAGTCATGAATTGCGAAGAGATAGCTTGGCAAATCGTTCAAGTAGAAATTCAAGTGAACATTAATAAGGATAGAGAAGAGCGATTCCAATTAGAAGAGAGTGCAATAAAGGCTGCTGGAACTATCGAGAACAAAAGCAGACAGCTAGTACAACAATCAAAGGCAAAGAGATCACCGACTGAAAACATGTAAATTCACTGATGAATGGCACCTGAGAATGATGAAAGTAAATACAGCATCTTACATCTTCCCCAACTCAAGCGAACCGATTAGGTGAAAAGAACACACAAAAGGGAGATGTTAGGTTGCAGACAGTCTTGCTACAGATGAGCATTTTTTCATTCTTTGCCTTTTGATTGGAAAAGAGATCGCATTTCAAGGAGCAAATGTAGAAAGTAGATTCCTGGAAGCACTTCAAATAGACTCGAGCATAATAATTATAGAAAAAGTGGGTTTTTGAATGAATTGATGGAAGTGAGAATAGGCGTGAAATCTACGGACTCTAATTCAATACTTTTGTTCATTTCTGTGAGTGTATTTTGCAATTGAAGCACCACTTTTCCAGCAGTCTTTCCAGTTTTCTACAAATAGTTATATAGCTTATGCTAAAGGTATTGCTCAGTTCTCTGATTGTGCAGGTCGGATCTGATTTTCATCAATGGCAACTTACGATTGCTCAGATTACGCTTTTTTCAACATCCTTCTCTCGATTCGCCTGAAGAATCTGAAGAACTGCACGCCCCTCAATTTGCCCCAATTAAATAAGGCAGCAGGATGTTCACAACATTCTTGCATGAATTTTGTTTTAAGAAGGCTTTATAAACATGCTTTATAAGAAACATTTCGGACAGTTCTGAAAAATTCTGCAAACATTAAAATGTAAACATTTTAGGATCTTATCAGCGGATTAACAGATCTCTGAATTCTCTTCCAGTAACAGTTTCAGCGCATCACAACATGACCAACCTATCTGAACCCGCAATTGACCGGGATACGTTCCGACACTTGCGAATCCGATGAATGAAATCTTTGGTCTTCTAATTGGATTCACTTTACTGTTACTTGCCTACTGTTATCGTGTTTACTTGCTTAGAAATTCGCGTCAGGGGATCATCAATTCTCTTAATTCCATGGAAATCTCCGGTTTTAGGTCCTTATCAGATTTCGGTAAAAGCCTGTATCCTATGATGTCTCGAAGAAAGGCATACATATCAACTGTTTCAATAAGAGAAGTATTCCATAAGATGAGAAGCAGAGCTCCTACATTTTATTTCCCCTTATTTGTCCAGATAGCCGTATTCACACTTCACAATTTTATTCCTGAAGATAAAACTGAAGCCGCAGGTATCAATTTCCCATCTTTCAGTAAAATATGCAAATTCCCATAGAATTACTATTAAACAAGGATAGATTTTCGGTTAATTTATTATCACCAAATTCCATGAAACATCTAATCACTGCTCCCAAATTATTTTGTGGATATTTTAAGTCATGAAATTTGTCCACTTATTTTATTTAAGTAGACTTAAACACGGCGGTTGAATTTGATTCAGCTTAAGCTTCACTAATAGGAATGGGAAGAAGTAAGAACGATTCCCGTGACAACAATGAGATGTATGTCACTGATCAATCACCTCTTTTCCATTAACATTCCGATGAACACTTTTTGATTCGCCTCAGTATCAACATGTCATCTAAGCAAGTACGAAGGCATGGCTGGTCAGTCAACGAGTCATTGCCAATGCTTTGCTAAATACAAGGCGTAAAGTTTACCTTGGGGGATAGGAAATTGTATTGGAAGGCCTTGTAAGATACTGGAAGATTCCTGACTTCCACTTCCTGCAGAACTAACAGAATATTTGTTTGCGCTTACATACCGACTCATCTTTATCATTCCCGTTGCATCTTCTGCAACTTGATTGGTTGGCTGGTGGCCGAATAAAATGGTGAATGCCTTTACACTAACTCACTGTGGAAGGTGTGCAAGTATTTGCAAGGCACATGAACATAAATGTTAATGGTTTTAGAAAAGGTGGGTGAGAATTTGCAGGAAGCAACTTCCACAAAATGGACGAATAGCTTGGTACGGTGTTCACTAAACCATTTCAGATGCTTAATTCACTCCATTGCATCAAGTTCCATTGGATAAAGAATTGATAGTTTATTAATAATTTTTCATAAAATTAGCCAAGTTGTTAAAATGTGCTAAATTGGAAGGTTGTTGATTAGCAGAATTTTGAAGTAAAGCCCACCAATAAGGGAAATAGGTGTAATTATTAAATTGTCAAGAATACATGAAGAAAATGGATAAAACTCATTCAGCTTGATATGCCTTTAGGCGGCCAAATGCACACCAAAATCCATACAAGGGACCAGACAGTCCTACTACTACAGGTGGCAAACACTGTGAACCAATTATGTTGAAATTTCTGATTATGGTAACGCTATTTCTTCCACCCCCCAAATTAACGAAATGCTTTCTCACGCGAAACGAGTAAATGGCAACTCCTCTCCATTACAGAACCTCCTAATCCCTATATTGAGTCTACTTGGAAGTCCACTTGGAAGTCTGAGTCGGTGCAGACAAGTACAGCTAATCTCTAGCAGAGTGCTCTAGCTTTAATCGTCACCAAGAGTAAGGTAGACCACACGAAATACGTGAAAGGACAAAAGATATGACAAATTAACTTCAAGTGGTTAGTGATTGTGGGTAGACTTAAGGCTTCTCCGCTCGATTATTGAATGCTAATTTACTAGAAGCTCACCGCACGCATCCCCGCTCTTGCTCCATTCGCAACCGGAAGCTCATATCTGCTGTGTTCTAGCCACAGTGACCTCGGTTTACATGAATCACATCGAAGTTGGTGGAATGAAATAGAGATGTGGTGTGGATGTATAATTTCAGAATTACAACAATAGGACATCAGGGCAAGACTGCTAATACGTTGCCAAATCTGAGGCAGCTGGATACGGGATGCGGTAAGAATGATAGAAATCCCAGGGAGGTGGAGAAATAGGACGTTTCAACGAAAGACTACAGTGCGGACTGCTAGAGTTGGGAGTATCCAAGAGGAAGGCGCTCGGGTTATTTAGTCGATCAATTGGGAGTGAAAGGAGGTGTGGAATGGAGCGTATAAATGTTCCACATTAGTCTATTGTTATTCATATATAAGTAGGTCTTGCTTTTCCAGTTTATATATATCTCGGCGCTTTCAGCTTGAAGAAATTGAGTATTGTACATTTGATTGTACGTGGGATTGAAAAGGAATCTATTTATGCAGTGGAGAAATAGTAAGTTTCAATCTGCCACAGCGTTGCTATTTCAGCGCATTGGTCTGTGGCCACGCCTCTCTATTTCTGCAACTTCTCTGCCCTCCCTTACTAAAACAGGGAACAACACAGATAGAAGGGCATCGGATTGTCCTTTCCCCTCTGCACCCAATGAACTAAATATCCACTACATTCATTTGCCACCATAACTGTCCCTTTTCCCTCTTATGTGAATGACATTCTCCAGGTATGGAAGAGAAGAGATATGAGTGAAAGGTATGAGCAGATAAAATGACGAGCCTGAGTGTTCGAGTGTGTGTCAGTTGGACAGTTTCGTTTGAGTCCCTTAGGAAGGTGAGACAAGCGAAGAGCGAATACTATTAAGCTAGTCTGAGATAACTTATAGTTACCAGATACACTGAGTCAAGTTACGCCGAGGAAGGCAAAACTAGCAGACAATAATGACGTAATGAAGAAGCGTGCAATTTTACTGAAATATTTTCAGTAGTGACAGTTGAATTCAAAGTTGAAAACACTTCACCAAGTAAGAAAGGGCCAACAACAGCGAATAGCAAAATTGAGAAGTAATTCAAATTCATAAAAGGGATGACACTTCAACTTTAACCTTTTGTGAATGAAATAATTTTACTCAACGACAGAAGGACTGTGAGATTCATTACTGATGAGCATTCCGTTTTCTTCCACGAACGTCGACATGCATTCGGTCTTCAAATTGAATCGGAAATTTTATCACAATTTAATTCAGCCCAAATCCTCCACCTCACCACCTCCACCAAATCCTCGTCATCTTCCCAAATCACTCACTGACTGTGGACGTATGTCTCGACTTTGTAAAATACACGGCGTCGTGTCCTCTCTAACAAACAAATTGATGATTATCGCATCAATAGAACTTCATCTGCTCTAATCTACACAAATAATCCTCGCTTGATATAACCGGAAAGTTGATAACGGTCCAATTAAAATGATGGAAGCACCAGTATGGGCACAATCATCACTTCTTCCTGAACAAAGGCCTTTTCGGAGTGCTGTATTCCTGCTAATATCTTCCACAAATGTGAAGTATTTATGAAATTATAGATTTGAACTTGAATAAATGTATGCGGGTGGCAATTTCATCAAAGTATCCTTTCTATTTTGCTTTGCCTTATCTCAAATTGATAAAGAGTCTTGCTAGAGAATATGAATAAGTAATTATGGAAAGGAAATTCCTGGAAACACTTCAAACAGAATCGAGCATTTTAATCAGAGAAAAAGTGGATTTTCGAATGAATTGATGGAAGTGAGAGTAGTCGTGTAATCCACAGACTTTAATTCAATACCTTTGTTCATTTCCGGGGGAATATTTTAGAGTTGAAGCATCACCGCGCTAAGTTTACAATGGAATGTTTAGGTGGATTGTTTTCGGGTAGGTTCAATCTGTGCCGAAGAATTCGACATGCATTTCTTACCATTCAACATTGACTCCCAGATAATTGACGATCAGTTCGGTTAGGTCTAGCGAGGATTATTTGTGGAGGTTAGTAGGAAAGGAGTTCTTGAGAAAATATTATAAGTACAGCAATACATGATGGAATATGTAGTTATGCATACCGTTCATGAAATTTTTAAGGCCTCGACCGAAATTGAAGGAATGCGCCCAACATGTTGCTTACGAATTTATTTGAAATCATATACTCCACCAAACTACTGTAGTTTATCCTTCTCTCAGGTGGAGTGAAAGCTTTGAGTCTATCAGACCGCCTCCATATCATGTTCTGTCGAGTTCTCGAATTTCTGTGTTCTGGAACTGACTTGAATTTATTTGAAAATGTACATATGCATCCACGCAGCTTGTAAATGCGCTTACACACAACTCTTGACATTCTGATATGGTAGCAGTGGCTATCTGCTGCAAATTCTAGTCTGGTCCTTACAATTTGATTGCTTTCGGCACTGTTGCTGATCCGAAAGAGATCACCGGAAAAAGGGTTGCTAAAATATAAAGGTGAGACAGATTTTGTTTCATTTCTGATATTATTAAAAGCGGTCGATTAATCTGTGGTTAATTGAGCTTCGTTAAATCATTCGTTGTTAATCTCAAAATGCCGACTTTTCCATGAATAAGCATAGTCAAACCAAGTGGTATGGCCATCCACGGAATTAAAGGTATCCGTCAATAGACAATGCCTAACTAGACAAAACTCTGCTCACAAATCTGGGAGAACGATAAAGAGGTTTGAGAATCAGGAGATCACAAATTGAACTTTATCCACGTTGGACTTAATTACAAATCAATGCCCTGTAATTAAAAAGGGACACTTGATGCCCACTCCACAATTTGCCTATTCTTGATCCTCCATCCAGGTTTCATTTCTTGTTTGGCACGTCAATTTATTCATTTATGAAAACTTGTGAACACCTTTTGCCATGTCATGGACAATAACAATAAGTAATTTAACTGAAGAAATACGGCATAATATTTTGTGATTAACGTGTCGGCGCGACTAGCATTGAAAGTTTTACGATTTTGTGGAATCCTGCAGATTTATTTATCAAGATATTTGAATGAGATGGTTTTAGAGTAAGGAGCTTGACATAATTCAGTTAGACATTCCTTCTCAGAGTTTCTGAACTTCCTAAGGCTAAAAGGAAACGTCAGCCATTAATGGGTAAGAAGAACCATATAAGGATTTTAAAGGAAGGTGTATCAAAGACTTGAGAATTTAGAAGATGAAGTGGGTAGAAAGTGAAGGCGAGGACAGTCTTGATTGTAGGGTAGCTTAGTTTTTATTTAATGGATTTTTATGACCAACATAAAACTCGTATAAATCGTCATTAGCATTGCAATCGCAGTCACGATCCTGAACTGTTGCCAGGATGACTAAGCAAATGGGGCCCCACTGGGCGAAGGTGGGTTGACAAATCGGATCGGAATTTTCCCACTTCGTTTCCTGTAAGTTTCCTCTTACATCTTTAAAGAAACTCGCATTGAATTTAAGGTCAACATTTCGAATGGCATTTAAATCCAGGAAGTTTCATCTGTCTGCCTTCCTTTATGGAATTTAAAACATCAGATGATCTGTTAATCTTTAAAAAAAGCACTGCTTTGTTTTCTTCCAAAATGTGTATTCAATTAACAGCACAGTACTTTTAAGATTAAATGAAGTACTAAGTCCCATAACTTATAAATTGTTGAAAGAAAAACAAAAATACTCTGCAGTTTACGTATCATTTTCATGCAATAAATGTGCTGGATTTAGAAGTGGTTGAATATACTACTGATGATGAAATCATACATCGTTCAAACAAGCACACAGTAGGCACATTGAACAAAGAATGCCATTAACTGAATGGTGGTTGATTTATACCTTTCCAGTCAATCACATTAAAGTACTCAAACGATAATTGTTGAAGTGAATCACTTAAATTCTTTCTGATGCTCTCTTTCTAGATTTGAGTAAACCCATACTGGTGGTGCTCAGGAATATTTTTCAGCTGTTATTAGTAGGATGTGATAAGCATTAATGGCAATACTGAAAAATGTATCTAGAGAAAAGGCACACAGTATGTGTGTGAGAAATTAATAAATTTTACAATATTATATGATCATGTTGTTGGAAATACCAATTGAATATTTCTTCGTATAAGGTCAAGAAAAAAATCGAGAAGAATAGGTCACTTAAATAAAACTCTACTTGCATATCACACAATACCAAAACAGTAACTATTAGTATTACTTAGATTAAATAACAACGTTTCTTCGGAATGCACAAGCCACCTGATAAGAGATCGCCATTAGACTGAAATGCTACTTTGTGACAACTTTCCCAAATTCACGGTCATTCTTCATTGCCCCATATTTTGTTAATTAATCTGATTGCCCATAATTTGTTCCTAAACGTTTGCGATACGACGACTGACGATGTTTTCATGAAGAAAATATTCCTGATTTGACATTTTTATTCCTCCGAGGGTTGTCAACTTGTCACAGCAATCAATTTAAGTTAAAGTCTTTGTTGCCAAGCACACTAAATCGTTGAAGAAGGCTATCTATCAAAGTTCCTTTCCAAACATTTAGCACAAGGTTACTAAGGAAAAAAGTTAACATCTGCCATAATTTACACATTGCTGTATTATAATATTAAGCATAATCATATAATACCATTCCAAAAGGAAATGGTTCAAGACTATTTTGACACTCTCAAGGTCTCCTTCCAATAATGTATTTTGGAATGTTTTACGGTTTCGATCCGTTTTGATTCAAAACAGCTGCGCTACACTAAGATTCTTGATGACTACAACACTCCTGTCATCTGATGGATCACAGAAGAACTCACTGAAATTCACTCAAATTAGATTGTGTTGTCTGTAACACTTCACGATGCATTTCAATATGACAACTAATTAATTATTTAAGGAAGATTTTTATTGTTAATGAAAGCGAATATCACATCTTTTATTTTTATATATTTTAAGCACCTTAATCGATAATGGATTAAAATTGCAAAAAATTGGATAAATTAATAGTCTAATTCTACCAGAGGAAATTAAAAATTTTATTACTGTTATTATTTGGTCTCCAAGAGTAGCTACAAATCCCCAATTTCAGTAGTAGCACGCCATCATGAAGACTTCCCAAAGCAGTGACACATTTTTTAAAATGCCAGTGTTATGAATAATAAAAAAAGATCGTCAATTTAATAATTCGAGGGCAAAAATATTTTGTTTAACTGTAAAATGATAAAGTAATTGTTTAGTTCATTAGAAAAAATATATTGATTAACTGACTCAGCTAACTGAGATTTTAATTCCGTTAAAATCAATTTTTATAAATTTTCTTTTTTGTTTTACTTGAACTACTTCAAATTACTTGAATTTTCTATGGAGTTACCACGTGCATATTTAAATGCATGGAAATAAACTTGAAATCGAAATCAAACGTGAAAAATAATATCAAATCACAGAAAATTAGCAACGTGCTCTGTAAAGATGTCTCATCACAGTAATAGAACCCGAAAGCTGTAAAAACCATTGTTCAAATCTTGTGCTCCATGTAATGCATGATGACATCAGTCTCCACTTCGAAACATTCCGCATTGAAAATACTCAAAATTGTGTCGTCATTTTCACTTTTAGGTGCTGCAAATTGTTCCAGATCTCTTAACACCATAATCGAAAGACAGAGATCAACCAATCACAACGGAGTTTTTGCACTCAGTCTAAACGTATCTATCAAATTAGCTATGAAAGTATTCAAAAGTGTCTTTCTTGCTTCAGATTCACTCAGACGTGTTTATAATTCCTCTTTCACGGGTGCTCGTTCTTTCAGTGTTGGCCATTCTACAGGTCGACCCAGCTGCGTAACATCAAGTTCCAACATTTATTCCAGGTGAAACGAATGGACAAAAATGTCGTCTCAGAAATCCAAACGCACTCAAAACTACTCTAAATGGAACTTTTTTTGCGGAAAGTGATACCGCTTTTTAATGTTATTATCTACGAACCACTTTAAATTTTAACTTTCGGAAGCATCTTTTGAGTGTCAAATCAATTCGTCAAGTGATTTTGATTTCCTTAAACCAATTCATTCACATTCCCAAAAGCCAGTTTTCACACAGGCTGACAAAGCTTTGTAGTCATATCAAAGCATTTGCTGATGGGTGTAACCTGCGGCTAGTACTTTTCCGTTGTCGGTAGTCAATCACATTAAAGAAAGTTCTTTTCGAAAAGTAGACTGTGTCTTAACAATTCGTTTGATCGAATTTTAATGAATCAGAGAGGTTGAATCAAACATTAGTCTTCATAATTCCATAAGGCAGAATAGGATTATTTAGAGAAAGAACCAATCAGAGAATAATAGTTGATTTGATCAAGCCATGATCTGCCAAAGTGTTGACTCGGAAGTGCCATTGTGGTGACGTGAAATTAACAGTTCACTTAAAGAAGCGCGGACAAAAATAGTGGGAAGGCAGGGACGTAGCAGAAGTAGGGGACGTGACCGAAAGGTACAAGGATTCTTCTTATAAGTCAATGTGTTAAACCAACTATTTATCTGCGAGCAGAAAATACTGCACACTCTCATGGAGAGAATGGAATCGATAGGTTGAACCGGATGCTGGAAAATCGTTTGGTAACGGACTGTCAAAAAGTCTATCTTTTCGAGAAATTAATGTATCTGCCACACGTCCTGGAGCAGTAGCTGATACTTCTAGACTACTACCTCTCCGCTCCACAGAATCGTTAACTCGGCCGCCAAGTGACGTGGGAGGTGGAGGAGGTTTCCATGGTATGTTTGAATTGCCTCCTCCTACTCCTATCCGCAAAGTTTGTGCTTACAAATGTTTCATGATTGAATTTTCCTCATTAGGAGTCAGTCATCAGAAGTTTGTATTTCAGGGTAACCGAAGTTGGCCAAAATCTTATTGCAATTACAGAGAAGTCGAAATTTCCTTTTCAGACCCTTTTTCATGGGAAAAGCAGTATCAGACCTGCGTTTCATGTCGAACTTTATTTGATTAGGAATGATCTTAATGAAAGCCGTCAGCAAACCGTCAACACCTCCATTAGTAAAAATGCTGATATGGCTTTGCTTTACATTTGGAGAAACCTGTTTTGAAATTGAAGGTCACTTTTATTGCATTAGTTTGTTTATGCTCATTTTGGTGGAGTAAAGTGTCCTCATTTCCTCTATTTTCCCCAAATCAAGTGAGTTAAATGGAAGAAAATGTTGACATTCGGATAGTTTATTAAGTATGAATAATTTTTGAAATGATATTTCATAAATTTCCCAACAACGGAAGGAAAATGCGATTTGAAGTGGCAAATCTAACAAGCAGCTGCTGGAATTGAGGCAAGAATTAATAAAATTTGAATTTTGAACATGAAATTCCCATTAAACAAACAGTTTTGCAACTCGAGTTGAAAAATCAAATTGAGTAGGACTCTTTGATACCTAGACGTTACTCTCTACACTCTTTTGATCCCCTGCGCTTTACTTCTTCTTTTAACCCAGCTCCATCTATCTTTTCCATTTAAAATTTTCCACATTTTGCCGTATTACTGTGGGTAATGGAGATTTTCCCAAAGTCATCCAAACCTCCACAAATAAGTGCGATACCTATTTAACTGTAATTGAACACCTTGAAAGCCCTTTTTCTGCTTTCCTCCACTTGAGCCATCTCTAAACTATTCTCATATTTCAAACGCGCATTAAAATGGCAATAAAAAATACTTCTAACCGGATTTTTTTGTATTCAAGAGTCTGTAATTCAAGACTCTCTATTATGCCTTTTCTCGATGAACCCCTGTGCAATAAGGTAAGTTCAATTCCGTTAACTCGTGTCACATAGTAAGTATTCCCGACGAAGTCATCTAATATGACAGATGCATGTGAACGCTTTCTTTCATTTGAAAATCACTTTGAACAGAATTATGAACTGCCGAATTAAAAGGACCATAACTGTTGGTAACGTTTCGCTCTCAAACATGCTTTATCAAAAAGATTAAATGCAACCAAGAGGATATTCTTAAAGCATAACAATGTACAGATTGATCAACTGAGAGTCTACTTCAAAGAGGAGAGAGAAGTGAGTGAAGTCTGGTCAGCAGCCAACGCAACAAAGAACGAAGTTCTGACTGGAGTGTATGCACCACTTGTGGCGATGAACTGGGAGATGTTTAGGACATCTCGACTCTCCCATGTCACTACAGAGAGAAAATGCATGATGGGCCTCCTTGGATGTCCTCGGATGGCACAGGCGCAAGCGACATCAAAGGTAGAGGCACCATTAGAGTGGAGGAATGCGTCGAGAGATGATGAAGTATTAGCAACTCGAATTACTGCATTGAGAGACATGGTCTCACTTCCTGGAATTCAAGCTACACCTGCATTTATCATCGGTCTCTTTGTGGAGTACATAGACATTTCCGTAGAATGGAGATTTGTTTAAATGCCTCAAAAATTGACTTTAATTCATAAGAGCTTGGTCGAGCTTGTGAAAGTAAATTCTTGATTTGCTAAAGACTGCTCGCTGGGAATTTGAATTCTTCAAAGGTACAACCGAACGCTTCCTTGTCGATGTCCTCGTCCACTATTGGACCTAGAAGTCAAATTTTGAAGTATTTTGGTTTCCATTTCCATTTGCTTCCATTGTGCATTTAATTTTAAATTTTGTATTTTTCACTTTTGTGTGAAGAGGTGAGGAAAGACTTGCAGAACTTAAAATCAAAATGGCGATACTGTTGTGAATATTTTCAACGCAAAGTGCTCCGAAATGGAGACTGAACTCAAACTGCGAGGCAGAGGATGTTGGCGCGTTGTTGCATTCCAAAGTGAGTTCCTCATGGTTCCTTGATTGTTTTATTAAATAGAGGAAATGACGAATTATTTTCCCTCTATCGTCAGACAATCTGGTTTTCATCGGTGGGTGGGAGAGTGAATGCAATCACCTGCCAAGTAGAGTTGACCCGATGGATCCACTGACGGGTCGAGTGTTACCTCTTCCGGATTTGATAGACGCCAGACAGCGGTCTGCTTGCGTGACAACTGAAAACGAAATTTTCGTTATTACCGATTATCGGTGGAACGCTCCCGCCGTCTATTCTAGAGAAGTTTATGAGTCAGCTTCAGGAAGACGAGTTCTTTGTTAATTTTCCTTTCCGTTGGTTATCATTCCATCATCGTTGGTGGTACTTAAGATAGACAGTGAGGGTTGTTGCCTACTTGCAGGAGGTCACGTCTGCCACCCATGAATGAAAAAAGAAAATGGTGTGCTGCTGCCAACATTCCAGACTCCGGCATCTTGGTCATGGTTGGAGTGGAAAGGAATGGCGCGGATCTCCACTCTACGGAGTTGCTGATGCGTGGTCGGGTGATGGAGGAGGAGGAGGAGGAGAAGGAGGGGAGGCAAGAAGTGGCAATGGCGTCCCTTCCCTCCAATGATGAAGAACACTGTGGTTTTTCTTTTGCTGTTTATTTCCAAATGAGATTCTTTGTTGTGGGCCGTGGAGAGGTGGGCTTTCACGTTAGTCTTTTCATGAAGGTACTGGACGCAGTTCAAACATCTAAGTCCATCTCTCAGAATTATGACAAGTAATACATTAATTTGTCTTCGTTTTACCGCTCATTTTTTTCTGCTGACTTTTTTTGCTTTTCATCTGCCACTCGAAAGATACAAAAATCGGAGAATAAAAACATGCACTCAAGCGACAAGGATTGGTCATCTAGTCTTCAAGTATTTTCGGAGTTTGGAAGTTTTTCACTAAACAATTCAGTCAAAATCGAAACAGTTCCATCGAAAATAACTGTCAAAGAAGAATAAAATCCAACACTTTCAAATCCTGCAGTTTATGACTTCTGTAACTAAAGACGGACTTTTTCTTCGTCTGGAATATGGGTGAGATCATTTCGGAAAACATCCTCACGTTTTCCAATGTGGTTATTAAAAATTCTATCTGTTTCTGGATCATAATAAAACTTGCTGATTTGTTGAACCGGAGATTCTGCCTATGGTTTAAAAGAGAGGAAATACCTGATTTTTCAGTTTTAGTAGCATCATAAAATTTTCCTATGGTTTATTCAAGATTAATTCATTCTTTAAAATTGGTTCAAAATTTTCAATATTTATGGTTAATTTCCGAATAAATATTCCGATTTCGAGTTCTCTCCGGCTCTACGTTGCCTTCTTTTACGATCTACAAATGCGGCGTCCTAGTTCCAGATAGAGACGAGCAAGAGAGGACGCACACATCAGATAGGCATCTTACCAAATTGAATTATCACCTTGAAATACACAAGCGGCCAATCATAGAAACAATAGGTTCGTGGAATATACAGCTGACATTAATAACAAAATGCTGCTTTCTCAAGCGGGAATGTTTAATAAAATAGGTTCATAACATTAATACATATGCCTTGACAGCTTTATTGTCAAGTATAGTGGTTGCTTGATTGGTACGACTCACTCCTTCATGACTTACTTATTCTATAACTCGAATTTCAGAAGGCATTCCTTTGAATTCCTGAGTGAATTTATGTCTACAGTGTGTAGACTTAACCGACCAGTTGATGAATTTGGATGTTTGATCCTGCTAAAACTATTTCCCATAGAAGATCTCTCAAGAGTTCACTTAAGGTGAAAACTATCATGGTTGGAACTTATTTATTTAATCTTTTCTAATGTTGAAATTTAAATAAAAGATACAAAATCGGTATTTAGAACACTTATGACGCACAGAGAATATAAATAGATTGAGTTTATGCTCTTTGATCTCCCAAGCACATTTTAGAAAACGCTCTTTCCAAAACTCGTCTTGAGTAGAGGGGTAGCGTTTTAGCTACTTCTCTTCACCACTCACCGGGCACACAAAGACTTTGTGCACCCATCAATGAGGGCTTTATTTTGGAGATTATGTGCAAGAAGCTATAATCTGACGGCTTCAAGTGATACATTTTCTGTGCCGCCGAATGCATATCCCACGACAACATTAACAACGGGTTATAGAAGAATAGGTGAGACAGGGTTTTTTAGAACACTTGGAATGCAGGCTAGTTAAAGGTCTGAAGAATTTCTCCAGAAGGCTCATTTCATGAAGACGGCATGCCATCCCCGTCTGCCACGACTCTACGCTGTTTGTGTTGAAGATCCTATTTACATTCTCACCGAGTCTTCTGCATTATCTCCTCGACAGACCTAGCCGACATCTCACTTTCCGATCACTTATTGATATGGTAGGCGAGATTGCAAGCGATATGACTACTCCGAAGGCGAGTGTTACATTCACAGAGATCGTGCTGCACAAAAAATTCACGTAGAAAGGAATAAACCAGTGAAGATCACCCCCTTTGGCTTGGCTGGCATGGTAGTGGAGGAACGATAAGAGAAATACATGACTCAAAATGACACAAAGCTGCCCCTAAAGCTGCTCTCTCCGGTCAATTCACTGTGAAATCGGATATCTGGTCTTTCGGAATTGTCATCTATGATCTTATTACTCGTGAGTAGGTCCCATATCCATAGACAAATAATACGAGACATTGAATCAATTGGCCACGGTTTATCAAATGCCTCGACCGGCAAATTGTACGGAATGTGTCTATGAGATAAGGCTTCAGACCTGTGACGCACTCCAGAACGTTGACCGTCCGTTGAGTACTTCCGTACCTATTTCGAGGAGTACTTTGTATCTCCAGCGCATTATCTCTTAGACATGATAACAAATGGTCTCTATGGATACTGGGGAGAGTTTTAGTAAGGTGTCCTTAAAATCCGATAAATCTATCGAGAATGAAGAAGAGGAAGAGCCTGTAGATGCAGAGCTTATGAACCTGGCAGGGAACAATGACGGATCAGATCAATGGTAATCGTCACCTCAGGGTCACCAATTTGTTGGAGTTAAGATAACAACAATTGGTATAAAGCTAACAGATTACAGTGACAGTAACAATCACCAAATCGTGGCTGTTTGAGTAATAGCTAACAACAACCGTGGAGCAGAACACCGAGAGTTGATTAGACTAAATGTATTCAAGGAGACCACAACGAGTTTGAAACGGGTGGGAGAGGGAGTGAAAGTGAGATGGTAGCGTGGTGAGGAAGAAAGGAGATGAGGATGAGATTTGGGAAACAAAGATAGCTTTATATGAGTCACTTGGATAAGAACGCCCCAGAACATGAGCGCAGATGTACTTTTTAGGTGAAATGAGGCGGTTGTAGGAAGGGGAAGTTGATGAGGGTGTTCAGACCTGACAGATGGGTTATGCGTCATAGGGACATTAAAGATGGTAATCCAGCTTGGTGGACGAAAAACCGAAAGATTGTCATGGAGAATACGAATAAAATGTAATTGTGGAAATGCATGCAGAGTTATCCTTCAAATACCAAATCCTCATGCTAAGATCGTAAAATTACGCCGCAGGAGAAAACAATTCGATGTGAAGCCCCTAACCATATCCAAATGTTCACAGAATTTATTCTTATTTAAAATGGCCTCTGGTTATACTCATTAAGAATGCACCATCTGGTATTGTCACTAACAGCCTTCGTCTGGTATTCGCTAATCATCTCGCCCCAGCGTTCATTGTGTCCAATAACATCACCCAGTTCTCTTCTCCTCCACTTAGTCTCACTGGTCTGCCTGAGCATCCTACTGACGAGGTGAAAAGGCAACTTCTCGTTCCGCAGTGGAAGGTGAGAGTGAAATGATTCTGTATTGGTGTCATGTTTTCAACTTTGCATTTTACTGATCTTACAAAATTTATGTCTTCAGTGATTCGCGGATGTGAGACTCTCCCGGAGTTTAATCGCGTGAAGTTAACGAGGGTGCTTCAGGATGTCAGGTTCTTTGTTAGTTTTCCTCTCTGTTGGTCATCATGGTTCTGAAAGATCTTTCAAAGAGACAGATGGAGAGACCTGTTGCCTCCTTTCAGATGATCGTCTCTGTCTGTCATAATAGAAGAAGATAATGACGTGCCGCCGTTAGCACCTCAGACCCTGGAGTCTTGGTCGTTTTTCAAAGGGGAAGAAGCTAAGTTTACAGGACACGAAGAACAGAACTAATGATTAGGAATATTGGGATTTCCCTCCCACGTTCTAAGCACAACTATTTCTGATTTTCCAACATCACCCATAACAGTCGGTGATCTCGAAATATTGACATACTCTTATGGTTTATTAATTGGTTGACGCATCGCTTATCTAAGGCCACTGGATACGAGATGGGGTGAGAACGAGAGAGATCCCTGGACAGTGAAAAAGTAGGATGTCCAATGAAATACTACATTGTGGACTGCTGGAGGTGGGAGAAGAACTTCTGGCGCTTGGGTCCTTTTGTTGATTAGTTGAGAGTGGAACGAAGTGTGAAGATTTAGTATATTAATGTTACTCTTCCGACTAATATCATTCACAAAAATTTAACTCTTGTTTTTTTTCCGGTTTATATATATATATATATATCTCAGCGCTTTCAGCTTGAAGAAAATGGGTATTGTACATTCGAGATGAAGAAGAGATCTATCTGGGAAGTGGGTAAATTTCAACGCCGAAGGTGAATGAAGAAATCCTAAACAGAACTCGATCTTCGCATCATGGCCACTACTTCTCGACATATTCGTCCCTTGGTCGAGAGTCCATTCATCTGCAGAATAAAAAATGACGAAAAGAAACAAATGCTTTCTCCAGTAATGGAATAGGGATTCTTGTGGCTGAACCTACAATGTTGCTTCTTATTCAGAGCTTCACCTGTGGGAATTTCCGAGAGTTTCTCTAATTTACTGCTGCGCCAATGCGAAAATCTCTTCAAGAATCATCAAATGTTCACTTAATTTCTCAATCATGATTAGTTTAAGTAAATAAATTAATTAATTAATAATATTTAATTGTAGAACATTGCTTTCATCTATAATTTTCACATTACTGTGCGAAATTCTCAATTCCTGGAAACTTTCGGGAATTCAAGGCACGTCTCACGTTATCAACGATCTCTTTGTGGAGGGCATTGACGTACTCGTAGAAAGGAGGTTTGCTTAACGGCTTCATAGTTAAATTCAATTTCACACAGAGTTTGTGATAGATATTTTACTGATTTGTAAGAGGCGCCTCACAGGGTGACGGAATAATGCGAAGGCACAGCATTCCGATCGCTTCCTCCTCTATGCCTTCTTCTTCCACTGGACCGAAAGGACAAACTTCTGAATATGTTACTTTCCCTTTCAATTTGCTTTCAATTGCAATTTGCGTACAACGTCAATCCTGTGTCTCTCTCCTTTTGGGTTAAGAAGTCGGGAAAGACTTGCAATATTTGCACCTCCAAATAATGGCGGCGTTGAAATTTACATTAGTCTTTAAGGGAGGGAGTGAGAGGGTGGGTTGTTGTCTCAGGTAGTCGACTCTACCGCTCATGACTAAAGAAAAAATGTGGTGCGCTAACGAAAGAGAATGAAGTAAAAGTGAAGCCAATGAATATCTGTTGTTAAAAGGGAACAATAAAATCTTGAGTCGAAGTAAATTAACAAAGAAGTTCATTAATTAATCAAAAAGTGTTTAATATTAAAGTTGATTAATTATTAAATCGAGTGAGAAGGAAAATTAATAAAATCAAATGACACTCTCCAATTGACACACACTTGAACACTCGCGCTCGTCATTTTATCTGCTCATACCCTTCACTCACGTCTCTTCTCCTCCCCTTCTCCCTCTTGCTCTACTCTGTCCCATACAGCTCTTCGTGCTCTACTTTTAGAAACTCTCGTCTGCTCTTGCTTGCCGCCGCCAATAGTCCTAGCTTCTGGTTTTGGTTCATTAGTTCCTACCATTTGGTGACCCCACAGTTTGTACCTCCACAACTGGTGATCGAGAAATTTGAAAAATTCTCGTGTATCATGATTTACCCGTAACGAAATGCAGTTTTGTGAATGGCCTTTAGATTCACATCCTCTATGACCTCTTCTTCTCCCACGGAAATGAACAAAAGTATTGAAATAAAGTGCGTGGATTCCACGACTACTCTCGCTTCCATCAATTCATTCAAAAATCCACTTTTCTTTAATTAAAATGCTCGAGTATATTTGAAGTGTTTCCATAATTCATCCAAATTAGAACTGAAATGTGTTCCTTTTCCAATCAAAAGGCAAAGAATAGCCAACTGCTCCTCTCTAGCAGGACTCGTTATCAGTTTGAGATAAGGCAAAGTAAAAAGGATATTTTGATGAAATTGCCACTTACACATATTTATTCAAGTTCAAATTTATTTTTTCATAAATGCTTCCTGTTCGTGGAAGATATTAAAAGGAAATCAGCACTCAAGAAAAGGCCTTTGTTCATGAAGAAGTGATTATTGAGTTCATGTCGGTGATTCCATCATTTTAAATGAAGCGTCAACAAGTTAAACAGAGAAACAAATTTCCTTTTTCTCCATTTAGCAAGCTGTCGCTGAGAGAGGAAAAAGAGAAAAGATGTAAAACCACAAGATTGAAAGTAGAGAATAAGGACCTGCCTCCAACGAACTTAATTTCAGATCGCCCTCCAGTTCAAGCGAATATAGAGCAGGCTTACCAAACCTGCACAAAATATAATGAAGCAGAAGTGAAGAGAGTTGATAATTTCTTAATTTATTAAAATACTGAATGAAAAGAAAATTCAGTTGATCTTGAAAATAAAAATATTAATTAAAATTGGAATAATGATTTAATGAGTTGAGATGGAAAACATAAAATTTCAAATCATATGCTAACATTTCACATACAATTCATTGCCAACTCTCGCCATTGAATGGACATTTAGGCGTTGACGGAAAAAGGTTGGGGAGGTCTACTGACTGCCTGCTGCCGCGTCCAGCATCTCCATTTTGTTCACGCATTCTCCACAGCCAACAATGTAGACTCGGCCATGGAAATCAACAGCAGGAGGATCACCACCGTGTTCTTTATTCATTGGAGTGAAGGGAAGCCATTCCCACTTCTCACCTCCTACTTCACCAGATCGCCGTGTCAGCAACTCTATGAAGCGGAGTGTGATCCGTTTCTTCCAATTCTACCGATGAACAAGATGCCATAATCTGGAATGTTGACGGTAGCACACGGCGATCTTCCTTCAATCATGGGTGGTAGAAGCGACCATCTAGAAGGAAGCAGGAACTATTTCACTCTCTTAAGGCCCCACCAGTGATATAATGACCAACGGAAAATAAAATTATAATATAACTCGCCTTCCGGAAGTAGCCGGGTAAACTTCCTTCGAAAGACAGTTCACATAGTCCAGAAGTACCTCAATGTTAAAGACATAAATTTCGTTTTCAGTTGCCACGCCAACTGGGAGGCGTCTGGCCTTTATCATATCCAGAAGAGATGACACTTGACTTGTCGAGAGATCCGTCAGGTCAATTTTTCATTAGCCAGGTTCATTTTTACTTCGCCAACCACCAATGAAAACCAGTTTGTCTGATATCGGAGAAGGAAATCGACTTATCTTAATTCTTTCTTTGCAAAAATTTATGAATGGATAGTTCTTATTCCACTTTGTGCTAACCGCTGCTTTGTCTGACTTGAACCAATACCTGCATACAAATGGCTCTAAAAACGTAGTATTCAGGACAAAGGCTGTAGCGTTCTCTGGTAATGGAATCTCCTCATAGAGACCCGGTACAGTTACCATGTGAGAAGTTTTCCAAAAGGCTGTGCAGGATTACACATAGAAATTTTCTTATTTTCTGAACCACCAACTTCCTTAGCATCTCTAGTCTCCCGAGGAAGAACCTCTTCCTCTGGAACTGGCTTGTCATCTGCTCTCTCTGTGCCCATGTTACTAAATGCCCACTGTTGAATAGAAGACATTTTATACACATACTAAAAACATTTACTTTATTGATACATTTAAACAAGCTTGTTATAACGTTTGAGAAGTTCTAATAGATGACATTGACATAGTCTAACTGGATTGGCGCATATTCTTCCTTTAATTAGCTCCGACGATATCTGTTCAGCCAACTTATATTGCTTCTCACGCAAATAGAGCCCATTTCTATTGATATGATAGAGCAAAATGCCAAGGTCCTCTTTGATAGTGGCGATATTTGGAATTCTTTCCGGGAATTCCTTTGGTCCATATTTCACATCGATCTCAAAGTAATCTCCGTCTAAAAGTGCCTTAAAATCATTTTTCGTAACGTTGGTAATTCGTGGTTCCTCCATAACGCCTACCGTGCGATTTAGCAGGTTGTCGAAATGAAACTGTGATTTATCGCCTCGACGGTTGATCGTGCCGACCTATAATAGAAGACATCATTAAGAGGAGTAAAAAATTATAGCCATAAAGTAATGATGAATTTCCTTACCGTAAGATGAGATGTGATTAAGGTAATGAGCATTGTTTTACCAGTATTGGTTTCTCCATAAAAGCATAAGGTATTCACTTTGGCACTCCTCTTGTCCATTATGTCAATGATGTCTTGCAGTAATTCGTGTATGTCAATTCTATTGCTATTTAAAAGTATCATGAGCCAATTAACGCCCAATTCGAGATTTCTAGCTTCTTGCACATTGCATTTGTGCTCCAGACTTTGCAAATTTTGAAGGTATGATTGCTACTGCTCCAATGAAAATTTTTCGTTATTGATTGTTACAATGTATTGTTTCATCACATCTTCCTAATGCTGGCAAAGCGTGGCATTAAGATAGGCAACTTCATCGAGCTTGAAATAAATGAAAATATCGTGAGGATGGCGGATATTACGTCGGATCACCTCATCCTTCAGGTTATTCAGTTTGTCAAATCCGTTTTCTGTTTTCTGGTCCAATAAAGACTTGGTTTGTAATCTTCTTTCTCCAGAAAAAGCGTCCTTCGATTAACCCAACGCTGCAAAGGAGTGTACTTCCTTGAAGGATAATTTGTGCTAGTATTTGCTGGAAGAGGGATATTTGTAGATGGTTTATAATTAATCATCGGCTTTGTTCGTACCGCAGTGTGCAAGGAGGACTCCCCTTCAGTACTCACTGTAGGATTATTAATAGGCACATCGTGGAGTTCGATACTCTGTTCTTCGTTCGTATTTGATAAATGTTCCTGCGCATAATTAAGACTCGGCTCAGGGGAGGCCTCTTCCCCCTGAGCAGATGTTTCCTGCGCTACGTCAATGTTGCTTTGTTCACCATCAGGATCTGGCTTGATTAATGGCTCTTTGTCTGGATCTTCCTTTATGTGGAAAAATTCATCCAAATTTTCCACAGCATACCGAACAATGTTAATTAAACTGTCCACAATGTTTGTAGAATGAGTGAATGGTGGAGGAGTTAAATCTTCAATTAGAGGTATAAATTATTAACTGTAGTCTCTCCAGCTCCTAGACCAGCTTGTATACCACTTGCTAGTCCTCCAACAGCTAGGCCAGCTTGACCTCCGCCTAAAAATCCATACACTGCTTCCTTTTTCGTCTCATCATCAACAAATATGCTCTCTTTCTTAATCTCTGATTCCTCTTGCTTAATCTCCGGTTCTTCCACTTTAATTTCTGGTTCTTCAGATTTAAAAAGCATTGGCTTTTCCATTGTCTCCTCAATTGTGTTTGTTTCCATGAGATCCCGCAAGCACAAACACAACTCTTTACAAGGTGATACAAGTCCAATAAGAAACCCGTTAACCGAAAGCATTCCCTTATCATAGTTGACAGATTGTATCTCTGTTATCGGCAACTCCACTTCACTGACAATACCTTCGTCCTCAAGGATACACAACAAATTAATCACAAATTTATTCTATGTAACTATTAAAGTGCACTAGGTTCAATTGTTTGCCTTCCAAGCCCTTGTAGTCAAGAAGGTCAACGCTATTGTCATCTATGTAGACTTTCTTGTCCTCCGGTGCCACGTGATCTGGTACTGAGTGGAAGGTGACTTCCAACTCAGTGTCAATGACAACATTGACGTGGAGGAAAATTACTTCGGTAGATTCTCCTAGACTCTTTTGGAAGGGCATCTGTAGAATGATCACTTGGTTAATCGGTGCCGGTGGTTGGAATCTCGGACACCTAGATTACATGAAGATGTGTGTATTGTAATCACGAGGGAGAATGTGAAAGTCAGAGGAGTTGAATTCGGGATTCTTATAGTAGTACCTGAATGGAGGGTTAGGGATAGCAAATTCGTGGTGAAATTGACCACTTGCTCCAATGGTCCTCACTACTGGCATGTCAAGAACATTGAAGTCGCCTATATAGAAACCTCCACGACTACATATGTCTTTGTATGTGCTCACCTTCTTGAGCGCCTGTATCTGATTTGAATAGCCGTCCTTAGATATACCAACTAGCATGTAATTGGCATTATCGAATTGCATCTTATCCTTAGTATCTCTAGTCTCTCGAGAAAGAATCTCTTCATCTCACACTGGCTTGTTATCGGCTCTCTCTCTGAGTCTCGAATGGACTTAAGATATTACATATGAGATTGTGAAGACACAATCTACTTTTCAAAAGAAGCTTTCCTTAACGTCATTGGCTGCTTACAACGGAGAAGTATGAGCCACAGGTCACACCCTTCAGGAAATGCGCTATTTTGACTAATCAGCCTTTCGGGAAAGTTATTCATTTTAAACTGGTTGGAAGTGCTTTGGATTTGCCACTTGAATTATTTTCCATTCGCGTAATACGAATAAAATCGAGGCTTGAGGTTGGCAGGCAGATCGAGGTGTGAAATGGTAAAGACCGAAAGATCACTTACCCGTTGAGGAGGAATTATTATCACAGCTGAGTGAAATTGGAAAAAGGAAGAGACTACTGATTACACCCTCAAGTAATCTGATACAAATACATGCACTTAGTAAATGAAAGCGAACATGAATAATTCTGAGCTGCTGTCAAGGTTAAATTTGTGCTACTCAAAAGCCATCTTTTTTCATTGACTGCTGGTGCCTTATCTGTTGTTGGGTGGTGCAATGCGTCACCTTCAACACGCTCTCACATTACACATATTGCGTGCCTTTGAAGCAGAAGTGAAGTTTAAAAATAGAGAACTTGCATATCGCCAGTAACAAACTAGTCGGTTGCAGATCAAGCGTAGTCTTATGAGCAGCCTAGAAATTACCAATCGAGATGCAAAATTGAAATGCCTTACGCAATTTCGTGAAATGCGTGTTCGACGAGAACGCCTCAACATCCTTTTTAACATGAGTAGACTGAGGAAGGTGAAGAGGTGGGCGCACACCTCATCGTGCTTTCAGCCTCGATCCTTGTATTCGAAAAAACATTTGAGTTAAATTGATGTAATTCACCATCGATTGTCTGGGCTTTCCCTTGAGTAAGCTGTCTGGAATTAGGTTAGCATTCTGGTTTTCATAGAGTTGCTAATGTTGCCGGGGAATATGCGTATGGCAGCATTGAAAATATATCACCGGAAGTCGCCCTCAGATTACATCTTCTAACACACAACCTCCACAACAAAGCCCTTGTGGATGGGTGCACGAGGTTTTTGTTTGCCATGTGAATGGTGAACTAAAGTAGCTAAAATCGTCTGAATTGTTTGAATGATCAAAATTGATTGATGAAATATGTAAGGATTGAGGAGACAAATGTGAGTGAAGTCTGGTCAGCAGCCAACTCAACAAAGAACGAAGTTCTGATTGGGGTGTGTGCACCTCTGGTGGCGAGGATTTGAGAGACATTTAGGACATCTCAACTTTCTAAGTAATAAAAAGATGATAAATGATAATCTGCGCAATTCAAGATTAAACAAAATCCATGTAAATGGATTTTCTTAAAAATGGAGGCATTGAAACAAGATGCGAAATTAAATAATGAATAATTTAAATACCTGTTACAAATGATTGATTGTCGACACACGTAATTGAACCGACGCGAAGGGGTTGGCAATGAGACCAACCATTGGAGGTCAAAGAGGTCCACTGACCGTCTGCTGCTGCTTCTAGCATCCCCATCGCTTCCACGTACTCTCCACAGCCAACTACGTAGACTCTCCCTTGGAGATAAGCAGCGAGATTATAACCATCGTGTTCATCATTCATTGAAGAGAATGGACGCCATTGCCACTTCTCGCCTCCTCCACCTTCTCCTTCACCCGCCAACCGTGTCAGCAACTCTGTGGAGCGGAGACACACCTGATTCCTTCCTATTCCACCAATGACCAGTACGCTGGAGTTTGCTATGCTGAGAGCAGCACACAGTCTTCTTTCTTCTATCATGGGCGGAAGAGGCGACCATCTGGAATGAGGCAACAAGTCTCCATCTCACTATCCCTTAGAGACCACCCAGTGGTGTGATGAATAACGCTAAGGACACTTAAAAAGGACATTACCTTCCTGAAGCAGTCTCGTAAACTTCTCTTGAATAAACCCCTAGAGAGTCCAACACCATCCCATCGCTAAACACAAAAATTTTGTTTTCAGTTGTCACGGAAGCTGGCCACTTCCTAGCATTTAACGTGTTGGGAAGAGGTAACAGTCTACTCGTCGAGGGATCCATCAAGTCAACTTTACTTGACCAGGGGTTATCTCTACCCTCCTCCCAACCGCCGATAAATTCAACTTTGTCTAATATCAGAGGATAAAATGGTTCATCATTTCTCTTATTTTATGGAAAAACAGTGGGCCTCGAGGGACTCATTTTGAAAAGAACCAATACCCCAACATATTCTATGCGGCAGTCTGAATTTAGTCTCCAAGTCGGAACATTCCGCGTTGAAAATACCCACAACTGTGTCGCCAAATACAACTTTAATTGTAACAAGGAGTTCCCGCATGACTGACGGCAGATTTCTGTAAAAGTAAGGCACTGCACCACCCTGTAAATCAATAATAGAAATTGTGGCATTGAGTAGTACGATTTTAAACTTGAAATCACTCAATTTTAGAGTAATAAAAATTACTTGTTGGCCATTGGCACAGAAATGCTGCATTCACCTGTCAAGTAAAAGTAGGCATAATCATTCACTGATTCTTCTTTCTTGACAGCAGCAACTCTTCTACATCTGAGAAATGGACATTGGGTCAAAGTGCCCTGACATGTGAGAAATGAAGGGAGAAGTTAAGTAAAAAGGGTGCATTAGATGAGAAAATGACGAAAAAACTTTCAATCACTTGATGGAATGGCATTCAAATAGAATCCGGCAAGGTGGAGTGACGCTCAATAAATTCCCCTAAAATAGTGTCCCTTTCAACGATATTGAGATGGCGCATTAAAAAAAAGTAATTTTCATCGAGACGCGAATTAAATCGGATGATTTATCAAGGAATGATGAACTAGTGTCTGCCTTGGCAACTTATTGACAACGTGAAGAGGAAGACGTGAAACACGCATCGAAGTGGAGGTGGATAGCTGGATGAACTCAATATAGAAAATATATCACCGGAAGTCGCCCTCAGATTACATCTTCTGGCACACGACCTTCGAAACAAAGTCCTCGCGGATGGATGTACGAAGATTTTGTGTGCTAGGTGAGTGGAGAATTGAAGGGGCCAAATCGTCGGCATTGTTTAGAGGATAAAATGATTTTTGAAATATTGTAGGATTGAGGAGACAAATGTTATTGAACTCTGGTCAGCAGCCAACACAACAAAGAACGAAGTTCTGATTGGGGTGTGTGCACCTCTGGTGGCGATGAACTGGGAGATGTTTAGGGCATCTTGACTCTTCCAATGGAATGGATAAAGCATCTAAAATGGTTTAGTGAATCCAGCACTTACCTACTCGTTCATTTTGCGGAAGTTGCTTCTTGCAAATTCTCACCCACATTTTCTAAAACCATCAAAATTTATGTTCATGTTCCCAGCAAATACTTGCACACATTACACAGTGAGTTAGTGTAAAGGCCTTCACAACTTCACATTAGTCACCACCCAACCAATCACATTGCAGGAGATGCAATGAGTATGATAAGGAAGAGTCGGAATGTAAGCCCAAAGAAATAATCTGTTAGTTCTGCAAGAAGTGGAGGTCAGGAATATTCCAGTATCCTGAAAGGTATCCCAGTACAATTGCCTGCCTCTATGCATTGAATTTGGCAAAGCATTGGCAGTGACTCGGTGACTGACCAGCCATGCCTACGTACTTGCTTAGATGACATCTTGATACTGAGGCGAATCAAAAAGTGTTCATCAGAAGGTTTATGGAAAAGAGGTGATTGATTGGTGTTTTGTGGAATCATTGGCAATGTGTATAATTTGCGTGAATTATATATCATAATAGGTTAAAACTTGAATAAATGTGTGTCTTTTTTAAAAAAATATTCATCAGGTTTTGGTACAAAAGAGCAGTTGGTCATCCTTCGTCATTTGATTGGGCAAAAATTGCATTTCGAGGCTAATTCGGTGGAAGTAAGTGAAATTAAATTCTTGAAAACACTTCTAATAGACAATTAAAAAGTCTTGTTTTATCAATGTGGGAGAAAGCTGGTTTTTTGAATGAGTTGGTCGAGGTGAGGATAATCGCGTAGGTTCAACCTGTGCTGATGACTTCGGCAAACCTTTGTTGATTTTTCGTCCACCAAGTTGAAGTGCCGTCTTTTATGTCCCTATGACGCATGACTGCATCCTTCATGATTAAACGCACCACCGACTTCCTCCTTCCTATAGCCGCCTTGTGTCATCTAAAATGTGCATCTGCGATCAAATTCTCGCATGCCCTTCCTCAAGGGACTCGTATGTGGCTATCTTTGTTCCCCACCTGTTGTTTCCCACAAAATAACAATACATGCCTGTCGGTTACCGGCTTCTGAGCTTCCCCTTTATTTCTTTTCTTCCCCAATACGCACCTCTCTCTATCTCACTTTCACTCTCTCCCTCACCCGCTTCAAACTTGTTCTCAGATTAATTGCCCTGTTGTGTGACCGCATCTCCCTTTCCTTTATTCCCTTCCGATTTCTTTACCAATATGTCCTTCCTCATCCCAATTTCCCTATCTGCGACTGATACTTGAAAGGAGTGATGTCAGTTAATCACCATGGTGTGGAACAAATCTCGCTGAGGATTCGACTGCTCACGTTGAACTAACTTGAAGGCATTCCACCGAAATCTTCCATAGTAAACCCAACCACACGGTGTTTCATGCGTAATACATTCAAGTAACAGAGCGACACCAGGTTAAGATAAACATAGGCCACATGGAATTAAAAGAAAATTCACAAACATTAATTTAAATTTAGATTTACTATCAGCATTCTGCAAAAGGCCCTTGTTCATGAAGTTGAGATGATTGTGTTCATTTCAGTAAGGAGAGAGAAAGATAGGGAGGAGGTAGAAGGCCGCCAGATTGAGGGAAGAGAATGTGGGATTGACTCCAACCAACTTATTTTCTGGTCACTTCCCATTTCAATGGACCGCACCGACAAACTGCACTAAACAAATGAACAAAAGTGAAGGCGAATTGATATTTTCTGTGAAAATGAAACAGTAAAATCAGGAATCCAGGTTAATTAGCAGAATATTTCAAGAAACATCACTTAAGTTGCCCTTTGTATGCCTCATAAAGGAGGAAACAAAATTCGAGTTTGCCACTCCACATCGGAAGATGAGAATAAGAAAATGGCTTACTTCTATGGAGTTGGAAGTATTTAGCAGATGCAATTTCTCGGAAAATTCAAATCTGGCATTCACTTGGAACAAAACACATCAAGAGGGGTCAGAGCCCATAAAATACCCTATTTATTTGCCAGCATATGAGAAGTTGATAAAGCTTAAAATTGCTGCCCTGGAGACGAACCCCAAAATGTGAACTGTGGGGCGTGAAAGATCTATGTAGAGAGTTAACACGGGGAGCAACAAAACGGGGTCACTGAGGTCCACTAACCGCCATATGCAGCGTTCAGCATCTCCATCACGTCCACGTTCAATCCACAGCCAACTACGTAGAAGGTGGAGCATAACAGCACCAATCAACAGAGAAGAAATCGTCAATCAATAGTAGAAATAGTGATTTTGAAATTGAACGAAATTTCTCCCCCCTAACAGACTACGAAATTGAACTAGTTTTCATGATACAGGCAGTTTAGATTGGCTCACTTTTACTTCTCCTTCTTCTCTTTCAGTGTCCTAAGCGATTGAGAAAATGGATAAGGAAGACACTTTTGAATACTCTCGCAAATAATTAGGCAGATGAGTTAAGGTTGCTTCAGACACATTCCATCATGATCGTTTGACCTCATAGCAGCTGATTATGCCAATCACTGAGCGAATGATCTGACCAATGGAGAGCAAAAAAGAGAAGTGGGAATGAGCAAAGCAAAACTGGCTGCATTGTGAGAATTTGCCCATTTATGTACCCCGTAATGGAGAAGATATTTCTCTATTCCTTCCTCCCCCACATTCTCTGATTATTTCGGTTAGTATTTTGACAAATATTGCGTTGAGGTGATTATTTTTCCTACTCTAAATAGATTAACTCAGCAAATGGGTGCAAAATTGAATGATTGTGAGGTGATTTCAAGGTTGAACTCATGATAAACAAAGCCACAATTTCAGCAATCGATTGACAGTGAATTCTCAGTTACTGAGTGGTGTAGTGCCTCGTCGCCAAAACCCAATCACTTTGCAAACTTTGTGTGCATTTCAAGCAGAAGAGAAGTATAAAAAGAGAGTTTCCATATCACGAGTCACAAAACTGTCGTGAACAGACCAAACGCAGCCTCATGAACAACCTCGAAATTATCAATCCAGACACAAACTCGGAATGCTTTTCACGCTTCCGTGGAATGCGTTTACGACGGGAACGCCTTGACATTTTCATTAA
>CAADRB010000068.1:167708-182351 GCA_900708905.1 Hymenolepis diminuta | reverse complement strand
CTTGAACGGTATTTTTCCCATCAAGAAGCAGTGTAAAATGAAAACACGAAATTGTTTTGATCCACTGCTTTGAAAATAACAAAAGTAGCGTCACTCATAGCACAATAACTCACAAACTAATGAATAGAATATCATGAAATTTTAACAGCTTTCTTTTGAAGGTTAGTATTAACAGAAAAAAGGGTGATTGCAATAAAACTAGCGTCATCTACGTGTTAGACCCGGGACTTTTCAGCCCATGCGTTATGCAGAGATTTCTGCATATTGAATCTAAGGAAACACAGAACGAACAGGTAAAGTAGACAAATTTTTCAAGGTGAAAATTTACACATTCATTACTTTAAAACGTCGAATCTTAGTGGGCCGTCCAAAATTTATGAAAATGAGGTCTGGTGAAGTTTTCTTCTCCATTCATTGCCAATTAACCTGCACTCGAATTTATTCATCTGGTCTCAAGCTGTATTTCGTTGCAAGATATTAAAAAAATACTCAATGAAAGCTATTTGATTGACTTCTAAATACACTAGGACTATTTGGATGAGTGTTTCCAGCACAGAGTTTGAGCAGAGGAATAACATTCACCATTATTCTACGCTGAAATCAGTTCAATCAGTACAGAACAGAGCTTTCTCATAGTCAAATGCGCGCTTGTTGGTAAGGTTGTTTTCTGTTATCGCTGTTGTTAATCATCATTATCTTTCTAAACAAAATATTCCCATCCCTATTTATACTTTTTGCTTATTGCGTACTAGTCGATCCCGTCGATATATTCCAGTTTTATGCGCTGCCATGACTGTCTATTCGCATGGAATTATTCGTGGGCTTTCAAAATACCATGAGTTTTCATCAAAATTAATAGTGATGAAGGTCTTGGGGTATTTATAAAATGTCGTTATTAGGTTCACGAATATTACTAATTACTGTCAGATAATAATTTATTGAGTCCATAAGATGTATATTCGTATACTCTTTCACATTCGAATTTCGGTTCTTCACTTCCTGTTAGTTTGTTTTAATTGCATTTATTTGTTATTTGTCACATACTCTACAACAACTTGATATTGGAAGAATGTATTTACACAGCATATTATAATGTCTGGCGTTGCTTAAGGCAGTGTATTCTTTTGTGGATGTGCAAAGATGCCAACTGTGTTATCGATGTTCGGTTAGATTACACGTTATGGTCACAGTTGGGCAAATCTCTTTTGGTTTAGGCAGCATTTGGGTACCGATTTTTTACACCCACCTGTTTGCTTTGAACAACGTTTTCTTTTAACTCAGTGATCTAAAAACGATTAGTTATGGCATTGGGGAATTGGTGGTTAAGCAGTGATGAACAGTTTCATTGATTTCAGGTTTTCGGTAATTCTATAGAAGAGTACGAATCAATGCTAAAATCGAAGTTCAGTAACTATCTCACCAAATTTAAGGTAACCAAGTGTACAGGGGTTGAAGTTTTTGCGGATATATTTAATTTCACTTTCACTGTGATCGTCCTTTCCTCTGCACTCATATTATAACCGCAAAAAGCTACCTTATTAAACCCATTGCCTACTATATTTCCACCGAAGTTGGAGGAATGAATCTCCTAAATTATGTTGAAATTACTGCATTTAGGCGCACCATTCGAATAAGGAACATTCCATCACTTCCCAGGAATTGGCAAACGAATTCATCCATATCTTCAATGTTGTTATAGCGTGGAGCATCTTCAGCGAATTGAATGCATTTGATAACGTAATCAACCTCACGTCTTTTCAAACACATTCTGAAGATGTAGGTGAAGAGATAGATGGATGTAATGACTGCAGCAGCAAGGATCCACCACCAAAGGAAAATATACAATTTTTCATTGAGCATATTAACAGGGGGAGCAAATTGAGCACTAACACCATTAGCCCTAACACCGAGAATCTTCAACTCAGCATGGCAGAAAGCAACACGAGCGAATATTTGAGTCATTTGCCAATCATGACCATTGATCATATTGCTAAGAGCACTGAGACCGGAAACTGGACTTGTTGTGGTATTGAAACCGAGGAAATGTTGCATTAGGAACATCTGTCCAACGGCATTCACTAGGTAGAGGAGTTTGATAAACAAGTAGGTGAGAGATATGTAATTCCCACGGCGTTTCTATACTATACGAATGCGGGAGGCTTGGGCGCTCAAATTGTGGCGAATGTTGCTACCATTTGAGCGTACGAGCATATTTTCACCTTCAGAGTCTGTACCACTTCTACCTCCATCCAAGGCATTCCTCTTGTTCAATCTTCCTCGCTTTTGACTCTACAATTGGAGAAATAAATGCCGCCAATTAAACACTCCACTGTCATGTCTAAAAGATCCAATCTCGCAAGAGTATCAATATTGCACGAGATTGTGTATCAGATGAAAGATAGCGAGAGATCAAAGGTCACAAAAGCAAAATTTATGCAGAAGACTTTTGATTTACTTGGAAAAGGAGATCTTCAATAGCTGTAGCAGTATTTTCAATAGCGTCCTGGCGACCCTTTTCATCGGCATGCATAGCGGTCATTGCCTGGCTAACCAGATTTTCCAGGTCTGTTCCCGTGCGGTTGTAGCATATTGTTTGCCATATTAGACGCGGAGCGTAGAAAAGACAGCACTGAAGGCCAAGAACGAAGGGAACTCACTGATAGTACACTGTTTAAAGAAAAGAGGGCCGATATTCAAGACTTTTTTCCCCAAAGCATTTAGGGATGTGGCCTTAGAATCTAATCCCCTAATAAAATCTAAGACAATCCAATACGAGAGGACACTGGATATTTTAGCAGATGATACTTTGGATCCAATCAGAGTTAAATGTTTATTTGTACATCGTAATTAAACTCCGAGGGTTTCAAGGTACAAGTATTAATCGAATATAGCTTAAGCGCTCCCATACATGATGATTGCTATTACGTAATGTGGTTAAAAAAAGAAACTTCCAGTGGGTTTTATTCTATAAAAAACTAAGGAAAAAATAAGCTTAATAAGACTCAAGTTCTGACTTACAAATTTTAACATTTTCTAGCTCAGCCCATTCTTCATCGCTTGAGGGCATTTCACAGGAATAGGAGATAGGAATTGTTCCTTGAACCCAGCAGTAATTTTCAACATAATTTAGGAGATTCATTCCTCCAACTTCGGTGGAAATATAGTAGGCAATGGGTTTAATAAGGTAGCTTTTTGCGGTTATAATATGAGTGCAGAGGAAAGGACGATCACAGTGAAAGTGAAATTAAATATATCCGCAAAAACTTCAACCCCTGTACACTTGGTTACCTTAAATTTGGTGAGATAGTTACTGAACTTCGATTTTAGCATTGATGGCGGGGAAACCGAAGCCAAAGGTGAACTAACCAATCATATCTCTTTTTTGCGTGTTACCAATCACAAGCCGCGCCATGGGCAAAGCCAAGGAAGATGCATTTCGCATCACGTGACAGAGGTTTCAAATTAAAACAGACGTTTAAATGTTTTTAAAAATGTAAACATTCTGCTTTTATAGTTTTCATTGAAAAAATGCGCTTTTAGAGCAGAAAAGAAAGTGAAAAAGTTGTCTGATTTATTTATTATGATTATTGACTGCGAATATGTAGACTTAAATTATTAAATCTAATTAAAAGAAAATTAAATTTGCTGTCTGTGGTTTTTTGTGTAATCAAGTATGTTGACTAGTTCAGATGGTGTTGTCTGTACACTTCTCAGGCCTAATTTAATTTAATTTAAACATTTTATTTTATTGCCATTAATTTTTTAATTTCAGCTGACAATGCAATAGAAACCAATCTCAGTAGATTCAAAGTAATCGCGCATCGATCGAGAATGTCGATCATTTTTCAACGCCCAATGCAATAAACTATTAAGCACCTATGGAAAGAATTTACAGAAATTATAGATTATCATTTTTTTTTCTATCATTTCCAATGATCAGCATTGAAATTTGCACCGAGAATACTCTTTTGGCAATAAGATCCGATGCTTGCAAATTATAATAATTTAAAGGGAAATTGTGTGAGACTTTATTCATTACCTTTCCTGCATTTTAACACATCTTCTCATCTTTAAATTATACTGTTTGATTCTCAGGTTATAGAGCTCTCTCGGATATGGAATAATTAAATGAAAATGCGTTTAAGTGGTTCGGCAAATCAGAACAGTGGCTACACGGCTACTTTCTTCCCTGCAGATATCTTGCGTCTGGGAAGAATTTTTGTCACTTCTCACAAATTACTGAAGGCTCAAGTTTAAATGCAAAATTTTTAGAATAAATGATGAATAAACCTGTCTTCAATCAGAATACAGAGATTGTCTTGAGAAAAATTTCACATTTAAATAAAACAACTGTTTTCAATGCCTTCCAGTTAATCATAAATAATATTGTGGAAAAATATTTATTTATTTATTTAGAAACGCAATTTCTAGAAATATCTCGCTAGGTTTAGTTTTGGATTTAATCAAATGATTTAGTCGTGGTTAATTGAAATTTCGTTGTGTAATTAAATTATGCTCTTTTATTACATAAATATATACATAATCAAAATGGCCATTTCCTTTCAATCTCAAATAGTATGCGGTCTTCGTCTTTAAAAGTATAATAACTTTAATTCTTTACTTAAATATAATATGTATATTAAAATTAATTCTCAAGGATCATTTAAGTAATTTCCCCTCTTTTCTGTACCCCCTCATTTCACATAAAAAGGCACATCTGCGCTCATGCTCGGGCGTGGCCTTTCCCTACTGACTCATATAAAGGTACTCTTATTTTTCCTGACAACTCTGTAGAATGTCTCGAGTTTATGCTGAGAGGGACTTTTCCACTAGTTTTCTCTAAATACAATTATGTTTCTAAGAGACCATTTAAGATTCATTAAGGTGCATAAATTGAAACAGTGGAAGGCGCATCTCGGTTACTTTTATACCTTCGGAATATTTGAAAATATGATAAACAAGTAAACCCTTTTATTTAGGAAAATACAATTTGAGGCCCAAATTGCCTTTTAAGTTAAAGGCAGAACCAGTTCAAAAATTTTGTCTAAAATCAATCATTCTGTAAAGAAAATAAAATTTCTCCCTGATTTAGGCCCTTGAATAGTTAGTCTGGTGGGCAGACAATTCAGCATTTTGCTAAATATTTCAGAGAATCCGATTGTTTAAAAAGAGCACTTGTAATATATTAATTAATAATTTTAAACATTAATTCAGTTATTTCATTTCAGTTTTGATCCCACAAGTGATATAATAATAATAGCATTTTCCGAAGGATGAAAACGTTCAATTTCTGGACATTGAGTCCTTTTAGTAGAAATAATTCTGACCTCCGTAAATTGTGTTATTAACAAACGAATACAACATCGATCCATCATACCTCAGCTGGAAGTAGGAGACACAGGGAAATCTAATGTGCAAAGTCTGGGAATGTAAAGGCCTTGGCAAATGTTTTTATACAGTTCTTTAAATGGTGCATACTAAAAATTTAAATTTATTCCTAATGTCTAGTAAAAAGGTAATAATTTAAATTTATTTTTCCCGAAACTCTGAGTAAGTTTAAGAGATAAACAAACAAAATAAAATTTTTTTTATTTTATCGACGAGGTACAGTGATACTACTTAAATTCCACTTAGTTTTGACAAAATTAATTAGAATGTCAAAAAGATCCAATTTTTCACAAAAATGATCTTCCCTAAAAAATGTTTATTCTTAAAAAACATATGAAACATACAATTGCCTTTGCAAAATATACGTCTAGGCTAAAATTTGTTAATTTGGCACAAAATTGCCATTTATTTACTGAACACTTCCAATCAAGTTTAAGTGCTGTAACCGTAAATATGGCAACGATCACAACCGATTCTTTCAACCGACCGAGTAAGTATTCAATTTTCCCGGTTACGAACACTTTAATTTACCAGTGCGAACCGTAATTCAATTTTTAAATTATGACCAGTAAGGGATTCATCATTATTCCTGAGTCCCTTTTCCGTATCGCCTTCTTTGAATCCCGTCGACGGCAAAGTTCTCTTTCACTTCACATTCAGAGCTGTGTGTCAGATATCCCAAATAGCGGGACGTTTGCAAAGGCTATTAACCGGGACCAGAGTTGGAGCAATGCTGTTTGATCTTAAAACTTAGTTTGCAGCAATTCCTTGAAGTTCTTGGCAACATTGTACATTAAGAGATTTTTTGAAATGACAAATTGACAAATCGCAATTTGTGAGAAAAACACAGACTTAGCTTCTTATCCAAGTCTTGATGGGAAATCTTTATCATCAGTGGTAATAGAAATGTGAAGGAGAAGCAAACCCAAGCAACAATAATCACGCCAATACGCCTCTAAACGTGGGAGGATTTGGTTCAGTTCCAATTTGTGAACCCGTTAAACTAATAAAGAAGACCTGAGCGTATTGTAACCTTAGACCTACTAAGCTGGCGATGACTTAATTTATATAAGTTCAAGGACGAGTGAGTCCTATTTCCACTGTGTTCAGAGGCTATTGATCGGATTGATCAACTTGAGTGGTTGATTGGGCTCTTTCGACAGCTTCTTATGACTAGAATTACCAGCTAGTTGGTACTAGCTGAGGTGTCAAAAAGGCAGAGCTGGTTTCTTTTAATATATTACTTAATTTTAAGTGCTACTACTGGTTGTGCAAGGGATATCGTACCAGTGGTACTAGACCTCTCTATATTTATGTTAATATGTAATCCAATGCGTCCCTCTTAGTTATTTCATAGACACGCCAAACATAAGACCATATTTACCAGTTTTTCTTATCGGTGTGTACCCATCTGAAGTTGATCACTTTCGTTTTTAGGGAAACTCAAGCGGCAGTAGCTCCAAAACAGATTCCACAGACGCCTTATGGGGGCGAAGGAGTCATGTGGGTCCACAGTCGGTTCACGCCATCGCCAACGCTCGAGCTCAACATATGCTCAGTGGACTTGGTGACCTGGATCCCGAGCAGCCCTCTACTATGCCAAGCCTTCTCCAACTTCATAGAGATATCAATGAACTCTTCAAACCTATCAAGATCCCCGAGCTGAAGTAATTTCAATTTTCTTCGAAGTGTTGGCAATGCTTGAGATATTGCAGCTTCCTCGTTCAATGCTTAAGTTTTTGACATGAGTTAAACTCTCCTCTATGTCCAAGCGAAAAAATTTTATTTCTAGCACTGTACTTATTTACACTTATCTCTGTTTTGCATTCTTCAGTCTTCTGAGTTTTGTGCATTTTGAAACTGCTCAGATTACGCTCTCCATGCATTCGGTGAAGTAAGGTGAATGCAAATGAATTTAAAAAAGGAACGTGAAATTGGAATCATTGCAATCCCTCTAATGTAATGCTATTATTTCTGACATTCAAACATCTACTTCTCGCTTAAGCTTGTTTTCATTGTCATCAGCTGCTGTGATTTAACTGTAGGTCTTAATTGAATCTTCACCGTCGTAAAACTGTAACGCTTTAATAATATCATTAAGTCGCTTAGATAAGTAGATAGCAAGGAATGTGCTGCCAAGTCATTACAACTGGATATACGTCAGTTGTGTGCATGTACATGTACGGCAGTACTCTAATGATCTCCTGAGAAGAACCACTTCTCTTCATTCTTTCAGCTACTGCACACATTCGCACGTCGCATTTAATACATTTCACTCCTTCCTCCTTCACAGTCATTTCACTTGGTATTACCTACTTTATTTCCCATTCTCCCTCCCCTCCCACGCCCCATCCCCCTTTTCAGTTGAGATTTCATGAAATAAGACTACCGATTGCCGGTAGAGTCTCCTCAATTTTGCAGAATTAGTTGTCTATTCTCTTTTGTCTCCTGTGTATCTTTTCATAGTGTAATTTTTATGGAATGTGAAAAGGGATCATTTATGATTTAAATGAGAAATAAATTCAAAATCATTTCGCATTAGAACTTGTTCTCCATGATGGTTTCCATATTGCAGTCCTCCCATTACCATCTTCCCATGCTCGCACCTCCTAATGATGTCGTGTTAGGGCCATTTAATTGGCCAATCGGTAGTGTGTAGATGGCAGGTATGCAGTACACTCGGGATGGGTGAAGGAATGTGCACATTTGGCACATTGCAGAATATATTCCCACAAATTCTCCTCCAACCATGCATTCCCAACGTCCTTCCAATATGCCACTCCCAATAGATGTGGATTCACAAATTGGAACTGAACCAAATCCTCCCACGTTTAGAGGCGTATTGGCGTGATTATTGTTGCTTGGGTTTGCTTCTCCTTCCCATTTCTATTATCACTGGTGATGAAGATTTCCCATCAAGACTTGGACAAAAAGCTAAGTCAGTGATTTTCTCACAAATTGTGATTTGTCAATTTGTCATTTCAAAAAATCTCTTAATGCACAATGTTGCCAAGCACTTCAAGGAATCGCTACAAACTAAGTGCTAAGATCAAACAGCATTGCTCCAACTCTGGTCCTGGTTAATAGCCTTTACAAACGTCCCGCTATCTGGGATATCTGACACACAGCTCTGAATGTGAAGTGAAAGAGAACTTTGTCATCGACGGGATTCAAAGAAGGCGATACGGAAAAGGGACTCAGGAATGATCATGAATCCCTTACTGGTCAATTCATGTGCTTCAATGATGTACTCGATTTTGCCCCCAACCCTGTGCCAACATTGCAGTAAGGCGAATCTCGTCTCTTCGAAAAAACGGCCAGATTGTAATGTGAACGTAGGCGTTTTGAGGAGAAATTGGAAGAAGAATCGACAGGTAATGCATTGTTCGAAGTGTGATCAACAGCAAAATAAGAATGAAGAATGCTTCAATCATCAAGTCCCGTTTGCCCAGATTTGATCATGGGTTTTAGAGAAAGAGTTGAAATCTCACGAAGCAATGGAAACACATTCTTCGTGAATTTGCTGACTCCGGTTGTGAATGGATACTTTCAAAATCAGGAGAAGCTGTTTGCGTGTTGTGTAGATGACGACGATCTCCAACCGCGTCATGGAGGTAATGCCCACTTTGTAAGATATCCAAAATTTCAGTTGCATGTGATGTGGAGGAGAATGTGGGAAGAGAAGTAAATGAGATTGGCAGTGCAAATAGAAGTGATGGAAACTCGACTGGTTAATTCAATAATATATTAAATATTGATTCAAACACATTTGCAGAGTTGATTGTCGGGGATTATGAATGTGATGTGACGTCGTTTAGTTTCCACAATTCCGTCGACTTTCCATTATGTTGGGAGATCATGTTTGCGACTGACTGAGCTGAATGGCCGATTGGAATGGCGAGTCATCTGTTTGCAGTTGGAAGTGAATTGCCATCGAGACATGGTATGACATTTGAGGTATTTTCCTTGACATGTCATTTGAGAGAGCATGGCACAATCGGGGTTAGTAAATTCACGAAGAATGAGTGCCAAGGCCTTAGTTGGATTGTCATTATTTCTCCAAATCTCCTGATCTGATTTAGGAAGCAGAGTCTTGATGAGCGAAGCGTTTTTCAATCTAATTTTGCTTTTGGCCGCAATTCGAACAATGCATCACACCATAGCATTGGGATTCCATGGTTGGAGGAGATTTTGTGGTGGATGCTGAATAAGCACATTTCCACACCTCTCTTGAATGTACCATACTTCCACTATCTATACATTACCACATTGTCCAATTAAATAGCCCTATGAGGTCTTCTTCAGGAGATGTATTCATGGGAAGATGGTATCGAAGGACTGCAAAATTCGAACCATCATAGAGAATAATTTCACAAGTTAGAAACAGTAAATATTATCGAGTCGCATAATCCACTTAATATCCAAGTTCATCCTAAGTATTTTAATTGTAAGTAATAAATGGTATGGCGGAAATTGAAGATGGTTGTGTTGGAGGGGAAATTGTCACTTCACTTGTTTGAAGACACTAAAGTAAGTGGAATAATACGGAATCGCATTATACGGGAAGCATCGTGAACTACTTCAACTTCACAGTTAGCAGAGTACAAGAAGAGGTCAAACACGAGAGCATTTCAAATGTCATTAACAATGTGGGAGTGGTAGAAATGTTCCCTTAAGATAAATTGGATTCTACCTTATCTCGGGCAAGTTTGCAGTCTTATTTCTTCCTATGCGAGGATCTAGAGATGCGGATGATAAATCTGACTATTACGTGGTTACATCAAATGTCAGGCTTGCAGGAATATTGAGAAAGCTCCATAGACACATAATTGAGAGGAGAATTTTTCTAAGGAAAATGGAAATTGAACTTACATTGGGTCTCAAATACCGATACCAAATATGCATGAGAGGGGGTCCTGATAGGCACCTACAAACTCATTCTCCACCATTTTCATAGCTGCAATAGGCACTGGTCTTTTTCGATGGAACACACCATTTGCCCTGGTTCTAGATTCAATCTGTCGGTAACTTGTGTGCACTTTCCCAAGGTGACCTCAAACACGGTTGCGAATGGCTACATCATCTCTTTTATTCGCACGTCTATGCAGGTTACGTTCTATGTTTTCGTCTCGAGAACATTAAAAATATCAATAGAATTCAACCCAACAAGGTTAATGCCACGATCGGCTATATAAAATTGAGGACGGTGGTTTATTCCTTGAGGGCTGCCTCATATTGCATCGCACCTGACAGTTTCACCGCATCACTGAACCCCTAGACACTTTGAAAGGAACTGTATCCAGATTAGGGCTACCAAATGTCTTTCACGCCTCATCTGAAATTATGTTGCTGTCTGATCCAGTGTCAATCTCCAAATCTACATGTAGCCCATTAATGCAAACCGTTTCATAGCGACGTCTACTCACATTAGCCTGTATCGTGGTTAGTATGCCATGCGCTTAACAATGTTGCTTCTGATGATGCCCTCTCCTGTGGCCTGCATACGGTCGTGGTTGACTGTTCTGAAAGATTCATTCACTCCTTGTGTTCGAACGGATTGCAGCCCTGGCACTGATGTGTATAGAAAGGACAGCCTTTGTGGAAGTGAGAATAGGCACAAAACCGGCACCTCCATTTGTTATTATCTTGATTGATATAATAAGTGTGCTTTCTCCGAGTCTGTGACTGGAGCTGCGGCTGTGGCAGCGGCGTAGGGCTATTTTCGGGCGATCGACCGATTTTTAAATTCTTGATACGACAAGAAAAGAGACAACAATTACAGCCGAATTTCAACATACAACGGCGAACGAAGACCACGAACGATGACAAGGCACCTAAATTAATCCTCCTTCAGCCACACAAACAAGAATGCATTGCGCATTCCATTCACAAACACTGTATACTTGTGAATATCTTCATCTTTGCTTATGACCAAATTGAGGCACTTAAAACCCCTACTACAAGGAGAGGTTTTGTTGCTGAACACCTTCTTGCACTATTCAATCCTCTCCTCAAATGTCAGATCCTTGGGCGAGGGTGATAGATGACAGTCGAGATTGAGATCATGTTCATGCTTATTTAATAGTGTAAAAAAGTAAACAAACAAAATAATGACCATGTGCAAATCATAATTTTATCCGTCTTAACTTTATATGGTTATGGAGGTTAAAACAAATGTAATGCAACCAAGTGATATGCAGTCTCCACCGTTCAGGTTCTTTTTCCCCTTTTGTATTGCAGTAAATTTACTTCTTTATGGAAGGAATGAGAGCATATTTGCATACGTGCCCTCTTATTATGCACGACGTCTGACAAACCAGCAAGCTGTCGGAACGGGGTGTGTTGGTTCATCATTTTGTAAACTGGGTTGAGGAATGAAAAACGCGATGCTGTTTTCCAGAAAATGTTCATCGTCAGCCATTTCCNTTCCTCAAGGATGTAGTCAATTAACATGAGGCTACGGTTCCAACTGTCGACCTCAATCACTACGAAATTTTCTACACTGTCCTCAGAAACTGAAATCAAAAATGAAAGTTGAATTGTATTTTTGTTCAAGTTTATTAAAATTTATCAAACTTTTTAAAAAAATATTTGCTAAATAATCTCCAGATGCTCAATTTTGTAATGTCCTACTCGTAATAATGACAATGATAATTCCAAATTCCATTTAGGAAAGCATTTCCAACGTTCATTTTCAGTTGAGTGATATCATAGAATCTTTCCGGCGAAAAACGCAACTCAAAATTCGCCAGACTCAATCAGTTTGATTGATCTTTCTACTCGCTGAGTATACGAGACTCAGCCATCGACTTCCACGAAGACTCCATTAATCAAATTGATTAAGTGAGATAATCCCTGTAACAACTGAAAAATTATTAAGGGGATACTAGTTGATGGTTGGTTTTTGTAATAGACCACATCACTGGCTTAATTAAGAAACAAATTATTTGTTCTCTCCGATTAAATTTAAGTTTTAAATGGCATTTTAATGAAAGCATTTTTCTTATTACACTCTGAAATGTCAACATTAATTCTCTTTTTATCACTGCTCTTAATTTCTCCCTTCTATTCGAAATAAATAAATAAATAAATGAAGGGTGATTTTCTAGTTATTATGATTAAAAAACTGACATTTGTATTAGAGATACGATTTGGATAAAAAGAAACAGAGTACTAAATATCAAAGAAAACTCGTCGCCAACAGGATTCTAAGAAGCTGATACCGAAAAATTAAATGAAAGAGTAATCATGAATCCTTTACTCGACAATGCATGCTTTTCAATGACGTAATCGATCGTACCCCTGCATTAACATCACAACAAACATAACCAAGTTGATTGGAGGAAAACCACCAAGTGCGAATGATAAACTGGGAGTTTTTGTCGAGATATCTGAAGAAGAGTCTGAGTTATCTATTGTGGTCTCTAAAATGGCTAAATTCAAAAAGTGGCCCAAGCCGAAATTGGAAATAAAAATGCTTTCCTCATTCAGACTCGATTTCCCAAGTTTTGGCTATGTGATTTATAGAAATTATGGGAGTTCAACAAAAGATTTGGTACTTATTGTTCGTGAAGAAACCAAATCCTCTGATGGATTGATGTGTCCTGACACCGCATTTAATACCCGTCTCAAACGATTTATTCCTGTAGAAAATGGCCGAGATAAATACAAATTTGCCCTCCCTCTTGTCGACTTTGAATATCTTGCCTCAATAGTTGTGCCCCAGGTTAAACCAAGTGATGGTTCGAATGGAAATGAATCCTCTAAAATTAATGGCAACGATTCCGGTCAAAATTGGATCTCTGTACCTCCACCACGCCGAGAATTGGAGGCATGTAAAATTTTAAAACTCTGGGATGAAAATAGGGGATTAGCGATTCAGACTCGTGTCGTGGAAAAGCAGRAGATCACTTGTCCAGGTGAAGTTAAATTGCAGGTTTTCTCGAATGAGCGCCTTCCTGATAACACGACTCTCACGCTACATTTCCTCAAACGTAGATAACTCACCACCAGGACACCTGACTATACATGCACATCAGGAGACAGTGATTATGATTTTGAAGCTATCATTGATGCATTTAATTCAGCCGAATTTAAACTTCACCTCACATCTCACGTCCTTACTGCATTAATTTCTGCTGGAACCACACTGAAAGAAGCTAGAGCTGCCTAAGTTCTCCACGCCACAAAGAAGTTCCAGTCTCTCACTAACGGTTCAATGGTGAAGGCAATGGTAACTGAACTGAAGGGACGCTCTAAAACAAATTCAACAGTAAGTGGCGATTTATCTTGTCTCACCACCATTTCTTCTTCCTGCTCCTCATTGATCTAACCATTTGCGCAGTGATTGGTTTGAGTACCTGCCGTGAGAACAAACAATCACAACGAGGCATTTATAATTCAGCCTCTATTTTTTCATCAAATTAGCCTGGGGGGTATTCAAAAGTTAAATGCATTTCAATCTGCCCAATCCCAATTTCATGATATATCCATATCGTTTGGGACGCCGAATAAAATAAAATGATACGCTAAGGGAGTCATTCATGGATTTCTTATGAAATGAACCGTATGCACTTAGAGTAATCAAATAATCAGAATGTTTCGACGTAAAATCCTTTCCATTTTATCTCGCATTTTCAGTGGGATAGGTGGAGAATTTGTCAAGTATTAAACATAATGAATAAATAACCTCAAATTAGTTCAGTACCTGCTTCCACGTCTGACATTTCCACCTCGTTCACGTACTCTCCATCACCAAATAACTCGAAGGGACCTTGTCTATTCTACTCAATTGAATATACGTATATGAATAATTTCGATTTCATTAACTTGGATCTCTTTATAAGGACAAACGTTTGCCACTAACGCATCCTCTAAGGTCAGTCATGCAGATTCAAAAACTTAATACCTTTGTGGTCCTAATTCGGTGGAGGCGCCTGAATAGTTTGGCGATATATCATAACTGCCTGAAGCAATAGATCATGTCGATTTACGGTTTGGGAGGAAAGTGGGACTGATAAAAGCTACAAGCAAGCTCAGCCTATTTGTGAAATCGTACTGTACGTTAATGGGAAGAAGTAGCCCATTGAAGAGAAAACCAATTTTAGCGACAGTGACACGATTAGATTGCATTCAATAGTGGGGTTTAAATGACTTAAGAAATAAATCAAGATTTTTCAAACAATTATCTCAGGTTTCCTCTAACACCTCTTGAATGCGCAATGGTAGGACTAATTGGAGGTGGCGTTGCCATCC
>CAADRB010000068.1:115729-141564 GCA_900708905.1 Hymenolepis diminuta | reverse complement strand
GCAAGTGATTTAATCAATTTGGTGGTGACATGAATGTCAAGTAGAGAAGTGGAGGAATAGAGGAATATTTAAAAATGGCAAGGACATTAATCACATGCTATTCACTAGAATTGTGGAGGGCATTTCTTCCTTCTAAAATATTAAATTTTAATTATTAAAAATTTTCATCTCTGCATTAATAGATTTGCTTAGTAAATGAGGGCAAAATGGAATGATTTAAGGGGATTTCATCGTTAAATTCGGCTTGTTTGCCTAAACCGTTCACTGAATTGTCGTTGATGTGTCTCGAACTGCAAGCGTGCACTTTGGCAGTAACACTCAAGTTACGACAAATTGGGACAGAAATTGGCACACGAATGCGAAGTTATTTGGCTCAGGGTTGCCTTAACTACTCTCAAAACTGTTTGCATGTTCCAGACGGAGGGGATCATCGAATCTCGGTGAAGACGGAACGGTTTATGTAGAATTTCTTTAGCACTCCGTCTTTTTGACTATTCCTCTGAGTGTGCAGAAATGTTGATGAAATGAAGGTTTGTTTAATAGTGTAGATGTTGACTTTTTTCGAAGCCATGAACTTTATGAGGCTTTAAGTATGTGTGCATTTGTGGGGGATTGGTCAACACGTGCGTCTGACATGCTAGAGGTCACGTGCTCCATTTCCACCTGAGCACACTAACTGGACAAACTATTTCTTCGTAACTTTAATATTTATTTTATTTAAATAAAAGTTTTGTTTTGTATGTATAAAGGCAAATTTATTATAATGGTTCTGCAGACGTTTTAAAAATGGATAACAGGCCACTGTCTCTCAAAGCTAATACTTGTTTGAATTTCAGATATGAAACACGAAGGCGGTAATTTTTTGCGAGAGACGATGATCTCGAGGCAAGACCTTATTCTCTTCAACACAATCCGGTGGCCTTCTCTACCTTTCCTATCTTTCTCATTCCTTGGGGATGTCATGGTAAATTGGAACAAACGAAGGAAATCTGGAAAGACACTACTTACGTGTTGTTGACGGCGACACAATTCAAAAGATGAAATCGCTGAAATGAACTTAATCATCATTTCTTCATGAGCAAATGCTTTTGAAGAATGCTGATTTAGGTTGATTTCCCTCGAATACATGTTGATTTTCGTGGAGGAAAAGAAATGTGCATCAGTAACGAATCTCGTCGTCCTTCTGTCGTTAAGTAACTTCATTTCATTAGGTAAATATCTACAGTCTGTCGAGGTATTTCTGCGCTCGACTGATTTTTAGATAAGAAACGGTAATGAAATAGGGCTGACATTTATCTGAAAAATCAGAACACCAAAATATTTCTAGTGTTACCTCTTTTACGAAATAGTGATTCAAGTATTTTCATATCCTGCCTGCACTGTTAGGGAACACGCTGACACTGATGTGGTGTCGAGGGAAAGGCGAGCCTCGAAAACTGAAATCTGTTTCTTCAAGTGAGTGCTAGAAGCCGATATTGAAGACGTTAAAAGAGCTGCTCAAGGTGGTGGTCGAACGCGTCCCTCGTAGAAGGATTGATTGAATTCAGTTGCTGGTGAATCAGACTATGAGGGTATATTCAAATATAATAGATGAAGAGAAGCGAACTAAAACGTTTATTACTAAGGCACACCTTCCACTACTCCATTCCCGACCAATTCAAATCACCTCATCCACTGGATGCGAAACTGTAATGAAATGGAATGTTTATTGTCAGTGATTGGGATGATTTAGCATAATGGAATCGACCTCCCACTATTTGCATTTATCCTGCGTGACTTTCTAAAGTATAAACACTGAGGCCTATTAACGTATAAGACTGTTAATTAACCGGTTTGATACCCCAACTGTAACAAATTATTGCTTCAAAAGCCGGCAGCCTTTTGAAAAAGATTACAGTGAAGAAGTGAAGTTCCATCATGAAGTTAAATTTATAATTCATTTCTCCACTTACCTATTCAGAAACAGCTCGTTTTCAGCAGCAATGTGACTCTCAGGAAGTCAATGAAGAAGATAATCTGATATAACGTATGCAGTCAACAACGTCGCTTTCATTTTCCCAGGCTATGAAGCCCTTACTCCACAAAGTTCGTTCCATTTGTTTAAAATATGCACCTACCCATCCCTATTGCATTAAATGTTATTCTTTTCAATACGATCGGCTAAGTCCTTCCCCTCTTGTCTTATCTCCTTCGATTCCACACCCTTTAAATTGAACCAATAACTTATCCGACTTAGATATTGCAATTTGATAGGATTTCATTGCCGACACTTGGCACTTGCTCTCTCTCACCAATTGCACTTGTCGCAAATACGAATTGGTGGTTGCGGATAGGAATCAGCAACTGCCGCAGCTATCTGGGAGGATTGATTCATGGTTAATATTTGCCCATCATGTGGTCATACCTTCAGCACTCAATGGGTTCGTAATTTTGCCCTCTGTCTCAGGAAAAATATTGCGAGAAGGTTTGCGTCTTGGCTCCTAATGGCCAATGAGAAGTGCACTTTGAATATACTCTAATCGACTACGATTAGAATATGAAAATGGATTCCAAAATACGATTCCACAAATAGGCGTAGCTCTTCTCCATCTTCCTTCAGTTCGACTCTCGTCGCAGGCCATAAATCTCCCCGATCTATTGCTTCAGAGTGCTATGAAGTATCATTAAACAAGTCGTTGCCTACCAGGACCGCCTTTCAAGCATAGTTGGTATCGGTATTTGTAACTTGATATGAGTTCCATTTCCATTTTCCTTAGCAAAATTCTCCTCTCATTTATGTGCCTATGCGGCTCTCTCAGTGTTTACGCAACCCTGGCACTTGATGTAACCAAAAAGTTATCAGAGTTCGCATCCGCATCTCTAGATGCTCATATAGGAAGAAATGCGATTTCATTCTTCCCCGATTTTAATCAATGCTAAGAATAACAATATTTCTATGCTTTCGACTCCCTATAACACGCAATAGTCGATGGTCATCGTAAAATGTACCATATTTCGGTGTCGGAGTACTGACCTGACGTGATTTATTGACGGTTGAGTGAAGGACATTGTCTAAGAAACCCCATCCGCTGGTATCATCATTTTCGCAGTAAAAGCCCCATGAGTGCTAGGTGGGCAATCTTGATTAACCTAACTGAAGCACCACTTGTGCTCTGTCCATTTCTTCCTCTCTTTTCCCATCTTCTAAACATCTTCTCCACTTTGAGGCCTTTCATACTCGCTTGCCCTATTTGTACGATGTATTTCAATAAAGACTCCATTTCTCACAGTTGGGTTACTTCTAAACTGGTGTCGTTGATAAAATGTAAGAGTAGTTTGCAAATACATATCCAATATTGCTTTAATGCTAGTGCACTTCTCATTGTTCTTCCCAGATATGGATTATACAGTGCCATACACCTACATAAATTATGTTCCCATGTTTTCTCTTCCTGTGTTCGGCATTATTATCGGATGCGAATTATTCACTCTGAAATATTCAATTCCCGCAGTCATGTGATCTCGGGTGTGGAAGTTCCATGATCACGTCCTGCTAAACGTCGCTGTGGTGGAAAAGGCAGCTGCTTTAGATCCACGTGCATTCATATCCTTTCTCATACTCCACGATTTGACATTATAAGTAATATTGTGTTAAATTAGTCAAGATCGTGTTGACGAGCTTAGTGAAAGGTGAACTCTTCGATTCTAATAATTCTGATTTATGTGTTCAATTTCCAAGTTCAGCCTTTAATGAAATACAAAATGTGCGGAATATGTGAAGAGATTTCAAAGAAGCTTTCAAATGAAATGAAATATATGTTTAAATATCTGATTGTATAGGTGAACGATTGCCGTTATATTGACATTACCATTTGTCACGTCATAAAAAGGATCCCGTTTACCATTAGATCAGTGAAACCTCTATCGAATGCTCAATTCTCAGTGTCAGGGGTTTCAGTTGGAGGCATTATTAGGAATGTCTGTCTTTAAATCCGGTTTATTCCATATTTGAGTTTGATTTGATCGTTAATAGGGGAGGAGCAGACAACTAAGGTGAGCCACTGATTAGGTATTGTCTAGTTACACATTTACTACCACGTCACTCCATGTCAAGCTTCAACTTCACTTAGTTGAATATACTTGAGCACTGATTAATGCCACATTTATGACGATATCCACACTTGCCAGTCTCTCATTTTAGGAACGCGCTCTCTCGGTGTGCTTCAAATCAAGCAGGTCCCAATTCCAGAACACAATATGTTCATTTTAAGGCCATTCACGGGTGCTTACGGCGCGGGTGACGCTCAGACACACCGTGTGGTAGCAGAGACCGCTAGTGGTCCTTTCTCTGGCGTCTGCATACAATCCTAAACCTTCAATTCACATAGTACATTTCTTACTATCACTTTCTCTTGCTCTCTCACACTCGGCAGTATTCGAGGGATCTCCTGAGAAAAACCACTTCTCTTCCTTCTTTCACTTCCTCTACGCATTCGTGCGTGGTAATTAACGCATTTTGCTCCTTCCTCCCTCACATTCACTTCAGTTCGGCATCCCTCTCTTATTCCTCCCCACTTCATCTTAATAAGAGATCAATTCATAGAATAAGACTGCCTATTGTCGCAGGACGCCCCAGTTGAGTAAAAGTTATGGCTTGACTTTACGAAATTTCAAGGATTGTATAATGTGTGCATTGAAGCTCACCCATATCAAGTACGTCAATGTGGGCTTCCTCATTAGTGTCTCTGTTCCGGCCTGCGATTTTTATTTACTGCTTAACATACACATCAACTAAAATCGTGTTTCTCAATCGCACAGCTACTCCCACTCCTTTTCTCCAAAATAAATCTCATCGGTGTTCTACCTGTCTCGATGGACTTGGCGTACAACTTAAGTGTGTATGTAGATACCTGACCAAATGCGCAGTCTTTTGCATGGGCGACTAGCAACGAAAATCACCGTAAGTCAACGCAAGTCATAATAAACGCCCATTTCTGTTAAGAAAGTGACGCGCTTCAGCAGCTGCAACTCATCTAACCAGTCAATCAATACAAGTAGATGTTAGGACAAAAAACGGAGGGGGCGGGCCATGCCAAGAAAGCTGGAAACTGTACTCGAGGGATTCTTCGCGGCTGCTTGCCCAAGTCTTGATGAAAAATTTCTATCTCCAGTGGTAATACTAATGGGAATAAGAAGCAGACCGAAGCTACAACAATCGCGTGAATATGCTCCTGAATAAGGAAGGAATTACTTTAGTTGGAACTTATGGATCCACACTTATTGGGAGAGGCGTATTGCAAGAATGTTGGAAATGCGTGATTGAAGGGAATTTTGTGGGAATGTGTTCTGTGCTGAATGTGCTGAATGGGCGCATTTCTACACTTATCTTGAGTGTAGAGGACTAACACACTACCTGATTAGCCAATTAAATATCCCTAAAACGACTTATTAAGGAGGTACGAGCATGGGAAGATGGCAATCGAAGGTCTGCAATATACAGAGGCAGAATAAACTTGAATTTGATATTTCTTAAATCATAAATGATTCTTTTTCGCATCTCATAATGATAATATTGACAAAAACAGCAAATATTATCAAGTCGCATAATCCACTTGCGATCAAAGGTCTTCCTCAGAGGGTTGGGGAGAAGGGGAAGGCGATTTTTAAGAGATAAGTTTAATGCAAAATTTGTGCAGTTTGAGGCCAGTCAGTAATTTCTTGGAGTGGAAAATCTTTGCTGTTTTCTGCCATTTTAAACATCTTTGAGAAACCGCTTCCTTCTTATTGGCCATTACGAGCCAAGACGTAAACCTTCTTGCAAAATTTTTCCTAAGACAAACGGCAAAATTACGACCCCATTGAGTGCTGAAGGTATGACCACATGATGGGCAAATATTAACCATGAATCAATCCTCCCAGATGGATGCAGGAGTTGCTGATTCCTGGCCACAACCATCAATTCGTATTTGCGACAAGTGCAATTGGTGAGGGAATGTAAGTGCCAAGTGTCGTCAATGAAATCTTATTAAATTGCAGTATCTGAGACGGATACGATTTTGCTTCAAATTGCAGATGCTATATTCTGGAAACCCCACGAAATATAACGGAGTTTGCTCTCGCCTAAAACAACCGGGAGAGGAAACGGGGACTTTTAATTAAACGAAGGTGTTAGTATGCTCATGCACAATAAGTTTCAAGTCCTTTGTCGGATTTCCACTATTTCTCTAAATACTGTGATCAAAACTGGGAAACCAGGTCTCAATGAGCAAGGTCTCTAGTTTTGGTTTGGGCCACACTTTGAATAATGGATAACCCGGTCACTTCTTCAGATTTCTTCCCAAACCCGCACTTTTTCATTCCGATCTGGTCGTTTTTTCGAAGCAATGCTTACGGTAATGTTAGCATAGGGTATACGATCGAGTGCATCATTGAAACGCATGCATCATCGAGTAAGTGATTCATGATCATTCCTGCGTCCATTTTCCGGTCTCAGTTTCTTTGACTCCCATTGACGACAAAGTTACCTTTGATTTCAGAAGCAAAGTTGTGCGTTAGATATCTCGGATATAGCTGCAAAACTTGTATGGGGTATTTATGAGAAGTAGAATAGCACAGTTTGATCATAAAACTAAGTTTTTCAGACTCTGTTGAAGTTCTTGACGCCATTGTAAATAAAAAGATTAACTGAAATTACTAGATAGCCAATCACGAAGTTAATAAATGCACATCCTAATTAGTCAAAGATGTTCAAGCAGAAGAAATGGAATTAGAAGAAAGGATGCATGAGAAAAATAGACGGTATTCTAATCGCGTTGAGTTCTGACCGACCGAAGGAAAATGCACCATTTCCTTCCTCATTGCCCAAAAATATCTCACCATGTCGTGGGGCTCATGTTGTCCAAAACATGAGTTAACCAATGGAAAGCGAGCTTGTGGTAATACTATCAACAACACTAAATGTTGGGTTTTGCATAAATTTCCAGGGTGAGTAGAATGAACACATCCACTTAAGTTTCTTAAGGTCAGTTTACAATGAATTTCAAAGCCCATATACACGTATGGAAAATTAAATACAGCACTTTTTAGTTCAATTGCCATGCATCCTCATCGGTGTCTTCTTGGTCGTCACCATCGCCGTCATTGCAAGTACTTCATATCGACCTGAACTAGCACTTGGAAATGAGTCACAATTTGTAACGACAACATGCTTTTGTCTTTAGAGAGACCGAACTGTCTGAGATTCAAATTTATTATGCTATTTCTGTTAGTTATTAATTTTTTCCCAAAATAAGAAGATTGTTTGATAACCGTTTACAAATAATTGACGGAAATGGTGTTTCATGGTCACAGATTGGAATCTGTGGAAGTTACGGAGATTTGGACGAATTAATGATGATAACCAAATGCAATTCTATAATTCATATTTTCGAAGGTCATCCTTGTTAGATTTGAAAATCTGGCGTCGGAAAGTTTTTGGAAAAACAGGTTTTGGAAAACCTCTCGAAACGTCAAATGTTTTCAGGCTGGGAGTTGTGAGTAGCGGAATAATTTTTAACTGAAGAAAATTCGGACGGTTTCGGAACTCCTGGAGCTCGGATTAAGTATTTTCAGCTTTAGAGATGGAATGAAAATCAAGGTCTTTGTTTCTTCTTCGACGTCGGTTTGAGGAAGACAATCAGTGACAAAATTGTTCGCGTCTTTAGCATATCTGATGTCGTTAGTGGATATGTGAAGAGGTAAACCAGCGGATTTCTTTGCAAAAGTCTGCAGTCAAGCTTCAATGAAGACTTCATCGTTAGGCCGCTAAAAAAGTCTCCCATTTCTAATAATCTGAAGTTTCTTTTGCAGATTCAAATTAAAGTCCCTTCAGACTTACTCTTTCAATTCGTTATTATGCACTTCGGAAATTTGTATCATTGAGTTGTCATTTTCATAGCCCACCACGAGGCGGAAGGCGTCATAAATGGAGTCAAGTTTGCTTGTCTAAGGACGTAAAATGGCCAGTGATTGAAGAGAAATTAGCGATGAAGAAGTTAATGACTCCAGAGTAGTATACTCTGAGTCAGACTGCAGAAGGGTTCAGTTCTGTTTATTGGTTTTTCTGCATCAAGTCACCGATTGTAGAGTAAAGAGGTTTTTCATGCGATTTTCGATTTTTCTTCTACTCAGTCAATGAATATCTGGCTGTTGATCCGAAAAGTGGAAAAGGGACAAGCGACATCGCTGAGTGAGTGAAACTCGTGTTGTGATGGAGAGGGCTTATTAGGATACGCCAGGAGGTCGTGAGCTGGTTTGCTTTCTTTATTTGCCAGAGTAGCAATCAATAAAGTATTAATCTCCTGTCAACTAAGAGAGTATTGCATTGATTATATTGTGTCAGGTACCTCACTGTGTGGCATTCAAAATCATGATTTGTCTGCAGTTTCGTGGGTGCGATTTTACCCACAATGATCAGATTTCGTTGATCAGATGATCTGCCTACGTGGATGGCAACGCCACCTCCAATCAGTCCTACCATTTTGCATTCAAGAGGTGCTAGAGGAAACTAGCGGTGATTATTTGAACAATTTTGGTTTATTTCTTTACTGGTTTAAACTCTACTAGTGATTGCAATCTAATCGTGTTATCGAGTCGCTAAAATTGGTTTTCTCTTCAGTGGCGTACTCCTTCCTATTAACGTCAAAGCTGGAGCATTCAATTCCAGGGATCTCGGTGATTGTGGATATGTTCGGAAACAACGTAGTGAATCACCTGATTCACAGTGTCTATCCGTTGATTCTTGGATTTCAATATGCAAACTGATATTACCTCCAGCGGTTAGTCACAAAGTTGTTGACCAATAAATTTTTGAATAAATGAAAATGTTATAAGGGTCGAAGAGAAGTTTCGTTAAAAGTCGAACGACTTTACCTTCGTTTCAAGCATTTTTATGAAAATTGAGTAGATTTCGAGTGATCACTTTGGGTTCTGACAAACACTTCCCTTTATAGCTATTTCCTTTCCTCAAATTAATTGAAATTTCATTCAATATTCTGAATGCCAGTAAAATGGTGTGCCAAAACAGGGATTTTTATTTCTCTCCCTACTGTAGTTAGTCGTTTATTCAAAATTACATTCAGCCTCTTCACCCGACCATTTGTTACAACTATTAACAGTGGAGAGTTCTCAGAATTGCAATCACATCGCACAGTTCGAAGTAAATTAATTGAATTCATTATATTGAAGTTGATCTCTAGTTGGTACACATTTTAAAATCCATTCCATGTTATCAAAATGATCTGCAGAAATCGTTCCGACTGTTAGGTACATACGTGCACTTTACCTCTAATCCTATCAACCAAGATGGGAAAGTGAAGGTGGGTTCCATAGTACGATTTCATAAATAGGTTGAGCTTACTTGTCGCTTGTTTCAGTCCGACTTTCCTCCCAGACCGTAAATCGACATGATCTATTGCTCCAGGGAGTTAGGATATATCGCCAAATAATTCAGACACGCCTCCACCGAGTTAGGGCCACAGAGATTGACTGATTGACTGACCTTATAGGATGCGTTAGTGGCAAGCTTTTGTCCTTATAAGGAGATCCAAGTTAGTGAAATCGGAATTATTCATATACTTATATTCAATTGAGTAGAATAAACAAGCTTCCTTCCAGATGGTTTACGAACCAAGTGGTAGGCTAGATAAATGCATTCTGAGGATGTGATCATCATTTCCGCAGTATAAGCCCCGAGAGTGCTAGAAGTAGGCTCGCAACCTTGAGGAACTTAATTGAGGTATTCGCCCGCATTAGAACACTAAGTACATTAATGAATGTTCTCTTTCCTCAGGGTTTTGCATTAGTAGCAATATTTTGCAAAATTTTCCCAATTCTTGTTGAGGATTTTAGTGAAAGGTGACTTTTTAGTTCCAGTAATTCTAAATTTGTCTAGAATTTTTAAGTTCAGGATTAATGAGATATCTCATGTGGAACATAGTGGAGAGGTTTCAAGGGATCTGTCAAAGGGAATGACTGTAATGTTTAAATGAGTGTTGGATGGATGACAAACTACATCATACTGACATTACTATGTGTCGTGTCATAAAACATCCCTTCCACCATTTGATCAGTTAAACGTTTCTCAAATGCTCATGTTTGGGCGTCATAAGATTGAATGGGAGGCAATTTCAGAAACGGATGTAATTGGATTTGTGTTTATTTGACAGAATACAAACGGTGAGAAGAAACGTCCATTGACTTCACTGACCATTAGTGACCGATGACTATGTAGCCTGATCTAGATGGTGTATGCTTCAGTTAGGCACATCAAATTTGCCAGCCTGCACCTAGCACTCTTGGGGCTTTTACTGCCAAGATAATGATACCAGCGAATGGCATTCTCGAGCATGGTTCATCTCTCAATCGTCTCTAAATCATGTAAAGTCACTGCTTCAACATCGTAAATTGTGGCCAGTTTGCGACTCTGGCGTCTTGTTCACCGTTAAAGAGGGAAAGAACGACGCTGCTCTCCGCTCCACGGAGTTACTGACACGACGGTCGGGTGATGGTTTAGGAGGCAAGAAGTGGCACTGGTGTCCCTTCCCTCCAATGAGGAACACCGTGGTTTTCCTTTTGCTGTTCCTTTCTTTGTCACAGTCACCGTTGTTGGCTGTGGGGAGTACGTGAACGTGGTGGAAATGTCGGACGTGGAATCAGGCGGTCAACTAATTTGATGTTATTTATTCATTATGCTTAATACTTTAAGCAATTTTCTTGGAATTATTCGTGTATTTACTTAAACTCGTGATTTTAGTGTTTATTTCTAACAAAAAAAGCAATTTGCTTCACCTTCTTTTATTTCGAGCAGGTTGTCATTGCGATTCGCCTTCTGCCAATTAGATTGAACTGGAAATCAACCCGAAAGTAAGACGGTGAGAAGCAAGTACTTATTCTTCTCTTTCAATCTAGTGGTCATCTACATCTGCTTCCTTAACCACAACATGCTGGCTAAGAAGAGAGGAAGGAAATCGCGGAAGTTGGAATGACTAAGTGTCTGGAACTAGCTCTATCATCACTTCTTAATGAACAAAAGACTTTTCGAGAATGTTGATTTTCTACAAATGAGAATAATTTATAAAAATACATTTAAATGTGCTAAATCTTGATACAAGAGGGCTGCTGGTCATTTGCTGTCATTTAAAGGTTAAAATAACACATTTCGAGGCTAATTCGGTGGGAGTAAATGAAAGTAAATTCATGAAGACTCTTCAATGGGAGATCTGAAAAGCCGAGTACTGTTAATATGAGTCAAAATGAGTTTTTGAATGAATTGTTAGAAGTGGAATCCACGGACACAAATTCGAGATTTTATTGCACCTACTGTGAAATTCGGCGAGCGTTTGTTTAACTCAAATGATGACACTTACTTTGAACTGAATCGTAGTGCTCAAATCCGTGACATGGAATTCTTTGTTGGCACAAGTAATTAAGGGGTTCTCATCAAGCGATATTTATCAATCTGGATAGTAGAGAGGAAACGTCGTCGTATATTTCAAAATGACGGTTAGTAATTTGGGAATGTGATGAAGAGGCAGGAATGTATAGTTAGGCTGAATTGGATTGTGTCCAAAGCATTCTGAACTCGACTTAATCGTCAATAACCAGGTTTGGCGTTAGGTCCACGCAGAAAATCCTCAAGAGTGCATGGAGTAACTTGACTAATTCTTCACGTATTCCATTGAATATTATAAGATAAAACGGAAGGCATTTCAAGTTGTAACATTCTGATTATTTGATTACTCTAAGTACATACCATTCATCTCATAAGAAATCCAAGAGTGACTCCCTTGGCGTATCATTTCATTTTATTCGGCGTTCAAAACGATATGGAAATATCATGAAATTGAGATTGGGTACATTGAAATCAACAATCAACAATTCCATTCAAATCCCACTATGCAAACAACAGAATTTTTCCGTTGCAGTCCCCATCTCAATTTGGAAATGGAATTGGCTTTGACCCATTATCTTGACTTGGCCACTGTCTCTTGCGCTCAACATTTTTGTACAGATCCATCATTTCTCGTCGCTGTCAGTTATGATTCGGTGTAAAAGAGGTGCACGAAATTCGAGAGAAGACAGTGAAACACTAGACCTCATACGGTGTTGCTTGTTGAATTCGAACAAGTAGTGTACGGAAACCCATTTGCTGGCCTATGGGACTTTGCCAAGTCTTTTCATTCCCATGGCGGAGGAATTGCTTTTCTGCATCCAATTTGTGGATCCACATTTTTTGGGAGAGGCATATTGGAAGGACGTCGGAATGCATGGTTGGGGGAGAATTTGAGAGAATGTATTCTGCAATGTGCTGAATGTGCACATTCCTTCACCCCTCTGAGTGTACTGCATACCTACCATCTACACACTACCCGATTGGCCAATTAAATGGCCCTAACCATTCACCTTACACTGTTGGGACTTTTAGTTGGAGGTAATTTTGGCGAAGGAATGTCTTTCCATTTGGGCTTATTTTGTATGTCCAAAGATCATATGGCGATTTTCGTTGGTTTTGCTCAGTTCTCTAGTAGAGCATATTGGAGAATGGCTCAGAATTGAGTCGTTTTAAGCATGTTGCCCTCAATTCGTCTTTCAGGCTGAAGTCAGCCCTTTTGAAACAAGCAAACCTCCTTCTGCAGGCCTTTTCATTCACAACATCATTTCCATAAGTGTCCTTGAGTGTTTTGCTGCTCAGCTTGTCTTAGTTCCTTTAAGGAAGACAAGCAGTAAAATATGCCTCATTTGCTCTTCATTTGGAGTGTGCAATAGGGCTAGAAATAGTTATTAATAAGGAAGATTATCACGCAATCTGAAAGAAGAAATAATATATCCCTACACGCAGGGTATGAAGGGACAGGGGAAGTGTGTTTCCCGCTACAAGCACTGAATCATCTCATTAGTACTTTATGTCATGCAGAAACTGTCTTCAACTCATTAAAAGTTCACTTGAATTCCCATCAGGAATGTGCAGTTCCAAATGAGAAAAATGTCCTTTGAACGGAGATACAAATTGTGCTTCTATGCTTTTCACCCTCTCTTTCCAAGCGCGAATGTGTAGGAAGTTAGGGAATAAGACCCAAGAGTGCTCATTAAGGTCATTTACTAGATCGCGGTACGTTGTCATCGGTCACAGACACCTGATGTGGGGCTAGACGAACATGGGGTAAATGCCAGTCTATTCTGACCAATTGTGCTCTCTATATTTCTTCGTCCATGCTCCCATCCTTCAAACATCTTGCATGCTTTTATATTTATTGGCCCTATTTAAATAACGTCTCAATAAAGACTACGTTTCATACAGTTGAGATACTTTAAAATTTGTGCAACAGCAACGGTTAAACAAGGTACACCAATTGGTGTACAACAGCAATTATCAAATAAGCGTTCAAAATTTTTTCAAAGCCCAGTGTTCTTCTCAGATATGGACTATTCATTCTGCATTAGTCGAAGTATTCCCTGGTACCTTTTCTTATATGTACTTTAGACCTTGAAGTTTCATGAGCTGTTAAAACTTCGCCTTTGTCGATGGGACAACTGCCTCCGAGACATGTTCACTCACGTCTGTTCCCTTCATTCATGTCTTGACATTATAGGTTATATTTTGTCAAATTTGTCTAAATTGTGTTGATCATATGTTGAAAAGTGGATTTTCAGTTCCAGTAATTCTTAAATTTGTCTTAATTTTTAATTTCGGACTTCAATAAAATACCTGATATGTTTCATAAGGGGAGAGATTTCAAGGGATTTGTCGAAGGTAAATCTACTTTTGTTTTAAAATCTGGTTGGATAAGTGACAGATTGGAATTATTCCGATATCGCAATTTGCCTTGTGATAAAAAATTCTTTTAAAACATTAAATCAGTTGAACTTCTATCAACCACTCACCTTACACTGTTGGAACTTTCAGTTGGAGAAAATTTCGGCGAAGGAATGTCTTTCCATTTCGGCTTATTTTGTATGTCCAAAGATTGTTATTTAAAGCAATTTTGAAAATTGAAGAGAGGTATGAAGGATTGAAGCGAATTTGCAGACAATCGGGCTAGTTGAATTATTTGAATCACGTTTTCTGGGAAACTGTTACCTGGCATTGCCTCATGTCAGATTAAAGTGCAATAATCCTCGTATTTGCTCATATATGCTGAAAAGATTTAGTAATAGCAAAATTATTCAACCGTATTTGAGAATTGGAGCGTTATGAAAAGCAGAGCAGACAAAGATGCTATACTTGGGTTCCATCTTACTTCTCGAAAAGTGCAGTCACATTTATAGTTATACGAGCATCTAGAGAAGCAGATGCAAACGCTGGTTATTCCTTAGTTACATCGGATGCTAGATTACATGAACACCGAGAAAGTTACATAGACATACACATCCGACATTCCCAACGCCTAGATAGGTAAGGTTGCAATAGGAAGAATGACCCTTTATAACAATTCTTACCATCCTGCTCTCATTGATATTATGAAAATTGCTAAAATGATAAGGCAAACTGCTTAGATTATTTAACTCAACATTGTGGACCCTGGTTTATTTGAGGCAAATCCTGGTATTCTTATCTGGCACCAGAATCACTTCCCTGTTTTCGTGAAATCGGTTCAGATGCTTACTACCTGCTCTTTCAAACACCGCTTCCCTCCTCAGACTCCCTTTCATTAAAACTTTCCTTGGTTTATCGGATATCAAGGAAAAGTAAGAGGAATGGTTGCACAGAGTTGCGACCAGGACCACTCGATCAAGACATCTAGGAAGTCCCTTTAATTTGGACTGTCATAGATGAGGAAGAAGAGTTAAGACATGCTTAAATGTCACAATTGACATTTGAATTTCATGTGCGCTTATCCAGATTACTTAGCAAATTTAATGTCACTAATTTTACTAGAATTCGAGATATATTTTTATGAGTGTAACACTTTGATGAAGTTGTAAATTGAAAGGATTGACCACAGTTTAAGAGGAGAACACCAAGAGCCGACTAGGTGAAAATGTATTGAACAAAGGGCAATGAGGATTCAAGGATGTAAGAGAGGAGGGGAGAGAGAGAGAGCTGAAGGACAGAGGAGATGTGTAGAAAAGGGAGTGGCGACAATTGACTGGCGGCTTGGGAGAGATGAATAGGCATGAACAGCTCGCACAACTGCATTCAGAGACATGGTCTCACTTCTGGGAATTCAAGACACGCCCAAACTTATCACAGATGTCTTTGAGTTGGACATACGCATTCCCGAAGAATGGAGGTCTGTTTAATTGCCTCAAAAATGAACTTCGATTTCACGCAGAGTGCGTCGAAATTGTGAGAGATATTTTACTGATTTGTAGGTGGTGCTTCGCAAAGGGCCGAAAGATTGCGAAAGAAGAACCGATCGCCTCCTCCTCGATGCCTGCGACTTCCACAGGACCGAAGGGACAAAGTTCTGCGTACGTTGGTTTTCTTTTCAATTTGTGAAATACTAACAATGATTGGACGTCACAAAAACGTCATACACGTGTCGGTCTACAACACGGGATGTTCCAGAGTGCATGTAATACTCAAAATCCCCGACAAAGGATACACGAATACTTTTGCATACCAAAGTGAGTTGCTGGAACTGTTTGGTTTTTATTAAATAAGGGTAATGGTGATTGATTTTATCCTCTCATTTTAGACAAACTGGTTTTAATCGCTGGAGATCCTGAGTCAAGAAGTATTGATTTGTTTGATCCCTCGACAGGTCAAACCTCATCCCTTCCGGATATGACAGACGCCAGGGATTTACCCGTTTGCGAGACAACTGAAAGGGAAATTTTTGTCTTTTGCGGTTCTTCGGAGAATTCGGCCGACGTGCTTATCAGTGAAGTTTGCGAGACTGCTTCAGGAAGGCGAGTTATAGTTTTGATTTTTCTTTTCGTTTGTTATTATGCCACAAGGTGGTCTCAAGAGAGAAAGATTTGGTGCCTTCTTCTAGGTGGTCGCCTCTACCACCCATGATTGTAGAAAGATGGCACTGTTCTGCCGTCAGCATTCCAGACTCCGACGTCTTGGTCATCGGTGGATTAGGAAAGCGCAATGTGTTTCTTCGCACCACGGAGTTACTGACGCGGAGGTCGGGTGAAGGAGGAGGTGGAGGAGTTGAAGGAGGCGAGAAGTGGCGATGGCGTCCTTTTCCTACTATGATTGATGAACACTGTGATTTTCCACTTTCTGTTTATTTCCAAGGGAGAGTTTTCGTTGTTGGCTTTGTGCAGTGCGTGAACACGATGGAGATGCTGGACGTGGTGGTAGGTGGTCATTGGATCATTTTGAATCCCTTCGGTCCTGCTCTTGAAACAAGCATTATCGTCCGTTCAGTGGTGAGAGTTGGGAGCGAATTATTTGTGAGGGATTAGTTATTGACATGATTTTAGTTATTTTCCTTCTCATTCGATCAAATCATCCATGTTTCATTATGAAAGTGAATGCTGTCTTCGTTCTTTTTGATCAATTGATGAACTTCTTCACTGATTTACTCAGACTCATGATTTATTCCTCTTTTTAACGACAGAAATCCATTGGCTTCACCTTTTTATCCTTCTCTTTTTTTCAGATTATGATTCAGGTGGTGCTTATTCGGGTGATCTGAAAATCGCTTCGGAAGTAAGTTTGTAGGAGACAAGTTTTTATTCTCTTCTTTCGATCTGGTGATTTTCACGTCTTTTCTCTCCTTCTTCTACCTTAGCGACCTAATCCTAAATGGAGAGAAAGGGAATTAATTCCGTTTGGGAATTTGATCTTGATGAACTCAATTAACCCTTCTTCATGAACAAAGGCCTCTTGCAGAATGCTCATCTCCTATTAATATTTTCGAACAACGCAAATTGTTCATTTCAACTCATATAACACTAAATGGACGTGTGGGTGTTTGATTATTACAAAGATAATTTTTTTCCAACTGGTTCTATAACTACCAAATCTGTAGTGTAGGAGGATTGAAAAGTAAACGGTCTATGAAGTCCTCTAGATTGTGGAGTTCTAAACCCCGAAAAGATTGCTGAAGTTAATGTAGCGTGTGCTGGAACATTCTGTAAAAGTGCTGAGTGTTACTGATCGGCCGCGTGACGATAAAGTGCTGCTGTGCGTGCGAAGGTTTTCATCGCTAATCACCAATCAACTTTCCTGCGCTGTGGCGTTGATCATATTTACCGGCTAATCATATTGATAGTTTAAACGAAACCCCAATCAACATTCTCCACTCAACATCTTTGCTCTTCCTACTTTTAACATCGCATAGCCCATCTTAAGGGCAAATGTATATCAGAGGAGTCTGGTAGGGGCTATCACTAATATTTAGCAAAGAGACTTACTTGTGCACCATCCACTACAGGACATTCAAATGTGTTACTACGTGCCAAGCCATTGACAGCTTATGCTGTTTAGAAGGCATTTGCTCAGATCCAACAGATTTGCGAACATAAATTAACCAGGTGGTTAACGCATTTTTCCATTTCAACATTCATTCCACACATGCATTTACCTCCATTTTATACAGCTTCGGTCTTATGCTCCGCTGCTATACCTCTAAATCCAATTATATTGTAATCACGCAGTCCCGATTGAATGATAATTCATACACCCCCAAATCTAACTGACAATTTCAGCGAAAACGCCACATGCTTTTCTCTTCGTTCATGACAGATTTCCTACACGAACAGGAAGAATTAAATTTGTTTACTTGTGTCGTCGTTTTTGCCGTCTTGACTACCATTTTTCTCGTCAAGATTAGGATTTCATTCCGATTTGCCCAACGAACTAAAGGTTGATCGGTAACTAGTAGGAGAATCACTTTTGTTTGCTTTTCAGATGACTAAACTGTCATCTATTCAGTTTAATTGGGTTGAACATGTAGCGTATGGAAACCGAAAAAACCGGTAAGACTGACTTTGGAGAAGGGGAGTGGGAGTGTCTGTGCGTTGGAGACACACGATTATATTTAATGTGTGTGTTAGGGAGGAAATAGAACTCGCAAACCGCCGCGGAGGCACTTATGAGGAAGCACACATTGACGCCCATGATATGACTGAACTTCTATGCACACATTATACAACCGTTGAAATTTCGTAAAGTAAAGCCATAACTTTGACGCAACTGAGGGGTCATGGGCGACTGGGGTGGGGTGACTGGGGTGGGGCAACTGGGGCCAATGGGAGGTGTGMAAAGAAGGCTTCTCGAGTAGATCTCAGAGCGTATTGGGAATTGTGTTTATCTTAATGTCTCCCAAATATGGTGTATTTCGAGGTGAATGGTAATATTTTCACGGCCACTCCTGTTGATGTGAAGGAAGAAATACAATGGATTTAGGAAAACGATTGCTTTCCAATTAGGCATTAATATCTGGGCAGTGGATTTTCTTCGTATCAAAGCATCTTAAAGCGATATTTCCCTAAATACTTACGTCAACTGCCTAGTGCCACGTCTATGTACTCCAACCCGAATGTTGCATTTTGTGCATATGTTACTTATTCTTGGAATTACAATTTTGAGAGCACTCTTCCTAGTACATTTCTCCTTAACATTTCCGCCCACTGAAAACCCAAACTCCATTCACCTTTCACTAAGATCAACAACTCGAATTAGACTAATTTAACAAACTATTACTTATAATGTCAAATCTGAATGCAGGCAACAGGCACAAGTTCACATTTCTCTTAAGCAGATATCTCATTGACTAGTTCGGGATTTTGCAGTCTGAAATGTGAAGAACGTCACTTGATTGAGTCCTATTCATCTTCAGGCATTGGAGTATCGGATGCCCCTTCCTTTTCGACTTCAATAACAGGTTTGCTGGAATTCGTCTTGCCAATTGTATCTTGCTTTTTCCACCTCGTTGAGCTCATTTTTGATTCTTTCTGCTGAGTCGCAGATTATTTTTCAAAAGTAAGCTATCGATGTGTTTCAGCAGCTTCAGTTTGTCCACACATAGAAAGCCAGGTCACACTGACGAGCTACGAGGGATTTCTCAGTAACGAGAAGTTCATCAAACAAACTTCTGTTTCAAGTCCAACTTCCAATTTTAGGGCATCACCGGAAGGGCTTCGGACTTATAGGTTTGTCGGTTTTGTGCTGGACAGTTCAGGGTTTTTCATCTATATCTTGAGATTGAATGATGTCTAAATCGGTATCCAACTGTAACTTAACTTTCATACTGCCTCCATTTTGAACTTCTGTCTTCAAGGGTTGAACTGACAAAATTGAGAGAATCAGGGCTGTAGAGGCTTTTCCGGTATTCGTCTTTTTCTTTTCCTGACCCTTCGTATCACTCTGGCAATTCGCAACCCTATGTCCCTTGTTTCCACAGACATTGCAGGTGTGATTTTGATAAGGACAAACTCGGCTGTAGCGCATTTTCTTGTTTGAAATATCTTCCTGCATGTTCTACTTCTTAGGGATTTGCTAACTCTGCTGGCATAATCGTGTCACCGAAACGCTGTTATACCATTGTTGTGGCCTCCAGGATTGTGTGCACTCATCCACATTCATCGCCTAAACCCCGAAAGATGATATTATGATTACAGTGAATCATTATTGCAGAGGTATCCGAATAGTGAAAATCCTGCAGGCACGTAACGATATCGTTTGAAATAAATCTGAAGTCTGGTTGTTTGGAGTTGTCATTTATATGAGGAACAAAACCACTCCATTCCTCACTAGGTCTCTTAGTCACTGTTAGATATTTGAAGCACCTGCTTATCTCCAATGATTTTCATCGAACAATATACAGAACACAGATATTGCTTTTGCAGATTCATACCATCCAATTCCTTTGGACAAAATTAGCGTTTTAATCTCTCCCATTCCCCGGTCGGCAACTGTCTAAGGTGTTTTCAAGGTCTTATATGAGCATGTGCTTCATTAAAGCATTATTCACAGTTGAATGGAGAAAAATATAATACAACATGGTAACATCGAGGAGATTCCAACTGTACGAACTAAGAGCGTCAGGATGCTCAGGATGCATTCAGCAAACCTAGCACTTCATAAATAAACGCACTGGAATGAGGCTGAACGACACTACTAATTGGAATTTAAGTAGATGAATGATATCGGTTTCATCAACTCGATTCTCTTAACAAGCTCAAAGGCTTGGTTTTAGTGGATTGCCGTGTACAGTAAGCACTGGAAATACTATTAACGGATCCTCTAAAGCCATTCAGGTAGATTCGCAGACACAATATATCTGTGGCCTTAACCCGGTGGAGACGTGTCTGATTTGTTTGGAAATACTTCGTATCATTCTGGAGCACTATATCAAGATGATTTATGTTTGGCAACGAAAATCAGACTTAAATATGTTACAGGCTATCTAATGATATGATATCGTGTTACGGAATCCGCTTCCACGTTCTGATCGCATCCAAAATCCAGCGGCAAGAGCTTGACCTTGTAAAGGGAATTAATCTAATAAATGGAATTTAATTTTTCTGTTCCACTTATGTTCAATTTCGCAGGGTCATTTAACTTACTTTCATTTATCTCCAAGTCGATGTACTATTAGAAGCCAACCTGTACGCGATCTCATTCTCAACAGACGTAACTGATGACTTGAGAATTATTCTATCTACGCAAGTGGTCCAACTTAATTCCTTTTACCTGACCAGATCTATATAACACAACGCTACAGCAAGCATTTCATAGTTCACATTCCAATTCCGGTATCTTGAGAAAAGGAATATTTAATTCTCTTGCTTGGAACATAATTGGAGGGAGTGTTCCCGTCAAGGAATGAAAGGGAATGGGACTAAAGTCAGATGACTTTGGCATTTCCCAAATGAAGAGGGTCCCTTTCCTTTTCTTGGTTCAACTCTTCTAATTCTGATACCTGAAATAGATCACAAAATGCACTGTTGATTTCGTAGGAAGAAAATCGTGATATATCTTCTGAACATTTGCTCCAAGAAGGTGTCACCATCTTCGTAATACTGAGAAATTCCAACAAGGCAATTCATTTAACATTAAAATTAAGTTAAATGACCAAATCGTGCTACCATAAATGGTTATATGACAATAGGGACGGTTCACAAGATGCAATGGACTATGACCACCAAGAGAAAACCTGCCCATTTCCTCGCTTATTACCAGGAAAATCTAGCCATTTCTCATTTTCCAGAAGAAGTGCCCACTAGGAGAAGGCGGCCTTCCGTTCATTGTAAGAGCTGCAGTACTAATTGCCAAGAACAAGGGTCGGAGTTTGTATCAAATGGAAGGGTGATGAGAGTGAATGCAATTTCGAATAAACCACCAACTTTAATACGCAGGAGATGAGCATCTAAGTTTCGGCACTCGATTTTATTAAATTTGAAAAAGGCGGGTTTTTTAACAGACCTCAAAACGAGCTCTTTTAAACTACTGAAAGTTCATAAATCCAAACCTCCCAGAACTTCAAAGTGGAAGTGCAAATATTTTAATTGAAAACTGCGTTTCACAGTTCGATTTTCTGAATTTTAATCAAAATATGAACTCAATATTTGTTTGAAACTGTCGGAAAAAGCGAAAAAGCAAATTTGATTGGGTATTACTCGTATTTAGCAGGAGGAAACCTCTATGTTTCAAACAGCCACAGACAACAGTTTGAAACTTTCCTCGAAGACGGCACACAATAATTGGAGACATCTAAGTTGATCATTCAAAATAGCAGAAAAGCGGGAGGGTTAAAGCGAGTACTCTTAGGGTTCAGTGATATTAATAAAGAGAAGAAGTATTTATTCGAAGGTCTCACAATCTGCAAGTTAATATTCGAGGTAGAAAGAAGGGCAGGTTTCTCTACCATAGAATCAAGTGTGCTGATACTTGTCCATCAAGCTCCCAGAGTTACAGCAGGATGGTCGCAACCTCAATGGGCCAAATTGAATTATATGCATTCAGCAGAGGTGATCAATTGGAAAGCCGTGTTAGATATGGTTGTCTAGTCACCGGTCACTACTGATGGTTTGGAGCAAGGCAGACATGTGAAAATCGGGTCAAAATTTTTATCTTTCATGCATCATGCAGGTTTTATGGCCTTTCATATTTACTCGCCATGTAGATATGATGTTCCAATAAAGACGAAATTTCCTACAGCTGGATCAATTCCTAAATAGGTGCCTCTTTGAACATGCCATCTCGAAACGATGCCTAAAGCCTTGGTCCGTTTGTGGGATAAATCAGTTACTGCAACAGCCTTCCACCTACTTCAGAAGGACAGTCAATGCTTCTGACCCACCATTATTCGGAATTGTCAATAGTCACTGAAAAATTGCTATCAGTTACGGTGTTGGAGCAGTGGTGTCACATGTTTTTCGATTTGTTCAGAGAAGCTGCTGCTCAAGTATCCCTCTCGTTGATATCATCATTATTGCAGAATAAGCCTCAAGAGTGCTAGGAGTAGGCTCGCAGCCCTGATGAATCAAACTGGAACACACATCTGCACTCAAAGTGGGCTAACTGGACTGAGCGTACTGAGTGCCCATTGAGGTCATTTACTAGATCGCGCTGCGTAGTCATTGGTCACAAACACCTGATGTGGAGCTAGACGGACATGGAGTAAATGGCAGTCTGTTTTGACCAATTGTGCTCTCTATGTTCCTTCGTCCCTGCTCTTATCTTTCAAACATTTTGCATACTTTCATGTTTAGATGATGTCTCAATGGGGACTACGTTTCATAGAGTTGGGATACTTTAGAATTGGTGCAACAGCACCAGTTAAATGGGGGTTCACCAATTGGTGTTCAACAGTGACTGTCAAATCTGTATTCGAAGTTGTTTCAAAGATCAGTTTTCTTTTCAGACATGGATTACTCATTCTGTATTAGTCAAAGTATTCCCTGGTACCTTCTCCGATATGTGCTTTATATATATATATATATATATATATATGAGAAGACACCTGTAATGTCTAGAGTGGAATGCTCTTGAGGAAGTTTGATCGTTTCCAATCGTCGTTGTACTGTTGATAGTTGATCTAAAGCAGAGTCGAAAAATATGAGGAAACAGGACTAATAAATGGAGATTGATAGACACATGTGCCACGGGCGCTTGTGATTCGGCCAATTTAATTAATGAGGCGGAGCATAGGGCGATTAATAAAACGAGGAGGGCAATGGGAATCAAATGGTGAAATTCAGGGTTAGACACGGAGTTTGATTACAAAAAGTGTGGAAGTGTGGAACACTCAAGAGGGGTGTAGAAATGTGCTCATTCAGCACATTGCAGAATACATTTCCAAAAAAATCTCCTCCAATCATGCATTCTCAAACTTCTTCCAATACGACGGTGTAATGCATTGTTCGAATTGCGGCCAAAGGCGAAATTAGAATGAGGAGCGCTTCGCTCATCAAGACCCAGTTTCCCAAATCAGACAAACACTGTAGCAACGGTGGAATTCAATTCTATTTCAAGTCCAGCCCCAAACACCGATCACCAACACAGGTGATAGTGAAAGGTGTTCAGTCGATTTGGACTTCGTCTTGTTCCCATTTTCAAGGTGGCTCAACATTCAGTGCCACTTGTCATTTTGTGGGGAGGGATTTCCATTGTCTTCCCCTGTTGAATGCCATCCAATTGTGCATAAATATATGAGCAGACACCTGTAATATCTAGAGTGGAATGCTCTTGAGGAAGTTTGATCGTTTCCAATCGTCGTTGTATTGTTGATGGTTGATCCAAGACAGAGTTGAAAAATATGAGGAAACGGGACTAATAAATTGAGATTGATAGACACATGTGCCACGGGCGCTTGTGATGCGGACAATTGAAGTAATGAGGCGGGGCATAGGGCGATTAATAAAACGAGGAGGGCAATGGGAATCAAATGGTGAAATTCAGGGTTAGACACGGAGTTTGATTACAAAAAGTGTGTGAAATTCACAAAAATGAAATCATTTGATATATTGTCGTTAAAATTCGTCAGATTCAGACTACATTTCCTCATTATTAAAATATGAAAAGATCAATTTTATTGTCAACTACAAAGGCTGTTCTGGAAGTTGTGGCAACAACAAATTCCATCTACCAAATCTCCCACCTTATACAACCACAAAGTCGACTTACATACGCCGACTTTTCATCGAACAGAAGAAATTCATTTTGAAGTGAGTCGATGGTGCTTTTTGTCTTTCTCATGCAGACCAAAGTTAAAATTTCTCCCAACGAAATGGAAATTTGATGGAATTGTTGATCTCTCATGTAAATTCAAAACAAACGACGTCACTTACCACTCACCACCACGACAATCAACTGTGCAAATGTGTTTCAATCAACACGTAAAATATTGTTGAACTCACCAGGCGAGTTTCTCATCACTTCTACTTACACTGCTAAGTTCATTCACTTCTCTTCCCACATTCTCCTCCACATCACATGCAACTGAAAGTTGGGATATTTTACAAAGTGTGCATTACCACTATGAGTCAGATGGCCACGGTTGGCGGTCGTCATCATTTACGCAACATGCAAACAGCTTCTCCACATTTAGAAATGAAGTGAAGTGAAAGAAGAAATACAAAACCGTGATGTCTGTTTAATGGAAGGTGAAAGTAGTCAATCCCGACACCCTTTGCATGTGTTTTCTGTGGCAATAGAGTTAAATGACAGGTATGTGCTGAATGTGCACATTCCTTCACCAATCCTGAGTGTACTACATTACCTACACTACACCTACACACTACCCGATTGGCCAATTGAATGGACAAATTATGTGAAGATCACAAGACAAGACATTCATGGAACCGTTGCATGAAATCACTTTCTCTTCTGAAGGAAACCTCAAGAACTCCTTTCTCCTCTCAATGACATTTCATACATTCTCCAACTCTTTTATGACAGATCGTGGATTTTTGGCATTTCAATTTTACTAATTAAACATTTTATTGCAGAAAATTAAATTTTTTCAAATATTTCACCTTCAATGCTCAGATTAAAATTTAGTTTCATCTCTTCTACACAAAGAATTGAAATCGTCAAATAATTAGACATATCCAAAATACCACTTTCTCATTGAATAATGAGGAAGTGTACTGCCATTTCACCAAATTCCAGACATCGTATAATTTGTGCAATTGAGTTGAGTCATATCGTGTGCGTGAATGTGTGTCAGCACATGAGGACCTTCTTTCCAATCTGCGCTTCTTGCTTCGAGCACTGAATCATCTCCTTAATTCTTCATGTCATACAGACACTCCCCTTCATAACTCCCTTCCAGCTCTCTTCATTGAAAGTTCAATTGAATTGCCATCAGGAATGTGCACTTTCAAATGAGATGGCCACTCTCATCTGCGCTTAGCATTGTTACAAAGTATCCACTTCTCGTCGATTTTGCTCAGTTCTCTAGTAGAGCAGGTTGAAATTCATTTTCGGCAATGCCAACTTGCAACTGCTCCGAATGGAGTCATTTGAAGCACTCTGCTCTCGGTGTTAATTCAGAAATCCTGGATATGTCTACGATTTGAAGTATAATTTCCGGTTGAATTGAAGCCTGGCAGCCGTTAGGGGATGAATATTACCTACTATTACTGTCCTRCTGAATCTTGTCAGAGTTCTGGAGAGTTGCTTGCAGATAGCGTTCAAAGGTCCGTCCAAATTGTCAATGATTATGTACACATACTTGTAGAAAGAGACAAGTCGCTTTATCGTCCCATTCCATTTTGTTGCCCTCACAAGCCGAAATATTCTACCCTTTCCTGAATCAGCTACTTGGCCAAGTTATCAGGGAGTTGGTGAATTTTGGAGTGAGAAGACGGTGGTGCGACTCGAACCTGAAGTACAAAAGTGGCGTGCAGATACTTCATACTTTGACTTGATCGAGATAAAAGATCCACTTGGCAACACTGTGCAGCAA